>JAMLFY010000004.1:45816392-46116392 GCA_030441495.1 Dalbergia oliveri | reverse complement strand
CATTCATTGTTACAACCATTTCATTACAACCCATAATTTGTTGATCCATGTCCATTCAAAAAATGTCCCTATAGTTCATTTCATATCTAGTAAAATAAAAATTAAAAAATTAAAAAATTAAAAATTAAAAATAATAAATAAAATAAAATGACAAAAAGGAAGAAAACAAAATGTGCATCACTGTTCCTTGCAGATGTTCCTTGCATACGTGAAGCCATAGGGGAAAGGGGAAAAATATTAGAAAACAAAAATGGTGAACACAATGATGCAAGGCGTTAAATTCTTTCGTGAAGGTGAGAAGGAACGGGAAGAGACACACACCGGATGTGAACCTGGGGAGTCAGTCATCTGGAGAGTTCCATTTAGAAGGAACCAAAAAAAAACCAAATCACAGCTCATATGTCCATCCATCATCATCCTCATCCTCATCAAATCGGCTTCACCACAGAACAACCTCACTTCCATAAAAAAAGAACAACCATTACCACTTCCATCAATTTTTAAAACCATCAGCAAAAAAATCCAAACACAAAAAAAAATCAAAGAATACATCCTGATACATAGAAAAAAAGATCTTAAAGAACACCAGTAACATCAAGCAATTCAAATCCAAGCAATAAACAAGAAAGGATGAGGTAATGGGAGGAATATCATCATCATCATAAAAAAATGTGATAAAAAGAAAAGGGGGAAGCCGGGCGGCTTCCCCAACTCCGGGCTGTCACCGCGGCCTCCTTTCCACCAGCTCAGTCGCGCATCCACCACCGTGCCACCGACCCGCTGCCTACGCCGCCATGAGCTACCCCATTGCTTGCGCTCCTTCAGTCTCCCTCGCACAGAAAATCAAGCTGACAGGCTTCCCCTCTCTCTCCATGTGACCGCCTTCTCTTTCCGCTTTGGGCACGCAACCGGCGAGAGCTTCAGCTCCATCGCGCCATGCGCGCCTCTTCCTCCTCTGCCTAGCTCCGACATTCATGGCTGCGGCTTCGCACACCACCACCTCTCCCCTCTGGTCCTCCTTGGCCACCGCCGTAAGCTCCCTCAACCCCATCCTCCAAATCAGCCGCGACCAACACAGGCCCTCTCTTCAGTCGCGCAGTGAATCTCACTAGCCACTCACGCGCACCACCACTTCCCAGCGCGACTCGCTCCTTCCCACACAGCCAAGCCCCGGGAATTCTCCCCTTGACTTTGCTCGTCGTTGCGTCTCTCCATCTGAGCTCGCACCCACTTGCAACCACCATACAGTCGCGGCCAGTTCGCGATTCCTTCTCTTCGCGGATCCTGAACCACCGTCGCCTCCACCATGCACAGCCCTCCTCCTTCTCCATAGTTTCAGATCTGAAACTCCATCACTATGCCTTTCCTCTCTCTGAAACTCCATGCAGCCACCATTAGGCCGTGAGACTCCCCGCCTTCCTCACGCGGCGATCTCGCACAAGCTCCGGGCCCCCGGCGAGCGCTCCCCCTCTTCCTCATGCCCGGCTTTCCCTCTCTCATTCCAGATTTCTCTCTATTTTCTCTCTCTCTCTTTTTGCTTATCTCTGCTCATCCTCTCTCAGGTTCTCTTTCCTTTATTTGTTTTTTCCTTTTAGTGTGTGAAAATGGGTTATCATGGTGGGGAGTGTGTGAGCGTGTATGTGTGAGTGGGGGAAGGGTATAGAATTTGAAAATTAAATTTGTAAGATTGGTTTAAGTAAAATTATGATAAGGGATATAAAAAGCTTTGGTTTAATTTTATTTTAAGAGGTTATTATTTTATTTTTGTTAGATTGGATTTTGGGTCTAGGTTTATTTATTTGGTTAATGTTTCTTTTGTTTGTTTAACTTTAATTTTTTAGACTTGCTTATTTTGGGATTTGTTTAGTTTGAGTTTAAAATAAAAAGCATTCATTTCGTTTTCGGTCATAAAAGAGACATTTGAGTGTTTGTTTTTACTTAGTTCATTAATTGATGAGTTGTTCTTAAATAAATAAATAGAATTAATTGAGTCGGGATGATTTGTTAATTCTATAGTATGGAATATTTTAACTGTACAGGTTTATATTCTAAAAATAACTTAAAAAAATAAAAAATTTAATTAACCTACAATGTTTTTTTTAGAAACTACGTGACTTTGAATTCCCCATTGCACCAGAGGATACGTAGGAGGCGATTTGAATCCTGTCAAGTCAAAATTAAATTTTTGTAATTTTTGTCTTATTTGTAAAATTTTTTATGAGATATTTTATTTAATTTAAATAATCGTTTCTTTAAGAAATATTTTATTTCAAATAAAAAGGGTTAATTTAGGGACGGCTTGTTAACTGAATATTCTGGACATTGAGTTGTGACAGCTTGATGTTCCAAATTTTCTTTAAAAGCATGTTCTCTTTTATATTTTATTTTATTTTTGTAAAAATATCAAAATAAATTTTTATCTTATTTGTAAATATTTATAATTCATGAGAGATTTTCATTTTCATATATTTAGTTTAAATTTGTTACTTATTTGTGAAATATTGTATTTTGAATAAAAATGTTAATTTAACCGTACGGTTTGTTAACAGTATTTTGAACACCTGAGTTGTGACAGCTTGGTGTTCCTCAATTTTTTAAATTTTGTTGTAAATAAAATATAAAAATGAATATTTTGAAAGGTTATTAATAATTTGCACAAATCAATTAAGGTACCGTTAAAGACGGGTGTACTAGTGCGTAGGATTAAATCCCTACCCTTCCCTATGCATAACCGACTCCGAGCTAAAGTCTGGTTTCAAAGACCAATTTTTAATAAAACGGGTTTTTCCATGTTTTCCAAATTTAAATAAACTTGGTGGCGACTCCAATTTTAACAAATAATTTTTCGCCGTCCCGTCGCGATCCCGTTACGACATTCTGAGTGATGAAATCTCATAAAACTTAGCACTTTGTAGAAAAATCCCATAAATCTAGCATATTTTATAGAAAATTCTCATCAAGGTTAGTAGATTTTATAGGAAAATCTTGTAATAGTTTAGCTATTTTCGTTTAGGAAAATCTCATAAAAAGTTTAGTAGATTGTACTGATAAATCTCATAAAAATTAAAGAGAATTTTGCGAGAAGTTTCATAAGAAGTTAGGAGATTTTGAACATAAAATCTCATAAGAATTAAAAAATTTTAAAGAGAAAAATCTTGTAAGATATTCAGGAGATTTTAAAGAGAAGAGTCTCAGAAATTCAGGAGACTTAACAGAGAAAATCTCATAAGAGTTAAGGAGATTTCAAGGAAATCTTAAAGCAAAAGTATGAAAAATAGAACTATTAAGAAGAATTTTACTTAATAATCATAAGATTTTTATGAAGAAAGAAAACTTAAGAAAATAAGCCTTATTTAATATCAATTGCTTGATTGTAAGCTCATGGATTCAAATTGTGATCTATATAAGGTTGTAACAAGAGGTGTTATGTCGTTGTGATGAAAGTGATGTATTGAGAATAGCATGCTATTGTGATGTGATCTATATAAGGTTGTAGTAGACGTACTACATCGATTGAACTATATAAGGTTGTAACACGACGGTGTTACATCGTTGAGAATGGCATGCAATAGTGATCGATCAGGTTGTAGTAGACATACTACATCGTTTGAACTATATAAGGTTGTAACACGACGATGTTACATCATTGGCAATACATCATATGAGAAGTATATCAGAAATCTTATGAGTTTTATTCTCAAGCCTAAAGTTACTAATAAGATTATGTCAAAGAAGTAATGAAACAAACAAACTAATTATTATATAAACAACCAAAAGTTGATTAATTATTTAATGAATCCTATGATTTTATTATCAAACATAAGTGCACTCATAATACTCTTGAATAAGAAAAGGATAAGCAAGCTAATTATTTTTACAAGAAATCGAAGATATATTAATTATTCTAATGCTATGCCAGATGTCATTGTATAGTAGACTAGTGTTTTCCTCCTGGGAATCTTTGATTCTCATTCCTGTGTTATCATATTTTTACATATATTGCGATGATGGTGATTATTTTGTGGAGATTTTTAGCTGGCATCGGCATCACGGTCCAGGCCTTTTGATAAACCCATGATAGAGAATTTAGTCAGTCTTTTTATTTTCTTTTAATGAGTTTTTGAGTAGTACCCTACCTGATTAGAGGGTTCCTGCATTAGCCAGGGTAAGGGTTGATATAACTATGTATATGATTGTTTTGCCATTGTATAATACAATTATGTTGTATTGCTATTTTATTATGACTTATAATTTATGTTCAAAGTTAGCGACATAGAGAGAAAGCGGTTTAGGTTTGTCTTAAAAGTAGGCTCATATTTAAAGACTATATACATATCTCTAAGGTCAAATAAAGTTAACAAGTAACAACTACTTACTATAAGGTTATAGCTTAAGCATAGCTTTATGATAGGAAGGGTGTTACAAAAGAAATATAACGGAATATATCCAGATAATTTCTATTCTTTCAAAAACATCATCACATGTGCTTTTCAGGAAATCCTTATCTTAAGGCATGATATGGATATAGTAAAAAATGCTTTAGCCTTAAGTGACTTAAGTAAGAGTTGTTTTAATTTTTCATGAGGTTTCTGAAGTTGCTAGATTACATTTTGAGAGGTATCAGAGTACTATTAAAAAGAATATGATCGTTTAAGCTTTTTAATACAAAGATAGCTTGATTTTTTGTCAATAGAGATCTTTTCTGAAAAATACGACATTAATAAAAACAAGTAATACTTGTGATATTTTCTCTTGATGAGATTTATTATACAGCATAATTTATCCAAGCATATTTTCAAAATTATGCGATTTTGTGCATGAAAATGTATGTAACATATAAGGGTTGTTTGGAAGTGTTTTTGTTCTTAAATTTTTAAAAGTTTTTAGAAAACAAGTTTCAGTTCAATTTTTTAAAAAAAAAAAAAACTTGTTTGGCAATGTAACTTTAAAAATAGTTTTATAATGATAAAAAAAAGAAAACTTGTTTGGATAATTTTTTTAGAAAACAACTTTTAAAACTAATAAAACAAAAAATTGTTTGGCAAATTAGAAACTCTGAAAGTTATTTAATAATAAGGGAGGTAAACGTAACTTTAAAAACTAGAGAGAGGTAACTATAATTTTAACATACTTTAGGGGAGATTCATGTAATTTTCCCTTAATTTAAATGAGAGTTAATGTTCATTTTAGTCTCTCACTTTTCATTCATTAATCATTTTAGTCCCTTAACTTTTAAAATTAGTTAAATTAGCCCTCGATATTATAAAATGTGAGTCAAGTTAGTCCCTTATTTCATTTTTGTTTAATATTTTATCAATTAAATGATGATTTGTAATGGTAAGTGATTTTATCATATCATGTGTCATTAGAAGTAGAATAGAGTTAAAATAACTTATTTTGATATCTAAAATTGCATAAAATAAGTTATTTTATTATTTATAATGAATTTTAAATAATTTATTTTGTAAAATTTTAAACACTAAAATGAGTCGTTTTAAACTTTATTTTACTTTAGATGACATGATATGTTAAGATATCACTTAAGATTATTTATCATCATTTAATTGATAGAATATTAAGGAAGTTAGTTGAAAGATTAATATTACTCATATTTTACAATGTCAAAAACTATTTTGACTTATTTTAAAATTCAGGGACCAAAATAACTCATGAGTGAAAAATAAAGGATTAAAATAAATATTAACTCTTCAAATAATATAGATTACTTAGTTATACTAATTCAACGTTGTGCATAAGAAAAAAAATACTAACTCAATGTTGTGTACACCCAAGTAGATAAAATAATACAGTAAAAAACTTCACAGAACAAGTAGATCAAATTCAGGTCATCAAGAAAATCCTGCGAACTTATTACTTTCCCCATGAAATTTCAGATCACATTTAAGTATTTGCACTACATACATAAAAGAGTACAATACAACAAATTTTTGGGTGATAAATCTTTCTGCCAACAGCAGTTTGCATACATAAGTGCAGTGGCATTTCATAATGTTTACCATGCTTGTGCAGTGAATATAAAAGCAGCAGAAAAAAGTGAGATTTTGAACTCTGGACACAAAAATGAAGCAATATAAAAGAAGATTACTAGGAGTTCCCATACGATTAAATTACTATATCTGATTCATCTGAAGCCTAAAAACATGGCTAGACTATAACCACAAGTTAGTCACGACAAATCAAATTGATATGTACAATTGCCAGACATGACTTGAAAGTATACAAGAATTAGCAAAGGTAAGAAGAGGGAGGAGCATAAATCATACAGGAAAAAAAAATTCTTATCTATACTACATAAATGACCAAAAATGGGGAACTCATGACTCATGAGTCAAACCTTTCTTCCTTTCTTTGACGTGGTCTTCAGATGCTATAAATTGATATTTTGAAAGTGCCATGTTCCTCAATTTGTTGAATTTCCCATCTTCTAGGTAACAAATGATGGAGCTAGATACCGTGTCTTTGTAGGATTCTATTGTTCATTTTCTGCTCATAGCAGTGCACATGGAGAATGGGGATGGCCTTCTTAGAAAGACTTCTAGTGCCGGATTGAACTGATGTTCAATCTCTCTATGTCCTTGCAGAATAACTAACTTTGCAATTATTTCCCATGCTTCTTAGCTGCAGTCCAGAGATCACAGGTTAACAAGAAATGCCATACTAACACTCTTCTCAAGAGTGGCTTCATTCATAGCAAGTCAAATTATTAGCTTTGGAATAATGCAGTTTCCTAGTATTATTTTTATGATTTCAAGTCTAAGCGCAAAAATGAAGAAGAAAAGATAAACAGTAATGCAACCAATGAGTTCTTTCCATGGTATACCTCTCTGAAACCATGATCTTCGAACAGTGCGCCGGATGTGACGCTCATGTTTTTCTAAGAGCTCGTCAACTGTGTGCATTTGAGATAGAAGGGGTCCTGAAAATTCAACCTTTTCTCCTTGATCCTGAAAACTCTGTAAGGAGGACAGCACATCAGGATAATGTATATACAAGGATAAATGAAAATGACACATCATCCAAGAATTTGAAACATGCAGGGCAAAGCACTGTAAGATGAATCAAATCCTACATAAAACTAAAAACTTATGAACTTCATCATTGTTTTCGTGTAATTATTGCAGGTTTAAAATTTTTGGTTGTTCCTCACAAATGCCAAACTGGCAATGTATGATCCATTTATGACCAAATAGACAAGAAAATTTCTATTAAAAACAAATGATAATATATAAGATTCTAATGATTACCTAGTCTCTGCTACTGGCCTCAACCTCTGACAAATTACAAAAGTCAACATCTCAATTACTTTGTCTACAAAGGAGATCAATTAATTGAATTGCCATCTAAGGAAGAACTTAAGTTATTTACGAGTCACTAGACTCAAGTAGTGTCATTATTTCAACAAAATTTGCCTGTCTTCTCGTTTTAAAAAGTTCAAAATAATTCCCTAAATCATAAAAACTTCCAAATCTTCCCTTTCAAATGGCAAGCCTCATCACTCTATATGTATGGAGACAGAACAATATGCAGAAAGAGTCACATGAGTTTCATCCCATCTCTCGAGCAGATGATATCTCATATTTGATACCATGTCAATAAATCTGGCCAACTAACAAACTCACCAGATTGCTTCTCTAGATATCGAATCTTCCCTATGATAAATTTGGTCCCCACCCACTCTGCAATACTTGATCCATCACAAATCACGGGAAAACTTTTGGAAAAGGGTACATATCATTCATTTAAGCCTAACTTGCAAAGAGCATCCTCCTTTCTACATACAAAAATTAAATTTATTCCACAACCATTCAAGTTCGAATTATTTTCCCACATTCATTCTGTAACCCTGCCCCAGCCCCTTCATGTCACATAAATTTCTCTTCACCACTCCAATCTTGATTGTAGTTTGAATAGGCTGTTACTCAACAACAACAAAGCAAAGGCTCGAGTAAAAGAGAGAAGCAGAGGAAGAGAAAGAAAGAGGGAGGGACTCACAACGGTGGAGGAATGGAGGACGGCGGATCTGGGTCGACGCACGACGGGTCATGGCGGGTTTGGGTCGACGCGCGGCAGGTCACGGGGGATTTGGGGCGTGGGTGGTCAAGCGCGGCAGATCGTGGAGTGGTCGAGCGCGGGGTCTTCGGTCGCCGAGGAGCTTGGTGGCGGAGATTCTTGGGTCGCTAAAGCTTGGTTGCCGATGAGCTTCGTCACGGAGGAACTGGTTCGCGGCGGAGGAGCTGGTTCGCGAAAGTTGGTCGCGGAGGAGATTTCGCCGGGGGATCGCATTGGTTGGTCGCAGAACTTCGCGAATCATGTTGGTTCGCGCTGTCTTGGGTCGCGGAGGGGCTTCGTCAGAGGACCTGCAGCTTGGCTCCGGCGGATCTGCTTCGGTCTCTCTGAAGTGAAGTGATGATGGAGTTGATGGTGAGAAATAGGAAGAAAAACGGCTGTTTTTACTCTCCACAAGAGTCGAACTGACTAAGAGAACGAAAGTTTACCACATTTGAAAAATTGCCACCGTGTTTTCGTCCTCTTCAAAATAATAAAACAATAAAACAGGTAAAAATTGTTCTTAGTTTTTTATTTTTAAAAATTGAGAAGTGTTTTTTGTTTTTAAAAACAAAATTTGAAAAACAAGGTAACAAACAGTTATTTTTAGTCTTTTGTTTTTAAAAACACAAAACATTTTTAGAGAATTGCTGCCAAATAGCCCCTAAGCTTTGCACACACAAAAGATTTCTGAGGCTCATAATGTAACACTCAAAAAATTATTTAAAAATTAATTTAAACTTTATTAGTGTAAATGTCAAAAATCTAGTTTTAATAATGATGAGATGATTCCAATGGACGTGTAAAAAAATATGAATAGTGACCTTGGTCTCATGGCCTATGGGAAAGTTTAACCCTATAACCTGATACAGATGTCCAGGACTAAGAAAAAGTAGGGTTAAGGTTAGAAATGGTTAGGAATAAAGATATTGTACCTAATTAATTTTCTGGCAATGTTTGATTACCCTGGTACGATGTTTTAGCGTTTTGAAATTTCTGTATTAGTTCTAACACCAAAGATAGTTTAATCTTTATAAGAGGATAATGCCTATCTATTTAAATTAAGTGGATGACTAAGATTCAATCTTGATTAACAAGATTAAATCCATCATAATCTTATTTTCTTTTTAGAAAGAAAGAAAAATCACACTTTGACTTCATTTATATCAAGATTTACATAAGCCACCAAACCTTATCATTCCAACTCCATCAATTTCAGCTAAGACCCCAAAATATTATAGCCTTCATCTTCTTTCTCTCATACCACCATTAACAAACTTGAAGCTTCCTACACCCTAGCCAAAACTTGCTAAAACCTTAAGATCTCTTCACAAAACTTGTTCTACTTATCTTTGCCTACAAAACTAATCGATTGGAATTTCAATTCCTCACTATTTCTCACTTTGATATTTCATTCTTCACGTTTAATTAAGGGATTAGGTCATGTTTGGAAAGTTTAAAGTGAGAAAAATTATTCTTGGAGCCATCTTTGGAGCCAAGATCTCTAAAGCTCCAAGAAAGTAGGGCTTTTGAACCTCTTTTGCTTAAAATTCATTTTTCTATTTTAATCACTGATTTAATTTGATATTTTTGGTTGTATTGGTTAATAATATATAGATATTGATGTGTCTTATTTGGTGGAGTGTTTGAATGATGTTAGAAAACCCTTTTTGTCAAAAGAAGTTTTGAGCTAGTTGCGGAATTTTCGTTTTGTCCTAGATAACAACTAATCACTAATTTCTGATAGTTTGTGGGACAGTCATCAATTCATAAAGTAGCATGAGATGTTACACACAAACTAATCTTAGTTGTATTAGGGCATGTAAGGACAAGTTTATGAAAATCAACAAAAACTAATCACAACTGGATTTTGATCAAGTCATACATAGCTCATGAAATCATTACATATGTGTGTCAGAGTATATATGTTTCATGAAAACCGTTTTAAGCATGAAAACAAGACATACATATCAAAGAACAACAGATAAACATATTAGAGCAAAAAGGATGCTTGTGTTTAATATGTACTTATTGGAGCTAATCAAAGATATACAAATGAGCTAAGTATCATAGCGTGCTAACGAATAAACAAATAAGAGCGAATGCTAATAGATAAGAAGCATACATCTCAAGCATGATTCAAGATTAGCTAAGCATGATAAACAGATATCAATATGTACCAAGGCTCAAAATAGATATGTATAAGTGCTAAAGGAAACCATAAAACATGATATCTTGAACAAATATGATGAAAAGGATATATATCATGCGCATAAGAAAGTTGTTCAAGAGAAAAAAGAAATATCTATCAGAGCATAAAAAAAATGGTAGTTTTTTTTTAAATGCATGTTAAAAAAATCTCTGAGCTCCCCTCAACATAGGCTCCTTAGTTCCATAGCACTGGATTTTCTTCATCTATTTTCTTTTCTTCTTTTTTTCCCTCCTTTTGTCATCGCAAAAGGAGGTGTGATGGAAATGAGGAACACTATCATCAACCCCGATGCCTTAGTTCTTTAAGAATCTCTTGAGTGTTCTGAAGGACTTGAAGTAGGATATCCTCATGACTCCATAGTTAGGCACCGTGCTTGATCCTTGAGCTTTAACTCGATCCAACCAAGAGGCCATGTCCCTCTGATTTTACATAAGTAGTTAGATGTGTAGAACTGGTTGAAGGCTTTGATGATGGTTGGTACGCAGATGGATTGGTGCAGAAGTGGATGGAGCAACTCTTGGAGATGGCTCAAGTATGTCTAGGAGTATAGTCTCCCTTAACTTTGACAATTCAGCCACAGTTTCAGCAAGCACAGTGGTAGTAGGTAGAGAAGATGGAACATGAGCAATAGAAGTAGCAAAAGCAGATATAGGTTTAAAGGTAAGAGGCAGGCATCTTTAACATGATAAACATTGGTTTTTGAGGTTCTATCTTATTCCTCTTCTATAAGAGTGATACGGATGGAATGAGGAGGTTGAGGCCTCATCAAAATGATAGCTGATTCTGGTTCAAGTGCTTCTTTAGCTTGCTCTTTGATGATAGGCTCCATTAATGATTCTTCAACAATGGGCTCTGGCCTGAACATCACACTCAACCTAGCTTTCTCACTTCTGAACAGTTTTCCTCTTCTTTAGATAAGGATGCTTCTGCTTTCTTCTTCTACATCTTTCACTTCTTCTTCAAAGTCAATGAAGATGACCGTGCAACTAGCCTGTTGATATCGTGTGACTTTTTTCAAAGCATAGAGAACCTTATCTCATCTTTAGGTACATTCTTAAGTTTGGACTTAATATCTCTTCTTCTAATGATTCCAAGGTTCACTAGACATCTTTTCTTATTTTTCTAGTGGCCCCTTATCTGAAAGGGTAACATTTATAGTTTCTGAAGAAAGAGATGGCACTGGAGGTTCTTATTATTGTCTTCTCTCATGTTTCATCTTTATTCTCCTTTCTCTGTTTAGGAAGTAGATTTGATTCTTCTTCCTTTGAGTTCTTAGACTCACTTTTCGGGACAATTAGCTTTCTTTTTCCTTTAGCAATCTCTTAAGACTCGGCCTTTTGTGAGGATTTTCTTGCTCTATCTCCCCTTGTCCTAGGGCTCTGCCTTTAGCTTAGACTTTGAGATAGTGGACTTTTTTTTTTGAAGTTCTAAAAGAAGAGGATGAGAATACAATACCTTCCATGTATTCATACCATTCCTCGGTAAGTGGAAAATGCATATGTTGGAGGAACCTTGTTAGCAACATCCTATACGGAACACTAGTTGTCCTCCATTTTTCTTTTGTAGTAGCACTAATCATATAGTCCAAAATGAGTCTTGGCAAATTCACATTTTTTTTTCCAATAAACAATACAGGAGCATGAGTCCATGCCAACTAGTGCATCTGTGCTTCCTATGCGAGATAGAATGGAGAATTGTACCACCGTATATACTTTCCTTGCCCTAGCACTTAGCATGGAGGTAGTGATTTCATGTGGTTTGTGAAGAATGGAATCAAGGGACCTTGACATGTTTCCTTCATTGATTTCCATGGAGTAAGCCTAATTAGGTGAGGAGCTATAGACGATTCCAACATTTGGTGCCTTAATGATCTTGGAGAGTCTTGTAGGTGTGATTTTGATCACATAATCTCTAATCATAGTCTTTAAGGACAAGGCTGGGGTTCTTTCCAGATGAGAGTAGAAAGTAGTAACTAGCCCTGGGAAGACTCAATCATTGATCTCTAGATATTCTTCTCATTTTTGAAAAGAAAAGACTTCATTAAGAATGGATATTTCTTCACAAAGATCCTTTCTTAACTACTTTCTAGGTGCCATTTTCCTCAAGGGGAGGTTTTTATATAGTGATCCTACATCTCTAGATCATTGTATAATGATTGGTTGATTTTGTTAGAAGAGAAAGGTTAAAGCTTGAGAGGATATGAGAAACAAGAGTTTGAGAGTGAGGGAATACGAAATGGTTTAGAAGGCGTGGGAAAAAGATGAAGGCAAAGATGTGACGTAGGAAGAGTGGGGGTTATTTAAGTGATGGACGTGACTGACTAAAGGTGAAATGATATGGGAAAGAGAAAATTCATAGTAGAGGGAATTTTCCTGCCTTTCCCATTCTTTTCAGAAAGAGTGGTTTCTGATACTTGAGATTACTTTATGAAGATGTTACTTTTTGAGCTTTACTTTCCACTTTCTTACCCTTTAGAGTATCACGTATTATCATGATTAACCTATCTTCATGTTCTAAACTTCATGAGACTAGATATACCTTATTTTCTGATCCTTAACTCTTCTTTCTAATTAACCCATTTTCTTTTTGAGCTTGCAAACTAAAATTCTGATCTTTACTCTGATTCTATAGTCTTAAAAACTAATGTCTTTATTGAGGCTTTAGTTCAAAGGAGCGTAGGGAAGTACCAGAGATGTTTGTGCATGAATGCTTATGCAGATTTAAAAACTTTTAAGTTCAAAAGGTCTTTCAAAACATAGAAGAGTCTTCAGCTAATGGTTTTGTTTGGTCCTCAGGATTCACAAACATTAACTTAACATCTCCTTTTTGAACATGATCCCGAATGAAATGATGTTTAACATCAATGTGCTTGGATCTAGAGTGCTAGATAGGATTCTTAGCAAGATTAATAACACTAGTATTATCACAGAAGATAGGGATTTTGGAATACCTCAGGTGATAAACTTCTAGCTGGTTTCTTATCCATAGCATCTGATGGCGTTTGCAATGGCTACATATTTAGCTTCGGAGTAGAGAGTACAATGGTATTTTGCTTTTTGCATGACCAAATGATCAAGCTTTTTTCAAAGAAGCAGCAGCAACCATTGATGCTATTTCTCTCAACTCTATCTCGAGCAAAGTTAGCATCACAATACCCTAAAATTTCACAAGATGTACCTTTCTCATACCATAAGCTAAGATTAGTAGTACTTGATAAATATCTAAAATTCTCTTAACAACATTTAAATGTGATTGGTTTAGGTTAGATTGAAATCTAGCAAAAATTCCCACATTTAATTGAATGTTTGGTCTAATAGCTGTAAGATACATAAGTGAACCAATCATTCCTCTATAATTACTTTCTGATACCTCTTCGCCATTCTCATTAGCATCAATGATTTGAGAAGGATGCATAGGGCTACTCATGGGTTTGGCTTGATCCATATTAAACTTCTTCAAAAGCTTTTTTGTATATTTTTCTTGATGGATTAAGGTTCCTTCTTTTTGTTGTTTTATTTGCAAACCAAGGAAAAACTTGAGTTCACCCATCATGCTCATCTCAAACTCAGCCTGCATTAATTTATAAAACTTTTCATAGAGAGAATGATCAAAGCGCCAAATATAATGTCATCTACATATATTTGAACTATCAGAAAGTGATTATCTTGATCATAAAAAGAGTAGTATCAATATTACCTTTCTTGAACCCATTATTCAGCAAAAAGGTACTCAGTCTTCGTACTAAGCTCAAAGAGCTTGTTTAGACCATAGAGAGCCTTTGTTAGCTTGAAGACATGGTTAGGAAGGTTTTCACTCTTAAAACCAGGAGGCCGCTTCACATATACTTCCTTAGAGAGGAATTCATTTCGAACAGACTTGACATCCATTTGGTAAAGAGTGAATCCCTTAAAGGCAGCAAAACCAAGTAGCATTTTGATGGCTTCTAGCCTAGCTCCTGGTGTAAAGGTTTCATCATAATCAATTCTATTTTGTTGATTATAACCTTGTACAACCAATCTTGCTTCATTTCTGATGACTTTGCCAGCTTCATCGAGCTTGTTCTTGAATAGCCATTTCGTTCTAATGATGGTATTTCCTTTTGGTTTTTCAATGAGTGTCCAGACTTTGCTTCTTCTCAAACTGGTCTAGTTCTTCTTGTAGCATCCACCTAACTTTGATCATTCAAAGCTTTTTCAATATATTCAGGTTTAATGGTGGAGATGAAGCACAGTTTACGTATTTTTAAGGGATGATTTGGTTCTCACACCCTTGGAAATGTCTCTAAGAACTCTGTTATGCGAAGCCCTTTAAATCAAAACTCCCTAGCTAGTAGTTTATGTAGCTTTGAGGTTCTTTAACTTTTCCTTTCATCTTCAAATTGCTCTTCTTCATGATTAGAAGTACTACTTTCTGATTGCTTTGGAGTCCTAAGCAAGCTTTCTGAAGAGTTCATGTTCTGGAGTCTACTTTTTGAAGCTATGGCTTTCTTCTGCTTACTTTCTAAGTTTTCTTAAGACTCATTTTCTCAAGGTTTTCTTCCAGTTCTACAAGATTATCAGCAAAGTCTTTCCTAAGCTCCTTGAACTTGATGTGAATGGCCTCCTTAATGCATAGTATTCTTTTATCGTATACTCTGGAAGCTTTTGAAATTGAGGAATAACATAAGAAAACCCCATCAGAGACTTAGGATCAAACTTTGCAAGTTTGTACTTGGTGTTAAGGATAAAACATGATGAACAAAAGATATGAAAGTATGATATATTGGGTTTCCTACTTTTCCAAAGCTCATAGGAGTCCTATTAAGTATTAGCCTTAGAAAGATTCTGTTTTGGATATAGCAAGAGGTATTTATAGCCTTTGCCCAAAAACCTTTTGATAACTGATTTCTAAAAGCATTGTCATGGCCATCGCCTACAAGGTTCTACTTTTCCTTTCAATAACCCTATTTTGTTGGGGAGTTCCTGTGCAGAAAACTCGTGAAGAATGCCATGTTTTTCACAAAACTCTTCAAAAACATGATTTTCAAATTCTTATCCATGATCAGATTGGATAGAGGTAATTTGAGAATCCTTTTCAATACAAACTGCAAACACTTTGAATCTATTAATAACCTTTTCCTTAGAAGCTAGGAAGATGGCCCATGTAAATCTGGAGTAGTCATCCACTATGACAAGACAATATTTCGTCCCAACAAGACTTGAGTCTTGGTTGGTCCAAAGAGATCCATATGTAAAAGTTCAAGTGGTTTAGCAGTTGAAACCACATATTTGTTGTGGAAAGAAGCTTTAGTTTTCTTTCCTTTCTCAGAAATCACAAGTTGAATCTTTGTCAAATTTGATCCTTGGTAGGCTTCTAACTAGCTCTTTCTAGGAAAGCTCAGAAATAAGCTTCATATGAGCATGCCCAAACTTCTTATGCCACAACCACTTTTCATTCATGAAGGATGCGAAACATTTTACATCTTGATCTCATAGGTCATCCAAGAGTGACACATACATGTTATCATGCCTTTTACCAGATAGGATGACTTGTCCTATGTGGGACTTACTATCTTGCATGCATGTGCATTAAAAAGCAACATTAAAGCCTTGGTCATAGAACTTTGATACTTAACAAGTTGTGAGCCAGACCATTGACATACAACACGTTAGAAATTTGGTAGGAATCATCCTTACTAACATTCCCTAGTCCTGTGACCTTGGCCTTACCTCCATCGTGAACTTTACTAATTTAGAATTTTTGGGCTTAGGTTTCTGAACTATCTTTTGGATCCAAACATGTGTCTGAGCAGCCACTGTCCATGTGTCACTTGTTGTCAGGTTCCACGTGCATTCTTAGACAAACCTGTAACAAACAAAGTTTTCAATTTAGGTGCGCAAATTTTCTTGGGTCTTATTGGGTTAGTCTTTTGAGGGGAAAATGTCCAACCTTTTTGACAAACTTCTTCTCATGAAGCACTTGTCAGGTAGATGTCCTTTTTTATGACAAAAAGTACAAGACCCCTTGTTCCTTACTTTCTGAAATTGAGTTAGCTTCCCTTTCTCATTTATTTTCTCTTCATATCCAAACCCGATTTTTTGGAAATATGGCCTCTTACCTCCAAGCATCAGATCAAGGTTCTTTAATCCATTTACCATCTTTTCAAGGTTAGATTTCAGAAGCCTTGAAGTCTTCTCGAGTTCATAAATTACTTTATGAGATTTTTCATTTTTCTTATAGACTTTAATTTCAAAGGCATTTAGCTTAATATGTAAAACTTCGTTTTCTCCTTGTATTTCTTTTCTCAAGCCTAAGATTCTCAGCTTCAAACTTGGCCATCTCAAGTTCTAAAACAACCTTTTAATGTTTCTTTTTCAGTTGAGATAGTGAAAGGAAAGAGTTTGAGAGACCTCAAGCAACTCTTCATACAAAGCTAAAAGTTCATCATAGGAAAGATCAGATTAGAGCGATTTACCTTAGGTTCACTATCTAACATATAGCCTCCTATGAAGCATAAGTTTGCAACATCTAACTCCTCCTGAATCTTCTATTCCATTCTTCTCTTCCTTTGATTCACTCCAAGTGGCCGTCATGCCTTTCTTTTTGGGCATGAACTAATTTTGTGAACCCTTGAGTTTAGCACATTTTGGTTTAAAGTGTCCCTTCTCTCCACAATTGTAGCAAGTGATGCTTTCCAGCCTCACTTTGCCCTTTCTATCCTTCTTGAGGTTGATGTCTCTTCTTCTCTTTGTCTTGCCTCTCCAGACTTTTGAAAACTTCCTCACTAACATTGAGAGCTCATTTCCATCTTCTTTTTATGTCTCATCATTGATTCTTCCTCTTCATCAAGGTTTTAGTAACTCTCATTGCCTTAGCCTTATTCAGCTTCTATGAGATGATTTCAAGGCCATGGACTTGCTCTTATTGATGGATTCATCATGCATTTCAGAGAGCACCACCTCATGAGTTTTGAGTGACCTAATGAGTGCGTTCAATTGAGAGTTTGAAGGTCTTTAGCCTCTGGTGGCTATGACCTTATTCAGCCATTTGACAGGAGACTTCTCAAGATTTTTCTAACCATTTTAGAGTTAGAGTATCTTTTGCCTAACCTTTTGAGCGTTTATTATGTGCATAAATCTTGTGGTCATTTCATCAATACTCTCTTGATCTGTCATCTTAAACATCTCATATTGTTGAACTAACATACTGATCTCAGTCTCCTTAACTTGATCACTACCTTCATGTAGCATATGCAATTTGTCCACATCTCCTTTGCTTGTGTCAGGTAATGATTTTATCATATTTGTAACGCCCCAATTTTTACTGTAATTTTCACTGTCATTAGGAATTACCGAATCACCATAGGTAAATATTATATAAAATTTGAGACCAAACAATCCCTAATAAAGGAATATAACGTTAGAAGAGAAGTTAGGAGCAATTCGTGCAAGTATTTCAAACCCCAATTTTCTGTACGTGTAAAATGACCAAAATGCCCCTGAGGTTATTTTACTTAGAAAATGAGGATCGTGGGCCCCACCCATCCCTCAAGGGGATGTTTTGATGTTAATAAGGGATTGTTTGTGTTATGTGTGTTAATAGAGGAGAAGAATCCTAATTTTGAGCTCAACGCGTGAAATGACCAAAACGCCCTTGCGTTTTAACTCCGATTGCGTGCCGCTGAGCCGAACCTCACTAAAATGTGTTAAAAGGTGTTTTTAAGCCATGATTAACCATTGGTTAAACTCAGGTGGTCTCGGGCAATTTTTAAGTAAAATGACGTTTTGCCCCTCTCTTGTAGTTTTACAAATTTTGAGATTTTTGATTCGTCTAACGAAACCTAAGCAATATTAGGCTCAAATTAAAGCTTATTAAATTCTAATTATTAATCTAGAGTCAAAATTATTTATTTAAATTGATTAGAACCTAAAATTGCTTTAAAACACTCAAATTGCTTACTAATTCACGTAAGCCCTTAACCGTAAATTCTATAAATTGCATGAATACCTTACCTACACCTAAATAATGCATGGAACACACAAATTTCTCCTCTTTGGGCTGTAATGGATGAAATTATTGATGCCATTATGCATCAGAATAATTGTCCAAAGATACACTAAAACAAAATGCCAAAAATTCCCTAAAACATGGCATAAAACATGCCTTAAACAAGGAATGATTTTCCTCCCTTTGTTCCCCATGAAAATCCATCAGCCTTCCTCCTTCATTTGTCCATTTATGAGCTTCAAAATCTCTATAAATAGGCATGCTTGAAGAGGTGTTAGAAGCCTTTGATCATAACTTACACAATTCTAGTTCTTAGAAGCACCAAAAGCTCTCATTTCCTCCTCCTCTTGGCTGAATTCTTTCTTCAAGTTTTCAAGAATATTTTCTTTCATTTCACTCCAAGAAACCAGTTCTCTTCCTTTCCTTCAAATCAGATTAGGTAGGGAGTTGTTTCTAAGTTCATTTTATGCTATGACAAGTTATGTTTCTAGCTCAAAAATGATGATTTCATGGACTTTCTTCTAGCTCTCAATTTCGGTTTTGTTTTCCCTTTTCTTTTAAAAACATTTCAGCCTTATGGCCTAGATTATGATGAGACCATGGTTTGATGATGAGGTTCTTGAGTGTTGGTTGCAAAGCCATCACAAGTTAGACCTCTAAAACTTGAAGGTTTCACTAGTTTTTAAAGCTTTACAATTTCGATTTTTCTTTCCTTATTTTTCTTTAATGATTTTGGCCAAATGGCCTAAGAAGGAATATGATGATAGCTTGATGATGAGGACCTTGAGTGTTGGTGGTAAATCCATCACAAGTTAGGCCTTTAAAGCTTGAAAATTCCACTTGATGCAAAACTTTAAAGAATGATGTTTTTATGATGTAAAAATAAAGATCTTGAGTTTAGAACTTGAAAGATGTATTTTTCACTTTGTCTTGCTAAGATATATATATTGGGTTGAATTTATATTTCTCTAAAGTCTTGGAAGAGCTCTAGTAAAGAAATAAAAGGAACTTGCATCCATGTCTAAGTTTATGCCTTGCATAACCATGTTTACTTTTAATGTCATCACTAAATTCTCAAGAATAAATAAATGAACTTGCATATCTCATGTTTAAATTTCCAAGCTTGTATTTCATGTTTATATTTCAAGTTGTCACTTAATCTTCAAAGATAATAAAGAGGATGCATCTCATATTTATTTTATGCTCTCACTTTATTTTATAATGGCTAAAAGAATCAACGCATGACATGTTTATTTTTATGTCATCACCTAAAGATCCTAGAGCTCAAAGACTTGCCCAAGTATCACAAGCAAAGAAATAAGATTATTGGAGTTAAAGAATTGATTCTTTAAGAAGTCTTGATATTGGAGCTTAAAAAGATGTAATAATAATTCTCTTCTCCCTTCAGGTCCATGCGGTCCGGCTCCTTTCTAAGATTTTCTTCTCCCTTCATTCCATGCGGACTACCTCGTTCCAGTTTCTTGCATCATGTTTATATTTCAAGCTCTTGCATCATGTTTAATTTCCAAGTTATCACCTTAAATCTTAAAGATAAAGAAATGGTTTTGCATATCATGTTTATAATTCCAAGTTATCACCTTATAATGACAAGATTAAAATGAGGTTGCATAGCATGTTTATGATTCTAAGATATCACATAAATCTCTTAAGATCAAGACTTGCTCCTTTTATCTTAAGTGAAAATTTTAATCATGAACATTCTTTCAATGTATAAAACGGCCTCATGATTGAGGAAGGCCTAAAGTCCTATGACTTCTTTCAATTTTAACAAAAAGAATTAGTTTCTAAAGGAGTTTCAAGATTTTACAAATATTTTAAGTAAACCAGTATCACATGTGTACTTGAAATGTGACTTCTAGCAATTATATGAGGTTCATGATTCGGCCACTAATCAGTTTAGTACTACTGTATGATGATGGTTTAATATGTTTGAAGTTGTGATAATCATGGTTTATTGCTGAGAGAATGATTCATAATTGGTTTAGTAATTAATTTTAGCACCATAAGGAAAGGATAACGAAAGGGTTAAAAATGCAACTTCTAGCACACGAAGCCTTAAATATAACTTGCTGCCTATGCTGTCCCATATAGTTTAATAATATTCTTAAGGCTTATAATTAATGGTAATGATGATAATGAATCCTTTAGATGCATGATTAATTAGTTTGATAATTAAGATTACCGATTCTAAAGTTTCGGTTGTTTAAGACGGTTTGGTAAGAATTTATGATGATGGTTCTTTGAAGTTTGAAATGATAAGTCTATGTAGTGATTTGATGCTTATTAAGTATTTGATATCATTGAATGACTTCATAGTTTGCATGATATAGTTGCTGTTGCAAACAATGAGAATGTTTATGCATCTTGATGATTATGAATTCAGAGTTATATTATGATATAACATGCAAAGACTTAATGGTGACTTAAAATTATGAGGAAATGATCCTTTGGACCCATCAGACTATAGGTGGTGAAAAGGTGATCCTAAGAAAATGATCCTTTGGACCCATCAGACTATAGGTGGTAAAAAGGTGATTCTTGCCCCCTAACCCGTTCTCTCAAAAGGGTAGAGTGGGACATTAACTTATCAAAAGGGAATAAGTATATGCTAGTGACGACTAGTAAGGTATGAGCTCATAACCTAGATTACTCCCAAAAGGGTGGAGTATAGGGTGGCCCCAAGGAAAATAATGATGATGATGACAAGATTTTAAGTCACCTAGGACACTAAAGGAATGAAATATGTGCAATATGTCTTGTGCATAGCATTTTATGATGATGATGGGAAATATGATGTTCTTCTATGCATAGTATTTATGATATGATGATGAGAAATATGATGTCCTTCTATGCATAGTATTTATGATATGATGATGAGAAATATGATGTTCTTCTATGCATAGTATATATGATTTGTTGATGAGAAATATGATGTTCTTTTATGCATAGTATTTATGATATGATGATGAAGAATACGATGTGTTGATAAAAGGAAAAGTTCATTATGAACATGACATGCTAAGTTTATGATGCATTATAAGACGCATGATTAAAACGAACCTCGGAAAGTATATTTTCGAACTTAATAAATCAATCTTAGCATGCTCACTATTTCATAATAACCCGAGGTTCCTGGGACGATGATGATGACACAATGCATCATGAGGTGAGTACCCTACTGAGATTCTTTTTATAAGTTTCTCACTCCCTCTATTTTTCTTTCCATCTCGTCTTCAGAAGGAAGCGTTCGTGAATCACATTGAGGCTATCAGGGTAGTGAACTTGATCCTTAGTTTCACTCATATATTTCAGATATCTATCCCTATCCCTGGAGTGTTATACTAGGTGCCATTAATGGATGTCCTTCCATCCATATATTATTTATGTTTTGTTAGATTGCCTACACTTAGTCTTATTCTGTTGGTAGGCAAAATATCTATATGATATGTAATTATGGATGCTGTATGATGGAGCCAATATATTATGATGTGATGTTTGTAAATTCCTATGTGTCTTTTAAATTTTGCTAAATCATTCACGTTAAGCGCTTCACGTTTTCAATTATGTTTTTTAAAAAAATGGCTCGTAATTTCACTAAGTATTTTCAAAGCATGATTAGGAACTGAAGCAAAGAGTAAAGTCTAGTAATTAATCAGATCCGCCTAGGTGTATTGGGTTAATTATTAGGGTGTTACATTTTGGTATCAGAGTTCGGTCTCATGGAGCCTGAGGATTGGACTGATTATGCTTCTAAAGCATACTACGTTAGAAATGTCATGTGTATATGTTTATCATTAGGATGAGCTTGAGGATTAGAGATGCATGACCTGTATGTTGCACGTGCCATGGTAACTTGCTCACTTTGCATGGAATGTTGAGCCTGATCACCTCAGTGTTGCTGTTTTGTGTGTATAGGGACCAATGGCACGTCGACAACAGGAACGCGCACAGAATAACCCCAAAACGAAACTGCTGAAGCACTCCGTGATGTGGCAAGGACAATGAGGATGATGATGGATCGAATGGATCAGGATCACCAAGCTAATGCGAATCAAGGCCATGAGATCCCGAACACGCTCGTTTTGGGGTGTTCGGGACGAACCCACCAGTATTCAAGGGGACCCTCAATCCAAATGTTGCAGAAGAATGGATTCGAAATATTGAGAAGGTCTTTGCTTAGTCCCATGCTCGAGGAGAAGGTTACTTTTGCCACCCATATGCTCGAGGGTGATGCCCTTTGGTGGACAGGTGCTCGAAGACTCTTGGAGGCAACCGACGTGGACATTGATTGGGAGTTATTTAAGGTCCATTTTTATGAGAAGTATTTCCAGAGTCAGTCAAAAATGCCAAGGACATTGAGTTCATGCAGCTTGTGCAAGGAAACATGAATGTAGCCCAGGACACTCCAGATTTGAGGAACTCATTAAGTTCTCAAGGATGTATCAGGGTAACCCGACGAGTATTGGAAATGCATTAAATACGAGTCAGGGTTAAAGGCGGAGCTTAATGTGGCAGTTGCGCATTTGGAGATTAGGATTTCTACCCTAGTTAACAAATGCCGCATCATTGAAGAAGGGCGGAGAAAGTTGAGCACCTCAAGGTCGGATAATATCACCAAGAAGCTGACACCTCAAGGTCAGCAATTCAAGAGGCATAATCGACCCCCATTCCCACCTCAATCGAGACCCCAAGGTCCACAAAGGAACTTTCAACAAGGAAGGCCAAACAACAACAACAACCGCTATAACAGCAACCGCTACAACAACAACCCCAACAACAATCACAACAACAACAATAACAACAACAAGGGGAAAGCACCACAAAGGGGTCCAGCACACCTCCACGACCCCCACCATCCATGGATTGTCCCAAGTGCGGCAAGAATCATGGGAGCATGCCTATTCAGCGGAACAAATGTATGCTATCGGTGTGGAAGCCGGGCCACTACTCTCGAGAATGCAGAGAGAGGAACCCGCCAACCCCCAATCCCAAGCCGCAATATCAAGGAAGGGTTTTTACCATTAATGCTGAAGAAACGACGAAGTCAAGGAATCTCGTGGAAGGTAAGTGTAACATGTATGGAAAAGACTTAATTGTACTATATGATTCTGGCGCTTCCCATTCTTTTATCTCCCACTCATGTGTTAAAAGCCTTAACTTACATGTGACTGAACTTCCTTTTGACCTTATTGTTTCTACCCTATTGGAAAACCCGTTAGGACTTGTAAATGTTGTTTAGATTGCAATTTTGTTATAGGGAATAGATCCTTTGTTTTAGATCTTATTTGCTTACCCATGCAAGGTTTAGATGTGATTCTTGGCATGGATTGGCTTGAAGCCAACCGTGTCCTGTTAACCTCTATGAGAAAACCATCACTTTTCTTCCTGTTCCCATTGAACCTAAGAAACCCATAAGTCTATACATAACCTTGGAAATACTGTGGTAAGGGTGAGAATAAAGGTTATATTTTCCTAGCCGCTAGTGATGTAGACTTTGAGCAAAGTATCGATGAGATACCAATAGTAAGGAATTATCCCGAAGTATTTCCAGATGAGATACAGAGTTTCCTCCCAAGAGAGATAGAGTTTTCCATAGAATTGCTTCCGGTGTAGGTCCCATATCCATAGCCCCATACAGGATGTCCCCATTAGTTGACCGAGTTAAAAGCTCAATTGGAAGATTTATTGGAGAAAAAGTTTGTTAGGCCTAGTGCATCACCTTGGGGAGCCCCTGTGTTGTTTGTGAAGAAAAAGGATGGGAGTATGAGGATGTGTGTTGACTATAGGCAATTGAATAAAGTGACAGTGAAGAACAAATACCCTTTGCCTAGGATAGATGACTTGATGGATCAGCTTAAAGGTGCGTCGTGTTTTCTAAGATTGATTTGAGGTCAGGTTACCACCAGATTAGAGTAAGAGATGAAGATATACCGAAAACGGCCTTTCGCACTCGATACGGCCATTTTGAGTTTGTAATGTCCTTTGGATTAACCAATGCTCCAGCAATTTTTATGGATTACATGAATAGGATCTTTAGACCCTATTTAGATCAGTTCGTGGTTGTCTTCATAGATGATATTCTCATCTACTCTAAGACCCACGAGGAGCATGAATGCCACCTAACCATAGTACTGGAAATCCTAAAGGAAAAGAAACTATATGCCAAGCTTTCTAAGTGTGAATTCTGGTTGGATGAGGTGAAATTTTTAGGGCATGTAGTGTCTAAGAGAGGAATTGCTAGATCCTAGTAAGGTCGAAACGGTTGTAAACTGGGAAAGACCAACCACGGTAACTGAAGTAAGGAGCTTCTTAGGTTTAGCTGGTTATTACCGTTGGTTTATCAAGGGATTTTCCCAAATTTCCCTACCTCTGACCAAGCTAACTAGGAAGAACACCCCTTTTTCATGGACCGGAGTGTGAAAAGAGCTTTCAAGAGCTAAAACACAAGCTAACCTCAACCCCGTTTTGGTATTACCCAACCCCAATGTGCCTTTCGAAGTATACTGTGATGCTTCAAGAAAGGGTTTGGGTTGTGTATTGATGCAAGATAGGCAAGTGGTGGCCTATGCGTCGAGGCAACTCAAGCCACATGAGGCAAATTACCCTACCCATGACCTTGAATTAGCCGCCGTTGTGTTTGCTCTGAAGATTTGGAGACACCATTTATATGGCATTAAGTTTGAGGTGTTCTCCGATCACAAGAGTTTGAAATATCTCTTTGATCAAAAAGAGCTAAACATGAGGCAAAGAAGGTGGATGGAGTTCTTAAAAAATTATGATTTCGGGTTAAACTATCATCAGGCAAAGCTAACGTTGTAGCGATGCCCTAAGTAGGAAATCCTTACAAGTATCCCGTTTGATGGTGAAGGAGGTTGAGTTAATTGAGCAGTTTAGAGACTTAAACCTAGGGATGACCTTGACCACTAAGGGCATAAGAGCTTGCCATCTTAGTGTGACGAGTGAATTCAAGGAAAGAATTGCTCAAGCCCAAAGGGAAGATAGAATTTCAAGAGACCTTAGAAGCAGTAGGAGCTGATAAGTTGAAAGGTTTTACCCAAGGGAATGATAGTTTGTGGAGGTTTGAAGGTCGTATATGTGTACCTGCTAGTGGTGACCTCCGAAAGGATATTTTGGAGGAAGCCCATAAGAGCCATTTTACCCTTCATCCGGTGCAACCAAGATGTATCAAGATTTGAAGAAGATGTTCTGGTGGCCAGGATTGAAGAAGGATGTGTGCACATGGGTGAATAAGTGCTTGGTGTGTCAAAAGGTGAAGATTGAACACCAAAAACCTTCCGGAATGTTGCAACCTTTGTCAATCCCCGAATGGAAGTGAGATAGTGTCTCCATGGATTTTGTAACTGGACTACCAAGGACCCAAGCGAATCATGACGCCATTTGGGTAATAGTGGATCGGTTGACTAAATTAGCCCACTTTTTACCTATTAAGGTGACTTATTCCTTGGATAGGTTAGCAGGTTATATATTCAGGAGATAGTAAGATTACACAGACGTCGACGATAATCTCGGATCGAGATCCGCGATTTACGTCACGATTTTGGGGAGCCTTTCAGAAGGCGTTTGGTTCAAAGCTTGTCTAGACACGGCTTATCACCCCCAAACGGACGGTCAATCTGAAAGAACTATCCAAACTTTGGAGGATATGTTGAGGGCATGTGTTTTAGATCAAAGGGAGTTGGGATAAGTACCTATTATTTGAATTTGCATATAACAACAGTTATCATGCAAGTATCGGTATGGCACCATACGAGGCCCTCTATGGATGGAAGTGTCAATCACCTCTATGTTGGTATGAGCCCGGAGAACAAAGTCTACTTGGACCGGATATTGTGAGGGAAACGACGGAACAAATTAAGAAGATTAGGGATAAGATTCTTATTGCTCAAAGTCGCAGAAAAACTATGCGGACGGAAAACCGCTAGATTTTCAAGAAGGGGACCATGTGTTCCTAAGAATCACCCCCACCACAGGCATAGGCCGAGCAATGAAAGTAAAGAAATTGAGCCCAGATTTCTTGGTCCGTTTGAAATCCTTAGCAAAATAGGATCTGTAGCCTACCGTATAGCCCACCTCCAAGTCTGCCAACCTTCATGATGTTTTCCATGTCTCCAGTTAAGGAAATATCATTCTGACCCAAGTCATGTACTAGAGCCAGAACATGTACAATTAAGAGATGACCTAACGTTTAACTTACCACCCACGAGAATCGTTGACCGAGGAGTTAAGCAGTTAAGGAACAAGGCTACCCTAGTCAAAGTAGCATGGGGACGAGATGAAACCGAAGAAGTTACATGGGAGCTGGAATCAGATGCAAGCACAGTATCCAGACCTTCTCAGGTAACGAATTTCGAGGGCGAAATTCTTTTTAAGGAGGGGAGTAATGTAACGCCTCAATTTTTATAATTTTCACTGTCATTAAGAATTACCGAATTACCATAGGTAAATATTATATAAAATTTGAGACCAAACAATCCTTAATAAAGGAATATAACGTTAGAAGAGAAGTTAGGAGCAATTCGTGCAAGTATTGCAAACCCCAATTTTCTGTACGTGTAAAATGACCAAAATGCCCCTGAGGTTATTTTACTCAAAATGAGGATCGTGGGCCCCACCCATCCTCAAGGGGATGTTTTGATGTTAATAAGGGATTGTTTGTGTTATGTGTGTTAATAGAGGAGAAGAATCCTAATTTTGAGCTCGACGCGTGAAATGACCAAAACGCCCTTGCGGCGTTTTAACTCCAATTTGCGTGCCACTGCCCGAACCTCACTAAAATGTGTTAAAAGGTGTTTTTAAGCCATGATTAACCATTGGTTAAGCTCGGGTGGTCTCGGGCAATTTTTAAGTAAAATGACCTTTGCCCCCTCTTTGTGAGTTTTACAAATTTTGAGATTTTTGATTTCTAACGAAACCTAAGCAATATTAGGCTCAAATTAAAGCTTATTAAATTCTAATTATTAATCTAGAGTCAAAATTATTTATTTAAATTGATTAGAACCTAAAATTGCTTTAAAACACTCAAATTGCTTACTAATTCACCTAAGCCCTTAACCGTAAATTCTCTAAATTGCATGAATACCTTACCTACACCTAAATAATGCATGGAACACACAAATTTCTCCTCCTTGGGCTGTAATGGACGAAATTATTGATGCCATTATGCATCAGAATAATTGCCCAAAGATACACTAAAACAAAATGCCAAAAATTCCCTAAAACATGGCATAAAACATGCCTTAAACAAGGAATGATTTTCCTCCCTTTGTTCCCCATGAAAATCCATCAGCCTTCCTCCTTCATTTGTCCATTTATGAGCTTCAAAATCTCTATAAATAGGCATGCTTGAAGAGGTGTTAGAAGCCTTTGATCATAACTTACACAATTCTAGTTCTTAGAAGCACCAAAAGCTCTCATTTCTCCTCCTCTTGGCTGAATTCTTTCTTCAAGTTTTCAAGAATATTTTCTTTCATTTCACTCCAAGAAACCAAGTTCTCTTCCTTTCCTTCAAATCAGATTAGGTAGGGAGTTGTTTCTAAGTTCATTTTATGCTATGACAAGTTATGTTTCTAGCTCAAAAATGATGATTTCATGGACTTTCTTCTAGCTCTCAATTTCGGTTTGTTTTCCCTTTTCTTTTAAAAACATTTCAGCCTTATGGCCTAGATTATGATGAGACCATGGTTTGATGATGAGGTTCTTGAGTGTTGGTTGCAAAGCCATCACAAGTTAGACCTCTAAAACTTGAAGGTTTCACTAGTTTTTAAAGCTTTACAATTTCGATTTTCTTTCCTTATTTTTCTTTAATGATTTTGGCCAAATGGCCTAAGAAGGAATATGATGATAGCTTGATGATGAGGACCTTGAGTGTTGGTTGTAAATCCATCACAAGTTAGGCCTTTAAAGCTTGAAAATTCCACTTGATGCAAAACTTTAAAGAATGATGTTTTTATGATGTAAAAATAAAGATCTTGAGTTTAGAACTTGAAAGATGTATTTTTCACTTTGTCTTGCTAAGATATATATATTGGGTTGAATTTATATTTCTCTAAAGTCTTGGAAGAGCTCTAGTAAAGAAATAAAATGAACTTGCATCCATGTTTAAGTTTATGCCTTGCATAACCATGTTTACTTTTAATGTCATCACTAAATTCTCAAGAATAAATAAATGAACTTGCATATCTCATGTTTAAATTTCCAAGCTTGCATTTCATGTTTATATTTCAAGTTGTCACTTAATCTTCAAAGATAATAAAGAGGATGCATCTCATATTTATTTTATGCTCTCACTTTATTTTATAATGGCTAAAAGAATCAACGCATGACATGTTTATTTTTATGTCATCACCTAAAGATCCTAGAGCTCAAAGACTTGCCCAAGTATCACAAGCAAAGAAATAAGATTATTGGAGTTAAAGAATTGATTCTTTAAGAAGTCTTGAGATTGGAGCTTAAAAAGATGTAATAATAATTCTTTTCTCCCTTCACGGTCCAATGCAGGATTACGCGCTCCTTTCTTAAGATTCTCTTCTCCCTCCACTGGTCCCGTGCGGACTACCGCTAGTTTCTTGCATCATGTTTATATTTCAAGCTCTTGCATCATGTTTAATTTCCAAGTTATCACCTTAAATCTTAAAGATAAAGAAATGGTTTTGCATATCATGTTTATAATTCCAAGTTATCACCTTATAATGACAAGATTAAAATGAGGTTGCATAGCATGTTTATGATTCTAAGATATCACATAAATCTCTTAAGATCAAGACTTGCTCCTTTTATCTTAAGTGAAAATTTTAATCATGAACATTCTTTCAATGTATAAAACGGCCTCATGATTGAGGAAGGCCTAAAGTCCTATGACTTCTTTCAATTTTAACAAAAAGAATTAGTTTCTAAAGGAGTTTCAAGGTTTTACAAATATTTTACATAAACCAGTATCACATGTGTACTTGAAATGTGACTTCTAGCAATTATATGAGGTTCATGATTCGGCCACTAATCTGAGTTTAGTACTACTGTATGATGATGGTTTAATATGTTTGACGTTGTGATAATCATAGTTTTTTGCTGAGAAAATGATTCATAATTGGTTTAGTAATTAATTTTAGCACCATAAGGAAAGGTAACGAGAAGGGTTAAAAATGCAACTTCTAGCACACGTGAAGCCTTAAATATAACTTGCTGCCTATGCTGTCCCATATAGTTTAATAATATTCTTAAGGCTTATAATTAATGGTAATGATGATAATGAATCCTTTAGATGCATGATTAATTAGTTTGATAATTAAGATTACCCGATTCTAAAGTTTCGGTTGTTTAAGAAGTTTTGGTAAGAATTTATGATGATGGTTCTTTGAAGTTTGAAATGATAAGTCTATGTAGTGATTTGATGCTTATTAAGTATTTGATATCATTGAATGACTTCATAGTTTGCATGATATAGTTGCTGTTGCAAACAATGAGAATGTTTATGCATCTTGATGATTATGAATTCAGAGTTATATTATGATATAACATGCAAAGACTTAATGGTGACTTAAAATTATGAGGAAATGATCCTTTGGACCCATCAGACTATAGGTGGTGAAAAGGTGATCCTAAGAAAATGATCCTTTGGACCCATCAGACTATAGGTGGTGAAAAGGTGATTCTTGCCCCTAACCCGTTCTCTCAAAAGGGTAGAGTTCCGACATTAACTTATCAAAAGGGATAAGTATATGCTAGTGACGACTAGTAAGGTATGAGCTCATAACCTAGATTACTCCCAAAAGGGTGGAGTATAGGGTGGCTCCAAGGAAAATAATGATGATGATGACAAGATTTTAAGTCACCTAGGACACTAAAGGAATGAAATATGTGCAATATGTCTTGTGCATAGCATTTTATGAGATGATGATGGGAAATATGATGTTCTTCTATGCATAGTATTTATGATATGATGATGAGAAATATGATGTTCTTCTATGCATAGTATTATGATATGATGATGAGAAATATGATGTTCTTTTATGCATAGTATTTATGATATGATGATGAAGAATACGATGTGTTGATAAAAGGAAAAGTTCATTATAAACATGACATGCTAAGTTTATGATGCATTATAAGACGCATGATTAAAACGACGAACCTTGGTAAAGTATATTTTCAAACTTAATAAATCAATCTTAGCATGCTCACTATTTCATAATAACCCCGAGGTTCCTGGGGACGATGATGATGACACAATGCATCATGAGGTGAGTACCTTACTGAGATTCTTTTTATAGTTTCTCACTCCCTCTATTTTTCTTTCCATCTCGTCTTCAGAAACAGAAGGAAGCGTTCGTGAATCACATTGAGGCTGTCACCGGGTAGTTGAACTTGATCCTGAGTTTCACTCATATATTTCAGATATCTATCCCTATCCCTGAGTGTTATAACTAGGTGCCATTAATGGATGTCCTTCCATCCATATATTATTTATGTTTTGTTAGATTGCCTACACTTAGTCTTATTCTGGTAGGCAAAATATCTATATGATATGTAATTATGGATGCTGTATGATGGAGCCAATATATTATGATGTGATGTTTGTAAATTCCTATGTGTCTTTTAAATTTTGCTAAATCATTCACGTTAAGCGCGGCTCACGTTTTCAATTATGTTTTTTAAAAAAAATGGCTCGTAATTTCACTAAGTATTTTCAAAGCATGATTAAGGAACTGAAGCAAAGAGTAAAGTCTAGTAATTAATCAATACCTCCTAGGTGTATTGGGTTAATTATTAGGGTGTTACAATATTCAACCTTGCTTAGTGCACACGTGAGCAAGTATTTAGCTTTAGAGTTCAACTGAACTCTGGCTTTGTGTTGCTCCCACCTACTCCTGAACTTCTCTTGATGTTGAAGGTGCATCATTAGTTTCGGGAACCTCTTAAGTTGGAACATAGTTACCTTCTTGAATTATTTCCTACAAGTCAAGACTTGTGTATTTTATGCACAACTGTGATCTCTCCAGGAGGCATAGTCCCCACCATTAAAGAATGTCGGTTTGTTGATGGAGTGTCCTTCTGCTATATGAATACTTCATGCCATTTGTCCTATGGATCTTTGTCCTCTGTGGTCGTTAGAATGCTCAACCCTTAGAGGTCAAACTCTGATACCACTTGTAGATAGAAAAGCACACGAGAAGGAGGGTTGAATCGTGCTCTATTTCTCTTTTCTTCTTTTACTTCTGAAAACTTATATAGAATACTATCAAGTGTTAAGCTTGAAGTGACTGGAAATATAGTTAGGTACATTAGAAAATGACTTTCTAAACTAGGCGTTAGAAACAGAATAGTAACAAAAGAGCAAAAAAGACAGACTTTAAGTAGATATTAAATAATAAGCTCAGACAAGTGAATGTAAAAGAGATAGAGAAGAAGAAAGTCCTATATAGATATTTTTATACCTGGTTTGGCCACCTTAATCCAGTTCTCAACCACCGTTGAGTTTCACTAAACCTTTTCAACCTTAAAAAAAATAGGATAGTATTTTCAGGAGCCTTCCAAAGCTCTTATGAGTAATAGACAATCCCTACTGTCACAAACCAAGTATTATTCTCCAAGTTGAACCAGTAGTTTTTAATGCCTTTCCAAGCTAAACTGAGTAGTATTGTACTAGCCTCTCCAAGTTAAACCTGACGCCAAGAACCCTTTATTGTCACGTTGTAAGTAGTTTAACCTTATCCTCTCTAAGCTATCTCTTATCATCACTTGGATCAAGGTTACAAGAGGTTTGTGTTTGAGTTTGCCACTCAAACTAACTTGTACTCAAGTTTCCTGAAGCTATATAACAAATAGATCTGAAAAACTTGAATGACTTCTTTAATAAATTCTTCCTAGGAAGAACGTAATTCTGAGGATGTAGAAAGAAGATTTTATAAGCAAAGAAAATGATTACAAGATATAATGAATCTTGTAATACCCTAAAAATTATTTTAAAAATTTTATTTAGACTTTATTAGTCAAAATTTCACAATTCTAATAGGGTTAGTTGAGATGAGAATAGCTTGGTAATGATGAGCCAAAATATATATATATATATATATATGAATAGTAACCATGCTGGCCCAGACCCAGAAACCCTAGAATTGAGATTCGAAGATGCTTGAGACTTAGAAATTATAAGATTAAGGTTAGAAATAGTTATGAATGATGATTTTAGACCTGGAATTAAATTTCTGTAATATTTGTTTTACGAGTACGGTATTTTACCCGTTTGGTAAAATTACGGTGTTTAGTTTCTTACACTATGAGACTTGAGGACAAATTGGACACTTTACTAGACAATTGTGTGCCTTAGAAGAAGCCACACCATTGCCTTTATGATTAACCAATAAGAATTTCACAAAATTACAATATTTATCTTCAAAGACAATATTTTCATAATTAATTAATGACATTATCTTCAAATAAATAAAAATCAAAACTCTTGCTATTTCTTTCTTCAAGTCTCACCATCATTCCCATACAGCCTTCCTTGTTCTTCTTCATCTAAGAAACTTGAGCTACAACACCAAACATCCAAGACTCAAGCATAAATCACATACTAGTTCTTGATATCCCAAAATGGTTCTTTATAAACAATCATCATCTCTCCATATCATCAAGTTCACCTATCTTTGCTATGTTACCAGAGGATTTAAGAAGGTTCTGATTAATAATTAGGTGTAGGAGTCCTTGAGGAAAACCAAGAACAAGATCAAGGACTTACAAGAGCTAAGTAGGGCTTTATTCATCCAGTTCTTTCAAAATTTACTTTGAAATTTACCGATTGATTGGGTTTGAAATTTTTAATTTTATAGGTGATAATATATGAATATTGATGTATAAATTTTAGTAAAGAGTTTTAATGATGTTAAAAGGCTCTTTTTGTTAAAACATATTATGATTCATGCTACTGGAAAATCTATTTACGAGGGTAGGTGAACTGATTTGATTTTCTCACTGATTTAGAGACATGATCATGAGCTCAAAGTTTTATATGATGAAGCTAAGATATGAAGAGTTTCCAATAATTTTCTTGGGTCTTCTTAATCACTTTTACTATTTTTAGAGAAATGAAAACCAACAGGTAGGGTTTCTACCTAACCAGTTAGTTTGTAGTACTAAATTTGGCTAATTTTGTTACCCTAGCAAATGATTAGATTAGTAGCTGAAATTTTTCCGGGATGTTGAGGACATATTGAGGTGCAATCTTAAGTTTTTGTACAAAGTTCTGGGTTCATTTGATAGGGTAGAAAAATTGAGACTTCTGTTGTTGGCTGAGAGTGTGTAGTTTTAACCTCTAAATTGTGAAATTTTATAAATATAGCTAGAGACCTTTCCATGCTTTGAAATTTTTACATGACCTCATTAACACATGAAAAATAGTTTTGCTATGTTCTAATCATGTTTGATAATTTAACCATAATTTTCTTTATGACTTAAATTAACATGCTAAATTAGCTAAAAGGGTGATGAGATGTTCATGACTTGATCTCATTCATGTTATGTGAACTTATTGATCATGTTAGATACATATAGATATGAATACTTATTACAATTGCTCATATGCAAAAGAAAAGCATAAGATTATGTTTCTTGGCTGGAGAAAGTAAATCCAGGCTCGGGAAAGTAAACATGACTAGAAATAGGTCCGTGTGATAATTGGAGAAAGTAAATCCAATGATCATGTATAGGAATGAGCTCAGTTTTGAAAACAATTTATTACCCAAGAGTGGAATAAACCACCATAGTCAAGAGCCAAGACAGTTAAAATAGTAATTGTTTTAAGTTACTCTTTATGCTATGTGCTATGAGAATGAGTTTTATTATTCACTTGAGATCAGATATTTATGTGTTAAGTTGACATCACAAATTCTAATAATGATGATTACATAAAATGAACCTTCTAATAAAGATTTTATAAACTATTATATCCATTATTAATTATGTTATTTGCATGCAATATTTTTATGAATAAACTAAAGCAACTAAGATAGATAATGATGACAATTGCATGTGTATGGGAGTACTTACGAGGATTTCAAAATTCTCATCCTATTTGCATTCCATGTCTACCATAATAAGGGATTGGAGTCTGGATTTTCTTTAAAGAGGAACATATTTTTACGTTTTGATGTACTTTGATGGTCCCTGTAGACTTCAAACTCTTGTGTACTATATGTTATAAACATGTATTGAAATGGCATAGGTGCCCATGTTTTTTATAACTAAAATTACTGATGTTTTAGTACATATACAAAATCAGATGATACTCTATTATATATTATTTCCTCTTGTATAAAGTTTTATTTATGTCATTGGCTATAATACGTCATACTACTTGAATTCAATAAGAAGTAAATTTTCATTGAATAAGAACTTATAAATAAATAAGTAAAGTATTATTACATGATAAATGCATATGATACTTAGTACCACACTCTTAGTTACAGTGTTAATACCTAGGTGGAATATTGTAATTAAGGGGTGTTACAAATCTTAATAGAAAAGATGAAGAAAAAAATTTGTAGCGTTTCAGGACTTGCTTAATGCTTATCTCTATGTTTGGAGGCTCAGGATCTCATTTATAGATGATCTGCCTTTGTGACTGTTGCCTTGATCAGTTCTCCAAGTGACACATGTTGATCATTTATTTATGCCTTGAAAAGCCTAGAAGTGTAGCTTGTCTTTTGTCAAATTTGTTGCAGAAGTCGTTGTGAGATAGAGGTTTCTAAGACTATCTTTAGAAACTACTTTTTACTTTCTGATGTAGTTTCTGAACACTTCCTTTTAGAAGTTGGAGTGGTTGACCAAGTTGGAGAGAGATGACATGCTAGTTTGTAACTGGATATGATTTCAAATTTGAATTTCAAATTTTCCCCCTTTTTTCAATATAATACAGCATCTTACCTTGAAGTGCACTCTCTAAAGTGCGATATCAGTTCCTTGATATGTCCTTAGTCTTCCTGTCTTCAATCTGAGCTTGTTGATGATAAACTGATTACGCTTATGATGATTGAAAATAGTAGAACACGTTGGCTTTATGGATGGATAGACATCTTCAATTTAAGTCTACTTTTTGAAGTCCAATGCTTCTTCCTAAAGACTCGTGCCTTGGTTTCTTATACTTGTTGATTTTCTTCAGCGTTAGGCATTTTTATGCTCATTTCATGATATACTTATCACTTTCATTTTAGTTTCCATCTCTTTAACCGAGATAAATCATGTTTGCACATGTAAAGTGAAATTATCTTCACTTAGGAGTAGTACTATGCTAATGGTATAATTTGTTTGCTACTTCAAGAAACTCAAGATAGATATCGTTCTTCAAAATATTTTCCTTAAATTAGTTCTGTTGTCATTCAAAACATACTACATCAATGCTTTCTAAAGTGTTTTGAAGTTCACAGCTTCCACCATCATGAGAAGTGAGTCCATTTCCTTGATGGAGTACAAATCTAACTAGAAAGAATGGAGGTGACTAGAGGCATGTAATCGATGGCAATCCATCAAGAATCACTTCAATGTGTTGTTCATGCTGATCTGCTCCAACCACAATGAGTTGATATACCATTTTCTAGATTTTTAAGAAATAGGCATTCATCGAGGAGCTTTTCTTGATACTCCAAAGCTGAATCTTCAACTATTGCACCTTGGCTTGACTCTTGCGAAGGACTACGCAATCTTCGCCCAAACATGACAGGAGTAGATGCAACCAACCATACGAACACAAACCGATTCACTGAGTGAGGAAAGAAGCCAAAAAAGTAGGACATTTTCCTGTTGTTGTAACACTTCGATTTTCTCGTGTACAAATGACCAAAATGCCCCTAAGGTCATTTTACCTGAAAATGAGGACTCGGCTCTGACCATCCTCAAAGGGATGATTTGATATTGATAGGTCATTTGTGTTATGTGTGGTAATAGAGCAGAAGAATCTCATTTTGAGTTCCGATGCGCGAAATTACCAAAACGCCCATGTGGCCGTTGTTACCGATTTGCGCCTTGAGCTCCGACTTCACCCAAAGGTTTTAAATGATATTTTTAAGCAATGTTTTATGATAGGTTAAGTCTGATAGTCCTGGAAGTCCTTGTGTGAATTTACGGTTTTATCCCTGCCTAGTGTTAAACGGCATAATCAAACGATTATGGAAATATGGGCAGGATTAGACTCTAATTAAAGATAAATGAATTTTATCTATTAATTTGAAGTCTAAATAATTATTTGAGGTCATTAGAGGCTTAAGATTGATTAAGAAGACTTAAATTCCCTTCTTAGATCCAAGACTTTATGTCATGTCAAGCCAAATAGTAAATTCGTCTCCAATTCCTTAAATTAAGGAAATATGTTGGAGTTTGAATTTCAAACTAATGATGTTTAATTCAAACTAATCAACAAGACCACCCTTAAATCTTGTCTTGAACCACTTTAATTATCCATTATCTCATCTAAAACACAAATTACAACTCTTAATCCATAGCCTAACCAAATCAACTCCTAAACACACTTGTAGACCAACATTTAAATGAGATTTTTCCCCCAAATGCTCCTTAACCAATCAGCCACACCCCCCTAATTCACCACATGTTGGTTAATTTACACACAAAAGAACCATATTCTAAGCCATACCTTGGACCATGCTTCAACCCATACCTAGCCTCACCCTTGAATAACACTTAGAAGAGATATTTTTCCCTCCCCATGGCTTGAAAGAGCTGAGCCCTCTCCCTATTTTCATCCACACAATTTCATTTTTCAACCCATAATATATATAGCAAAGTGTAGAGAAATCTCACACTTTTACCACTAGCTTTTTTGTTTGAGTTTGTGGCCAAAAATGCTCTCTAGTTTTCTCTCAACTTCAAGTCTTTTTCTACTACCACTCTCAACCCTTCCTCAACTCACAAACACATAGTCATTCCCTTGCAAGATCAAAGCTTTCTCTCTTCAAGCAAGGAACACAACTTGGTAGGGATTTGTTTGAGTTTTCTTCTTCTATCTTCTTCTCTTTCTTTTTCGGCTTTGATGAGAAACAAAACAAAAGGAGTTGTTGCTATTGATGTTGTTGTTGTTGTTATTGTTGAATCTTCTCTTTTTCTTTCTTTTATTTTCGGATCTTGATCTTGGATATTGTAAAAACCATGGCTTGATGATGAGAGATCTTGATGTTAGTTGTGAGACCATCATTTGGTTGACCTCTAGAGCCCAAGTTTTAGTATATTTTTGTTAGTTTTAAAGAATGGTAAAGATGAAATGTTGTTGGTTCTTGTGAAATATTTTCTTTCTTTGATGATCAAGGCCATAGCTTGATGATGAGGGTTTCTTAATGTTGGTTGTGAAACCGTTATGTGTTGGACCTCAAAGCTCAAGGCTTGATTTTGGTTTCACAAGAGTGTGGAAAATGGTTTATTGTTGGTTTTTCCTTGAGTTTGATGATAAGTCTAGACAAATGAGGTCCATAAGACCATGGTGTCAAGAGGCTCTAAAACTTATTTCCATTTGGTTAAGATTGAATAGGGTTGATAGTTTATCCTTTAAAGTCTTGAAATGAGCTCTAGTTAAGATAAAATAAGTTTGTATTCATGTTTAAGTTTATGTCTTGCATATCATGTTTACTCTTGATGCCATCACTAAGTTCTCAAGAATAAATAAATGAACTTGCATTTCATGTGTAAATTTCCAAGCTTGCACTTCATGTTTATATTTCAAGTTATCACTTAACCTTTAAAGATAATAAGGAGGTTGCATCTCATATTTATTTTATGCACTCACTTTATTTCATAATGAAGAATAAAACATAATGCATAGCATGTTTATGTTTATCTCATCACTTAAATATTCTAGAGCTCAAAAGACTTGCCCTTGTATCTCCAAATGGAAATCTTAACCATGGCTAATGGATGTGCCTTAGTCATGATACAATGTTGGGTTTGATTTATAAAAATGTGAAAATGATTTCAAAGAAATGTTAGAAAGATATTTTAAAATGGTCTTGAGGTGTTAGAGTAACTTAGAATGTGTTAAAACCTTGGTTTTAAAATCCGAAAGTTCTAGTAATCGATTACCATCCTATTTAATCGATTACCAGTTATTTGAAGGGTTTTAGGTTGGAAATCGATTACATAAAATGTAATCGATTAACAAGGGTGTTTTTCATACCCAGAACAAGTTTTTGGTTCTAGTAATTGATTATCAGTTGTGTAATCGATTACCATGATGTTCTTTATGCCCAAGATTAGTTTTTGGTTCTGGTAATCAATTACCAGCTCATGTAATTGATTACCATGATGTTCTTTATGCCCATAATCAGTTTTTGGTTCTAGTAATCGATTACCAACGTGCCCTTTGGAACAAGCTTCTGGTAATCGATTACCAGCACCCCAAATGTTTAAAATTGTTTTCTAAGCAAGATCAAGTGGATTGATGACCTTAGGTGATTGAGTTGTGTGAATGATGATTCTTAGAATGTTATATACATATATTCTATTAAGCATATCATATGCATTAGCTTAGTTGGTCCTTGATTTCTAGCACACTAGGTAGGAGCATGTTTACGGCTTTAAGATATTGATGAATATTATGCTTATGGATTTATGCAAAGGAATGTGATGCTTGCCTATGTGCTTTATGACATGATGATCTATGGCATGTTGCAATTACGTATGATTGATTGAGATGCATGTTTGGATGTTATACGACAGGAAGCAAATTTGGGGAAATCCTATCTAAACATGAATGCAAGTTCAATTCTTTATTTTAGTGCTCAGGCCCCTTAGAGTATTCACTCTAAATCAACAATCATCTTTAAGGTTAGAATAGGTAGGCTTCAAGTTAATTATTTAGGCAATAACATAAATGTAAACATGAAATACAAAGCTTAAATATAAATATGCAATGCAAGGACTTGAAATATAAATATGAATGCACTCCTTTTATTTCTTTGAATCCTAGGCTCAAGACCGTCATTTAACATAATATCTTCATTTGGTAAAAACTCTTAAAAGTGAAACCTTCACGCTTTAGAGGTCAAATAAATGATGGTTTTGCAACCAACACCCAAGATCCTCATTATCAAGCTATGGTTTCTTCATTATGTAGGCCACCAAGGCTGAAAATAAAGAGGGAAGAAAAGGAAAATAAGGAACCGAAAATGTGGAAGAGGAAGGAAGAATTAATATTACAACATCTTAAACCAAGAGTAAAACAAAAGAAAAGAATAACAATCTTTAAAAAACTCCCTACCAAAGATGTTTTTCTTTTGAAAAGAGAAAATCTTGGTCTTGGAAATGTGATGAGAAGAACAAATCTTCCTTGGTGCTAATGTGATTTCAGCCAAGAAGAAAAGAAAAGGAAGAAAGGTTTGTCTTGGGTTTTTGATTTTGGAGGTGGACAGGTTATGTGTTTAAAGGAATATTTATGGTGGTTGTGTGGTGGTTTGAGGTTAGGAAATGGTGGAGGATGGTGGCTTTTAGAAGAATGAAGAAGAAGGAGAAGAAGAACTCTTTGAGCTTAAAGAAAGAAAACTTGAAGTTGTAAGTATGAGCAAATGTTTTTGCAAGTTTCTCTTGATGCCTATTTATAGAAAAATGAAACACAAGGGGGTTGAAATGGGGGAGCGGCCGCAGCTTTTAAGGGCAAGGAAGAGAAAATATCTCTTTGCATGACATAGCTTTAGGTATAGCTAGGTATGGTTCAAGGCATGGCTTAAGGTATGGCTAAGTATGGTTCTTCAAGTATATTTTAATTGAATTTCAACATGTGATGAATGAAAAAATGGAGGGGTGGCCTGTTATGTTTAGGAGAATGGGGGAGAAAATCTCATTTTAATATTGGTTTATGGGTATGTTTAGAAGTTGATTTGGTTAGGTCATGGATTAGAGGTTGTAATTTAGTGTTTTAGGTGAGAAAATGAGTAATTAAGGTGGCTCAAGACAAGATTAAAAAGTGCTCTTGCTTGATTAATGCAAATCCACCTTTATTAGGGAGGAATCTCATCATGTGACCATTTCCATGATTTAATGAAATTGGAATAGGGATTTTACTATTCATAAAAATGTGAGATAAAGTTCTTAGATCAAGAAAAGGATTTTGAGTTTCTCTAAGCAATATTAGGTTATAATTAACCTTAATTAATTATTTTGCCTCTAGATTAGTAATTAGAATTTACTAATATTTAATTAGAGCCTAATATTGCTTAGGTTTCGTTAATCATATCATTAAGCCAAAAATGAACTTAGGGGGCAAAATAGTAATTTTTTGCAAAAACCTCCTGGGTTGCCCGGCTTAACCCGATGTTAAACATTACTTAAAAATATCATTTCAAACCTTTGGGTGAAATCGGTTCAATCGGCACTTAATTCATTGTTACTTAGCCATAGGGGCATTTTAGTCATTTTGCGCATCGGAACTCAAAAATGAGATTCTTCTACTCTATTATCACACGTAATCCCTTTCCATATCAAAACATCCCCTGGAGGATGGGGTTCGATCCTCATTTTCTTGGTAAAATGACCTTAGGCACATTTTGGCCATTTGTACATGGAAAAAAATTGGGGCGTTACATTACCCCTCTTTTAAAAGAATTTCGCCCTCAAAATTCATTACCTAGAAAAAGCTCTGATAAAGCGTCTTCATATCCAACTCTAACTCCCATGTGAATTCTTTTGCCTTTGCCCGTTCCCATGCTACTTTGACTAGAGGTACCGTCTTGGTTCTTAGTTGTTTGACTCCTCTATCTACGATCCTCGTAGGGGGTAGGTTAAACATCAGGTCTTCCCTTAATTGTACCTGCTCTGGCTCTAATACATGGCTCTTTCCTTAGCTGGGAGACATAGAAGACATCATGGAGGTTGGATAGATTAGGGGGTAGGGCTATACGGTATGCTACATTTTCGACTCAAGGATCTAAATGGACTAAGGAATCTGAGCTCAATTTCTTAATTCTCATGGCTCGACCTATGCCTGTGGTAGAAGTGATCATAAGGAACACATGTTCTCCTTCTTGAAATTCTAGTGGCTTCAACGGTTGTCGCATAGCTTTCTGTTGACTTTGAGCAGTGAGAATTCTATCCCTGATTCTCTTGATTTGTTCCATTGTTTCCATCACGATATCAGGTCCCAGGAGGCTTTGCTCTTCGGGCTCATACTAACACAAAGGTGATCTGCATTTCCTCCCATAGGGTTTCATACGATGCCATGCCAATGCTTGCATGATAACTGTTATACGCAAATTCGATCAATGGCAAGTACTTGTCCCAACTCCCTTTCCTGTCCAAGACGCATGCCCTTAGCATATCTTCTAATGTTTGGATAGTCCTCTCAGATTGCCCATCTGTTAAAGGTGGTAAGCCGTTAGGCATAGCTTTGATCCAAATGCCTTCTAAAAGGCTCCCCAAAATCGTGACGTAAATCGGGTCTCAATCGAGATTATTATCGATGGTACTCCATGCAATTTTATGATCTCTTGGATATATAACTCAGCAAGCCTATCCAAGGAGTAAGTTACCTTAATAGGTAGAAAGTGGCTGACTTGGCCAGCTTTCCACTATTACCCATATGGCATCATGACCAGCTTGGGTCCTTGGTAGCCCAGTTACAAAGTCCATGGAGATACTATCCTACTTCTACTCAGGATCGCAGATTGTGTAACACCTTAAAAATTATTTAAAAATTAATTTGAGATTTATTAGTTGTAATTTAAAAAATCTGATAGTTTAGCAACAATGAGGGTGGCCCAATAGACCTGGCAAAGAAAAAATAATTCGGGCTAAGGTGAATAGTAATCTTGTGGGCCCACTGCCCATCCCACTAAACCCTAGATCGGACAGGAAATGCCTAGGACTAAGAAAAGAGAGGGTTAAGGTTAGAAATGATAAGGAATGAGAAGTTATACCTAGAATTAATTTTCGGGTAATGTTTAACTACCCGGGTAAGGTGTTTTACCCGTTTAGGAGAGTTTTGATGTGCGGTTTTTAACACGTAGAGTTACTTGGTGGCCAAGTAACTCTTACCAACCACTTTAAGCCAAGTGGATGGCAAGGATTAAAACTTGAAAAGCAAGTTTTAATCTTGACCTTTCATTTATTATATTTTACTCGGAAACCAATATCTCGTCCATTTGTGTGAGTTTTAACACCAGGAAAAGCTACTTGCTCCCCAAGTTAAAGTGAGCCACTCATCTTGAGCCAAGTGGATAGCCAAGATTCATTCTTTGACCAACAAACCAAATCTTAGCCATCCATTTCATTATTTCTTTTTGAAAAGGAAGAAATACCCATTTTGACTACATTTAATACCAAATAAAGTAAAAGCACCAAACCTTATCATCACCACTCCATAATTTTCAGCCAAGAGGCTGAAAACACAGTCCTTCCATTGTTCTTCCTTTCAAACCTCCATTAACAAGCTTCAACCTTGCAAAACCTTAGCTCAAAGTCACTAAAACACCAAGATCCTTTCACAAAACTTGTTCTAATCCTTATAATATATCAAACTAACTGATTGGAATTTCATTTCCTCACCATTTCTCACCTTGATATCTCACTTCCTCACTGCCTAAGGGAGGGTTTGATGTTGATTTGGTGGCCTTGAAGTGAGCAATATCGATCTTGGAATATCCTTGAAGCCAAGATCCTTAAAGCCACCAAAGTAGGGTTTTCTTTGGCCTTTTCTTTCCAAATTTATGCTGAACATTTCTGATTGTTATTGGTCCGAAATTTCTGATTATATTGGTTGATAATATGTTGATATTGATGTATTAATTTTGGTGGTGTGGTTGGATGAAGTTAGAAATCACTTTTGTGAAAAGAGATTTTGAACCTTACTACTGGATTTTCGATTTTTATAAGCAACTGATCATGAATTTTCTGAAGAAATTTTGGGTATTTTCATGAGCTATAAAAATAATGTGTTGAATCCAACATCCTAGAATAGTTCCAAAAATTTTCTTGAGCTCTGATTGTGACTCCTAATTCTTTAAAAAAATCAATAACCGAAATGGTGTAGATGCTGACTGAAATTTTGGAACAGAAACTATAAATTTGTCTAATTTTATTAATATAGAAAATGATTGAATTATACTTTGAAATTTTTACAGGATATTTTCAACATCTCAAAGTATACCCATGATTTTTATTTTGAACTGATTCAATCGTTTGCTAGGGTTAAAAATTGTGAGAATCTGGTTTTAAATGAGTAGGAGGGGTCTCTGACCACTAAAATTGTTGAATTTTTTTATCATACTTAGAGAACTCCTTTTACTTTGAAATTTTTACAGGACCTTATTGACATATTGAGATGTCATTGAGAATTTTTATAGCCTCTGAATCGATGGTTTGATGTGCAAATAAATTATGTTACATGTGAAATCTGCCATTATGCTGGAAATGCAACGATGCTTGGAATTGATGAAATAATGGCATTTTGGGTTCTAGTATGACATGAATATTTGATGTTAACTATTTGACCATGTGATTTGTGACATATGAATGCATGCTAGAGGAAATATAGAGTGGTTTATGAGGCCTGATTGAAATTTCATTGTAAATGAAATGTCTACATGTGCTTTATGCATGCATTTGGAAAAGGAAAAGAGAATTTACAAACTTAAATTCTGCATGTTCTGACATATGGACAAAATAGAAACAAGACTTAAGTTGAATGAGGGAAAGAAATTGAAAAGAGAAACTTCCTCAAATATTTTAGTCAATAGACGTATCAGCTAGGAATAAATTGTGTGTGATTCAGAAATGGAAAAAAATGAAGTTCGATGATCACGTATAAGAATGAGCTTAGTCCTGAAGCGTATTTCCCTTGTGTGGTTTGATCCACTATAAATACCATTTGGTATAAACTATCTATTGTGGAGTTGTCCACAACAAATACCCGTTGGGTATAAACTAAGTCTTTCCTGTGTCAATGAAAAGAAAAATGCACTGATTTGATTTCTATGGCCACAAGTGAGACCATGTCACTTTGAGATAATTTCACTACATTTGATATATGCATAATCATATCGCATGTAACCTCTTGATTTGAGCTACTTATTATGTGTTTGAGCCCATGATATATGTGTGTTAAGTGAGTGAATGCTAAAAGAAATCCACTTCGAAAAGATGGTTTTTGAACTTTAAAATGAACCTTTGATAGATGTTGCATGCTCACATTTTCTTGATAAACCGAAATGGCTGAGGCAATGACAATGACATTATAAGTGTGTAATTGGGGAGTTGCCCTACTGAGAATTGTATAATTCTCACCCCTTCTTGTTTGTGTTCCTGTGTCACCTCCAGGTTGATCCAGCGAACAATGGGCTGCTATGTGAAGAGCGGGACTGAAATAGTTTAGTAGCTAATATATTTTTTTTACTTCCTGTACTTAGTCATATGTTATGTTTGTAAGTGTAATAGAGAGATATATATTAAAACTTATAGAAGAGCTTCCCTTTTGTATTTTGTACTTTGTATTAAATAAATGTTTTGGTTTCTTTGTTATGTATTTTACTAGAATTACGACTTATTTATTACATGAATTAGTTGAACTTGTTATAGATATCCAAGAAAGGTCTAATTTATAAGTAACACTTCGGAGCCTGATGTCATGGCTTAAGACGGATGTTGTACTTGGGAGGATGTTACAGGTTGTAACATTCCAGAGGGCTTTTGGTGCTCAATCTTCAACTTTTGACAGACTAAGTACTTACTTACCCACGTACTCACGTCCTTTTTCATTCCCAGCCACCAAAACATTATTTTCAGATCTTGATACATCTTGGTGGTACCAGGGTGAATGGTAAAATGGCTTTTATGGGCTTCCTCCAAAATCTCTCTTCGAGATCACCACTTGTCGGATGAGATTGACCTTCAAACCTCCATACACCATCGGCATCTTGTGTGAAACCTTTTAACTTTTCACCCGTACCTCCTCTAGAGTTTCTTGAAACTCCTTATCTTCTCGTTGGGCTTGAGTGATCCTTCTCCTAAAGTCACTCGTCATACTAAGATGACATGCTTTTATGCTCTTAGTGGTTAAGGTCATTCCTAGGTTCAGGTCTCTAAACTTTCGATCAACTCCACCTCCTTAACCATCATATAGGATAGGTGTAAAGTTTTCCTATTTAAGGCGTCAGCCACTACATTGGCCTTGCCAGGGTGGTAGTTTAGCCTGAAATCATAGTCTTTCAGAAACTCCATCCACCTTCTCTGTCTCATGTTTAGCTCTTTTTGGTCAAAGAGGTACTTCAGACTCTTATGATTGGAGAACACCTCGAACTTTACTCCATACAAGTGGTGTCTCCATACCTTTAGAGCAAACACTATGGCGACTAACTCTAGATCATGGGTAGGGTAGTTTGCTTTATGAGGCTTGAGTTGTCTAAATGCATAGCATACCACTTACCTATTTTGCATCAATACACAACCTAAACCTTTACCAGAAGCATCGCAATATACTTCAAAAGGTACATTGGGGTCAAGCAACACTAAGATAGGGGTTAAGGTCAACTTCTGCTTCAACTCTTAAAAGCTTTTTTCACATCCTAGTCCAAGTGAAAGAGGCATTCTTCCTGGTAAGCTTGGTTAAGGGCAATGAAATTTGGGAAAATCCTTTAATAAACCTACGGTAATATCCTACCAAACCCAAAAAGCTCATAACCTCCATTCCGTGGTAGGTTTTTCCCAATTCATCACAGCCTCTATTTTCCTGGGGTCAGCAATGCCTCCTTTTGAAACTACATGCCCTAAAAACTTTACTTCCTCCAAAATTCACACTTAGATAGCTTGGCATATAGTTTCCTTTCTCTTAGGATCTCTAGTACTATCTTCAAATGACGTTCATGCTCCTCGTGGGTCTTAGAGTAGACGAGTATGTCATTTATAAAGACAACCACAAACTGATCTAGATAGGGTCTAAAGATCCTATTCATATAGTCCATGAATAAGCTGAGCATTTGTCAGCCCAAAGGACATAACAGTGAACTCAAAATGGCCATATTGAGTGTAAAAGGCCATTTTTGGTATATCCACATCCCTCACTCTAGTCTGGTGATATCCTGACCTTAGATCTATCTTTGAAAATACTACCGCCCCCTTGAATTGATCCATCAAATCGTCAATCCTAGGCAAAGGGAATTTGTTTTTCAGTTACTCGGTTCAACTGCCTATAATCGACACACAGCTTCATGCTTCCATATTTCTTCTCTACAAACAACATTAGGGCTCCCTAAGGTGATGCGCTAGGCCTTACAAACTTCTTTTCTAGTAGGTCCTCCAACTAGACTTTTAACTCGGTGAGTTCCAAATGGGATATCCTATAAGGTGCTATGGATATGGGTCCCATTCCTGGAAGCAATTCTATTGAAAATTCTATTTCTCTTATGGGGGAAGCCCAGATATCTCACCAAGAAATAGTTCGGGATAGTCCTTACAACGGGTATTTCATCAAAATTTTGCTCAAAGTCCACATCACTAGCGGCCAGGAGAACGTAACCCTTAGTCTCTCCTTTATCATGGTTTACCTCTATAGCATTTATGTAAAAGCTTAAGGGTTTCCTAGGTTCACTGGGAATAGGAAGGAAATTGATTGATTTTTCATAACAGTTTAACATTACACGGTTGGCATAAAGCCAATCCATGCTAAGGATTACATGTAGACCTTTCATAGGTAAACAAACTAAATCTAAGACAAAGGACCTATTTTCAACAACAAAATTAGAGTTTAAACAACACCTACAAGTTCTAACAGGCTTTCCAGTGGGGGTAGAAATAGTAAGATTGAAGGAAGTTCTGACACATGTAATTTAAGGGATTCAACACGAGAGTGGGATATGAAAGAATGGGTAGCGCAGAGTCAAAGAGTACAATTAAGGTTTTACCGTTCATTTCACACTTACCTTCCATGAGGTTCCGTGACTTTGTTGATTCTTCGGCATTGAGGGTGAAGACTCTTCCTTGTTATTGCGACTTGGGGTTGGGGGCCATTGGGTTTCTCTTTGTGCATTCCCACGAGAAGTAGTCGGGCTTCCAGCATTGGTAGCAAACGCTAGGCCCTTGGCAAGGTAGGTCTCTATGAGGTTTCCCGCACTTGGCACATACTGTGGGGTGTAGGTCTTGGGGTGCAGCTGGGCCCTAAGGTGCTTTCCCTTGGTTGTCATTTGGCCTCCCTTGATTTAAGTCTTTGGGCCTTGCGGTCTGAATGGTGGTCTAGATTAGGGTCTTTGTTGCGGTCAGAAGGGTGGTCTATTTTGCGGCTTGAACTTTAGGGTTGTGGTGTTAACTTCTTTGCGAAACCATCAGCCCTTGACGTGCTGAGCTTTCATTAGCCATCCTCAATGATGCGGCATTTGTTGACCAGGGTGGGGAAGTCCCTGATCTCCAAATGGGCTACCGCAATATTAATCTCCTTCAGCCCGAATTCATACTTGACGCACTTCTAGTACTCGTCAGGGTTCCTTGGTACATTCTTGAGAATTTGATGAGCTCTTGAACTTGGCAGGATATTGAGCAACACTCATGCTTCCTTGAGTCAATTGCATGAACTCAATGTCCCTGGCATTCCTTACAGGCTCGAAGTACTTCTTATAGAAGTGAGCTTTAAACAGCTCCTAGTCAATCTCAGGACTAGCCACCTCCACTAGTCTCTCTGCATCGGTCCACCAAAATCCGGCATTGCCTTCCAGCATATAAGTGGCAAAAGTCACCTTCTGCCCTTTGTGCACGGGATCATAGTGAAGATTTTCTCCATGCTCTTGATCCATTCATCGCGTGGTTCAGATTCAGGGTTCCTTTGAATGAAGGCAGGTTGGCCTTGCGAAATTCCTCGAAACGGGCATGCTCGGGATCTCAGGATTGTGACCACGGCCCGCGTTTCCTGGCAGTCTCGATCCATCTTCTCGAACATTGCCCTCATGGTCCTACCCACATCGCTGACTTCAAGTCTCGTTGTCCTGGCTAGGAGTTGTGGTCTTATTTTGTTACCGTCGTGCCATTGGTCTCTATGCACACAAAACAACAAACACTAAGGTGATCAGGCTCAAAATTATGCAAAGCAGGGTAGTTACCATGGCACGTATAGACATCCAGGAGTCATGTATTTCCAATCTTTAGGCTCATCCTATAGATGGGACAACTACACATGACATACCTGCATTATGCTCAAGAAGTATAGTCAATGCAATCCTCAAGCTCTGTGAAAAACGCTCTGATACCAAAATGTAACACCCTAATATTTAACTCAATACACCTAGGATGTATTCAAGTTAATTATTAGTTATTACTCTTTTGTCTCAATTCTTAACTCTTTTTTAGAAAATATTTAGGAAAATATAGGTTAAATTTTTCTTGAAAAAACCAAAAAAAAAAATGTAAGCCATACGCACGCATAAAGTAACTACATCGTTACCTTGAAATAATCAATAGGGGAAATCATGACATATCAACTGAAACATACAACTATAAATGAAACAACATCCCAGCTAGACATATAAATAGTTATTCTATGCACCAGACAAGTAGTAGTAGCATTAATACAGTCATTCGTACAAAACATGAAGAAACATGAAGAAAATACATCAGAATCTCCCATCTACAATAGTGCATCTAAAATAGATAACCTTTAAAAGCAAAAGAAGGCTATCCTAAACATGTACGAGTGTGTGTGCACTAGAGTCAACTGGCTCTTACTCTTGCCCATTGAAAGGAGGTACATACCCAATCCACTGAGCCAATTCAGCTGGGGTAGCCAAGCGGTGAGATGTTCGGGCATGTGCTCCAAGATGGGGCACCATCCTCACCCTGCCTCCTCAAAGTGGCTCATTACAGTATCCTCGCAACCTAACTCCATGGGTACGGTGGGGAGGAACCCATGGATGGGATGTCTGTCTCGGAGGGTCGGTCTCAAATGAGTCGGGGGTTAGCGGGGACATACTCCGAAGGCACGGACGGCAAAGGCAGCATTAGGGGTACGACGGATGCACTTTCCTCGGGGGCGTGTGAATTCGAAGAGTAGGTCATCAGCAAAGGGCAAAGTCGGCGAGAATCGGAAGTTGGTAACTAGTTGGGCAACGGCGATTGAGAAATATGAACATGTGCACGAAACAACGACCCACAAAATGGTATGACTGGTGTGTGGCATCAAAATGAAGCTCCCATGTCAGCACTTCAACGTAAATCATGAAGGCTGATCGTCCTTTGAAGACATGACGGAAAGAAAAGATAGAGGGAGTGAGAAACTTGGTAAGGAATCTCAGTAGGGTATTCTCTTATCTTGGTGTCATCATCTACGTCCTCAGGAACTTCGGGTTTCTTTGTAAAAAGGTGAACATGCATAAGGTTCAATTTTAAAGTTCTAAAGTACCATTTACCGAGGCCCATTTATTTTAGTATGCATCTTGGATGTCATGGATGCAACATACTTTATCATGAAATGCATGGCAATGCAAGGTCTGATATACTAATTCCAATAATAAGAGATGCTCAAGGATCATAACAATTATAACACGACTCTTCCACTTATCTTTTAGGTGACTTAGATTAATTCTTTCTCTCATTTAGGGCCACCTTATTTCTCTCGCCTTTTGAGAGTTCTAGGTTATGAGCTCATACCTCACTAGTCATCACTAGCATAATCTTATCCTATGATAAGTTAACACCCGACTCTTGGAGTGCGAGATAGGGAGCAATAGGATCACTTTTCATAATCTTTAATTTGGAGTCTAAGGATCATTTCCTTATTGGATCACCTCTCATAACCTTTAATTCAGGGGTCTAGAAGATCATTTCCATATAATTTTATGTCACCTTTATATTAGCATAAGATGCCAAGTTATAACCATATCATATACTTTTCTCATGCTCTTTTGAACCTATGCAACTTTTAAATATTCCAAGTGCAATTATAACATGTCATATCCATTCAAAATCAAATAACTAAGCACGTAAGACCTCAATTTCACATAATTCCTCAAGCATATGGAAAATCATAACATTTACAGGATAAGTACTTTCGTCGCCTCACAAACGATTTAACCTCTAAATCGGTAGACCCAACTTTCACATTTTTCGTCTCATGCATCTAAGGGATCAAATACAAGAATTCTCATATTATTATTAACCTAAGAGCATTACTAAAAAATGTGGACAGATTTAAAATAAAAACAAAATGGATCATTATGGTATTCTTATAAATAATTCGTATCCTTATGGCAACACAATAAGTAACCTTAGATCGGTAGCAAAAAAAATTAGAGAGCTTAATAAAAGGATGTCTACATTTAATAAGATGTATATTCCATGAGTCAAAGTTCTCATGTGAGTTGAAATGGTGAGTCTTGAGCACTAGGTTAATCAAGTGATGTCATAATTTTAAACATGCAATGCAGGCTTCATTTTTAATCTTGGCATTATAGGGTGATGGCAAGAAAAACATAAGTATGCTATGGAAAGCTTTGAAAATATGAGAATGCAAGCTCTAGTTTTAAATCTTTAAGTTTAGGTGATGACTTGAAAAAATAAATATGCTAGACAAGAAATGTAAACATGAATGCAAGTTCAATTCTTTATTTTAGTGCTTTAGGCCCCTTAGATTATTCACTCTAAATCAACAATCAACTTTAAGGTTGAAATAGGTAGGCTTCGAGTTAATTATCTAGGTGATATGAAAATGCAAGCCCTCGTTTTAATCTTTAAGTTTAAATGATGGCTTGAAAATTAAATTTGCTAAGCAAGAAATGTAAATATGAATGTAAGTCCAATTCTTTATTTTAGTGCTCTATGCCCCTTAGAGTATTCACTCTAAATCACCAATCAACTTTAAGGTTGAAATAGGTAGGCTTTGAGTTAATTATTTAGGTGATAACATAAATGTAAACATGAAATACAAAGCTTAAATATAAATATTGAATGTAAGGATTTGAAATATAAATATATATGCACTCCTTTTATTTCTTTAAATCCTAGGCTTTAGAGGCCAAATAAATGATGGTTTTGCAACCAACACCCAAGATCCTCATCATCAAGCCATGGTTTCTTCATTATGTAGGCCACCAAGGCCGAAAATAAAGAGGGAAGAAAAGGAAAATAAGGAACCGAAAATGTGGAGGAGGAAGGAAGAATTAATATTACAACATCTTAAACCAAGAGTAAAACAAAAGAAAAGAATAGCAATCTTTAAAACAACTCCCTACCCAAGATGTTTTACTTTTGAAAAGAGAAAAGCTTGGTCTTGGAAATGTGATAAGAAGAACAAATCTTCCTTGGTGCTAATGTGATTTCAACTAAGAAGAAAAGAAAAGGAAGAAAGGTTTGTCTTGGGTTTTTGATCTTAGAGGTGGAGAGGTTATGTGTTTAAAGGAATATTTATGGTGGTTGTGTGGTGGTTTGAGGTTAGGAAATGGTGGAGGATGGTGGCTTTTGGAAGAATGAAGAAGAAGGAGAAGAAGAACTCTTTGAGTTTAAAGAAAGAAAACTTGAAGTTGTAAGTATGAGCAAGTGTTTTTGCAAGCTTCTCTTAATGCCTATTTATAGAAAAATGAAACATAAGGGGTGAAATGGGGGAGTGGCTGCGGCCTTTTTGAAGGGCAAGGAAGAGAAAAATATCTTTTTGCATGATATGGCTTTGGGTATGGCTAGGTATGGTTCAAAGCATGGCTTAAGGTATGGCTAAGTATGGTTCTTCAAGTATATTTTAATTGAATTTCAACATGTGATGGATGAAAAATGGAGGGGTGTCCAGTTATGTTTAGGAGAAATGAGGGAGAAAATCTCTTTTTAATGTTAGTTTATGGGTATGTTTAGAAGTTGATTTGGTTAGGTCATGGATTAGGGGTTGTAATTTAGTGTTTTAGGTGAGAAAATGAGTAATTAAGGTGGCTCAAGACAAGATTAAAGAGTGTTCTTGCTTGATTAATGCAAATCCACCTTTATTAGGGAGGAATCTCATCATGTGACCATTTCCATGATTTAAGGAAATTGGAATAGGGATTTTATTATTCATGAAAATGTGACATAAAGTTCTTAGATCAAGAAAATGATTTTGAGTTTCTCTAAGCAATCTCATATTCTAATTAACTTTAATTAATTATTTTGACTCTAATTAGTAATTAGAATTTACTAATCTTTAATTAGAGCCTAATATTACTTAAGTTTCGTTAATCATATCATTAGGACCAAAATGCACTTAGCCGGGGTAAAACGGTAATTTTTTGCAAAAAACCTTCCAAGGCTACCTGGGCTTAACCTGATGTTAAACATTACTTAAAAACATCATTTCAAACCTTTGGGTGAAGTCCGGGCTAATCGGCACTTAATCGGTGTTACTTAGTCACAGGAGCATTTTGGTCATTTTGTGCATCAAACTAAAAAATGAGATTCTTCTGCTCATTAGAACACGTGATCCCCTTTTAACATCAAAACATCCCTTGGAGGATGGCTGGGGCTAGTGATCTAATTTTCCTAGTAAAATGACCTCAGGAGCATTTTGGCCATTTGTACATACGTAAAATTGGGGCGTTACATACCGCTTCATTAAACGTTACCGATGGGTTTATTCATCGTGATCCATCGATAACCGTGAATATTAGGAAATAGAACCCCTCTTCTTCCTTATTCTCAACTCCTTTCTCTCTCTTCCCTCTCTCTTGCCATTGCTGCCACCTTTTTTTGCTTGTTTAGACAACATTATTCGCAAAACCAAGGCCATCATTGCAATCTAGGTACGTTAGTGGGTATTTTAATCGGTTTTTTTTTTTTATTTGGCTTAGTTTCTCTGTCATTTTCATTGCCCAAAGTGTTGTTTTTTAATGCATTGGAGAATAGTTGTTGTTGCTATTTTTTTAATGTAAGAGTTCTATTGGAGGAGTGCGAGTGTTGACTGTGAGAGCTTTAGTTTGATTTTTTCTATTTTTGCTGTCTATTTCATTTTTCAATTTTTATAACTATGCAAACCTAAATATTTGTTCATTTTGGATTTTCAAGATTGGATTTTATTGTGTGTAGGGAGCTTTTGATTTTTTGTTTTTGCTTTATAGGTTATTAATGAAATCCTTGTTGTTTTTATGTTTTAATATGTATGTAGGATAAAGACTTATAATTTCTAGGATAAAATTATAGAAAATAAGGTTTGCAATGTTAGCTCCATGACCATTCAAAAAGCATAAGTGCTAAACATTTTCAATGATAACATACCAATTTCAGGAAAATATTTTGAAGAAGGACTAATCTTTTTCCTTGAATTTCTTGAAGCAACAAATGGGTCATTTTACATTAGCAGCACGTTTATTAATCATCGACTTGGTAATTCATCTTGTCTTCGAGGCAAAACCGCATCATGCCAATAGACAAGTTTATAAGGAGTTGTTCCTATCAAACCTTTAGGTGAGTTGCAATATGCCCATAAAATTTGCTTAAGTGTATTATGTCAATTATGAGGTTATCGACCTACATGCTTTTTAATCAATGCAATGATACTTTTATTCACGCTTCGACTTGACCATTAGCTTGTGCATAATAAGGAGTCGACGTGATCATTTTAATTGACCTTGTATTAGCATAATCAAGCACCCTTCAACCTATAAACATAGTGCCTTGGTCAATGATCAAAGTTTCAGGGATCCCAAAAGATAAATGATTATTTCTTCAATAAAATCGATTATTCGTCTTAAGTTATATCCTTTAATGCAACTGCCTTGACCCATTTAGTAAAGTAGTTGACAACCACCAAAATGAACTTATGACCTTTTGACGAAGAAAGGTAAATTCGACCAATAAGATCCAATGCCCAACCCTTAAAGGGCCATGGTTTGACAATGGTGTGCAATTCTAATGCTGGCGCATGTTGAACATTGCCATGCTTTTGACAATCTTGAGAAGATTTGCCATATTGCATGCAATCCTTGGCCATTGTTGGCCAAGTAATCTTTGACGATGAAGGGCCCATCTCATTTCCCCCTTAGTAAGCACCACAAACCCCCTCATGTATTTTTGCCTAAGCAATATATGCTTCAAATTCCCCAAACAGGACAACAAGTCACTCTCGATGCCTTTCTTAAACAAAGTGTCACCAAGAATAACATAATTTAAGGCTTGATATTTTAATTTACGATTGATGCTTTGGCTTGGATTCTTCAGATATTCAACAATCAGTTTTCTCCAATCATTGTCATCTAGTTGGTCAATCACAAATATTTGTCGTCCAAGGGAACTAAAATTTGCTCAATTGTGACAAACGACTCCATTGTCGATGGGCTCACTTTTTATTTTGAGGCTATCTAAGCAAGCTCATTTGCTACTTCATTTAAGCCTTGAGATACATGTCGAAGTGTGACTTGTCAAATTCATATAACAATTGGGCTTGTCATAAAGTACTTAAACAAATTTTCACTAATATATCTTAATTCTCTAGTTAATTGCTTAATGACTAACTGAGTTGCCAATGACCTCGACATTTCTTACACCTTTTGCCAGTAGCATGTCGAGACCAATAATCAAAGCTTCATATTCAACCTCGTTATTCAAGCATGGAAACATGAGCTCAAACATAAACTCAGTAGGGACATTGTTGAGAGATTAACACTATCCCAATTCCAGTTTCGACAATGTCTTGATCCGTCGAAGTATAACTTCTAAGGGACTAAACCCACGTAATTCACTACTACCTCGTAAAATTGATCATAAGGAAATCAGTCAATACTTGTCCTTTGAGCTTTTGTCTGCACATACTTAATTGTGAACTCAGTCAAAGCAACCATCCATATGCTAATTCGACCATGCAAAATTGGGTATGACAACATATATTTTATTACATCAGCTTTTGAAATTACATGGACCTCTCTCAAAATCAAATAACATTTGTTTCCTGCAAAATACAAGGACAAACACAATTTTTCCAAGTGACTATACCTACATTTGATATCTATCAGCTCTACTAAGATAGTACACAACTTGTTTGTTGCCATTGTCATCTTTTTGTGCCAACATACTTCCAATGGTTGCTTGAGAAGCAGATAGATATCATCTTTTTGTGCCTAACAAGTTTGCCAGGCTTAGGTGACATCATCATTGAGTATTTGTCAAACATTGTTTGATTATGTCTAATGCCTTTTGATGGTCATTTGTCTAGACAAAGTCATCTCCTTTGTTGAGTTTGACCAATGATGAAAATATCCTTGTTTTGCCAGACAAATTAGCAATGAAGCATCACATGAAGTTCACCTTCCCTAGAAAAGACTTAATTGTTTCTTATTCCTTGGGGACAAAGTTTCCATGATTGCTTTGGCCTTGTTTTTGTCGACGGCAATTCCTTTCCTTTGGACCAGGAAGCTTAGAAAGTTTCCTGTCATACCAAGCACATTTCAAAGGATTCATTTTTAAGCAATTCTTTTTCATCCTTCAATGACTTTTCTTAAATGCTCGACATGTGTTTTTTATTTTTCTAATTTGACAACCACGTCATCTGTATAAACCTCCATGAAATTGCCAATAAATTCATGAAAAATGGTATTCATAGCTCTTTGATATGTCGCCCCAGTATTCTTAAGTCCAAAAGGCATGACTACCCATTCATTGGTGCCAAGGGCACCAAGACACCAGTCTGCCGTCTTTGACACATCTTTTTCAACAATAAAAATCTAGTTGTACCTAGAATACCCATCCATAAAGCTAAGTATTTCATTGCCTACAACGTCTACTAACATATCAACGACAAGCATATGATACTTATCTTCTAGGGTTACATTATTAAGATTACGAAAATCTATGCACACCCTTAATTTGCCATTCTTTTTCATAACAGGTGTACGTCTAATTTCGCCTTCAGAGTACAAATGACCGAAATGGCCCTGAGGTCATTTTTACCCAAAATTCGAGGACAGTTGCTCGCAACCCTCGAATGGGTCAACTCGATGTTTAAAGGGATTATGCCGTTATGAATGATATTCAGGAGAAAACCTCATTTTCTAAACTTTCAGCTCAAAATGACCAAAATACCCATGCTGTGTTCTACACGGGTAAAAGGTGCCATTTGAGCCCGAAACTTTTCCAGGAAGTTTAGAATGATGTTTTTGAGCAATGTTTGATGTTTAGTAGGCCCGAAAGGTCTCGGGCAGTTTTAGCACAAAATTACCATTTTGCCCCTAGAACAGTGTCCAGTGAGCCTAACGACGCAATTAAGCAAACCTAAGCAATATTAGGCTCTAATCGAAGATTAATTTATTTCGATAATTAATCTAGAGTCAAAATAATTTATTGAGGTTAATTAGAACCTAAGATTGCTTAGATAAACTCTAATTGCATTATTTAATTCAAGATTCCTAGTCATGGAATCTTGAATGTTTTCTCTCCAATTCCTTAAATTAAGGAATTGTGCCATACCTCATTTGACCAAAAGGATTATTTTAAATTACTAATCTAGTAAGATTGCCCTTCTAATCAAGTCTTGATCTTCCTAATTAACCAATTACCTTACCTAAACACCTTCTTACAAACTCCTAACCAAAACCTTAATCAAAGAAACACCTAAACACATCATTAACCCACAATTTGAGGAACTAATCTCCTCCCTCATGGCTTTGGATGGCCGGCCACTCCACCCCCACCCTAGCCCATCATGTGTTGTTTCAATTACACTCAAGAGCCATACCCTAAGCCATGCTTTCCACCATACCTTGCCCATGCCTTGCCCATACTCAACACCATGCCTAAGACCATGCCTTGGCCAAGAGATATTTTCCCTCTCTCCTCTCAAATGGCCGATTCCCTTCCCTTCTTTGGAAGCCTCATTGTTGAAAATTTCTATAAATACCAAGCCTTGATGAGCCTTGTCACACTTTGGTTCATTTGTTAAGTTTGCACTCCTTACAAAAATTCTCTCATTTCTTCTCAAACTTCCCCACTTTGGTTGATTTCTTCCTTCAAGTTTCAAGAGGATTTTCTTTCTCCATTTCATCAAGAACTCAAGCTTTCTTTCATATCTCTTCAAGACTTCTCTAGGTAGGGGTTATGTTTTAATGTTTTGCTCGTGTTCTTCAAAGAAGAGTTGTAGTTTCTCTTGGTTTCAAATCCTTTTTCCTTCCCTTTTCATTTTCGGCCAAGAGGCCCTTTCATAAAGAAAACATGAGCTTGATGATGAGGTTTCAAGATAATGACTTGTTGTTGTCATGTGAGAAACCTCTAAAGCTTGAAACAACTTAGTCTTGGACCATACATGCCTTGATTTCTTTCTTTTTCCTTGATAAAGTTTGTGGTTTTCTTTCCTTTACTCTTCATGATTTCGGTTTCCTTTGCTTTGGTTTGAGCAAAATTTGCTAAAAATGTAAAGGTAGATCACAAAAGTTTTGTTAAAGAAAATTAATCACATGATTTCAAAGAGCTCTAAGCTTACCCTTGCCAACCTTAAAGTTGGTCGGCCGTTCTAGAGTTTTACTCTAGATTGAAGCCCATGAGCAATAAAATAAAGAATATGACTTAGTCCTTGTAGTTTTGTTTAGACAAAGTGTTGAAACTTTGTGTTCATTTCCTTAAGCTTGATGATGAAGTTCAAACCTTAAGATTTCTTTTGAAGTCTAGGTGCTAAGAACTCTAAAGCTAGCCTTATGATACATAATGGGTTGAGGTTTATGTTCCTCTAAAAGCCTTGTAAGAGCTCTAGTTAAGATAAAAATAAGTTGCATTCATGTTTAAATTTATGTCATGCATCTCATGTTTATTTTGATGTCATCACTAATTTCACAAGAGTAAATGAATGGACTTACATTACCATATTTAAATTCCCAAGCTTGCATTTCATGTTTATATTTCAAGTCATCACTTAATCCTTAAAGATAATAATGAAGTTGCATCTCATATTTATTTTATGCTCTCACTTTACTTTCTAATGAAGAGTAAAATAAAGTGCATAGCATGTTTAAGATTATGTTATCACCTAAATATTCTAGAGCTCAAAGACTTGCCCTAAGTATCCTAAAAAGGGAACTCTAGTCAAAAGAAATGGATGAGTTTTAGTATGATTCAATAATTGTTTGATTTTGTGAAAAGCATGAATGATTTCAGGAAAATGTTAGAAAACTGTTTTATGAGGTCTCAAGGTGTTCAAATAGCTTGGAATGTGTTAAAAATCATGTTTTCTCAAACTCTGGAGGTTCTGGTAATCGATTACCAGCCATGTAATCGATTACCAGCCATGTAATCGATTACCAGAAGGTTTTCGAAGGACTTTTGGTTCTAGTAATCGATTACCAGAGGCAATGTAATCGATTACCACGCTGTTCTTCATGCCCAGAACCTGCTCCTAAACCCTGGAATCGATTACCTGATAGTGTAATCGATTACCCTATGTTCTTTATTTTTTCCAAACAGATTTAAACCTAAGTAATCAATTACCATCCTATGTAATCGATTACCCTTTTGAACCCAGAATGAATTCCTTGGTAATCGATTACATAATCGATTACCAGAACACCTTTTTGTTCCTGAAAATGTCCCAAGAGAAAACTAGCAACTTATATGCATTTTAACTCAAGAGATTATGTGATTTTATGGGCTTATGATTTCAGTTCTGCCCTTATGTTTGGCTACTGGATAATGCTGTTCTAAGGTGTTAAAATGTGTAAAGTTATGTTTGAGTGAAGCAAGGGATCGATTTAGAAAAGTTAGAAAAAATAAGTGACTTGAAAGGGATTAGAGATGAGAATTCTAGAACACCTTAATGCATAAAAATGCAAATATGTTCTAGCATGATTAATTCAAGGATAAATGACTCATAATTAGTAAGACATGTACAAAATCCCTTCATAAATGATTAGGTGTTGATTTCTAAGTTTAAGTTGATGATAAGAGCTTAAAATGGTTTATAACTTAGAGAACATGCCTAGGAATCCCTCATAATTGGTCTAGGAATTGATTATGGAGCCTTAGGCGAAGACGGATCTTAAAAAGGGTCACAAATGGAGATTCTAGAGCCCCTTAAGCAAATGATATTTTCTGCCCTTTCATGTGCAGTGCTTATGGAATTCTAGTGAGTTCAAATCTTAGAGAACAGCTAAGTGTTAACCTCTTGAGGGTAATAAAGATGCAAATACAAGTTTAAGGCCCGTAAGGGTCAAAGCATAAAATACTATGAGATAGGTGGCCGAGAGAGCATAATTATGATGATGAACCTCGAGCACACTTATGATGATGTGATTATGTTAGTTCCTTGAGCATGAAACTTTATGCGTATGATTGATATGGTGATATGATGAAATATTCTATTTAAGATGCATAAGGATTCGAAATATGAATGAAATTGAGAAATATGCTCATGTGAACTAGAAAGTTATTGAATTGAGAAAGTTCCATGAAAATGATGCATGTGACCGAGATTATGTGGCATGACTCAAATTTGAGGAAAGAGAGCGTTATGCCGCCGAATTTCCGTCAAATTTGAGGGACATAAGAAAGTTTTTGAGAAATATGATGTTTAAGGTGACATGCCGAGACGTACTTCTCCTGCTCTGAGAAAAAGGTAAAACCGTTAGGCCATAGGCATTAGCCTCCAAGCGGACAAAGTCGTTGGTCTTAACCAGTCAATGCATTTCGAAAAGGAAAATATATGATGTTTAAGGTTACACACCGAGACGTACTTCTCCTTCCTAGAAGAAGGTAAAACTGAGTGTGTAACACCCTAAAATTTAATTAAAAATTAATTTGAGCTTTGTTAATCTTAATTTCAAAAATCTAATAGTTTAGCAATGATGAGGGCAGCCAGGACCCTCAAAAAAAAAAATTTCGAGCTGGTGAATAGTAACCTTGCCTGCCCGCCGGATAGATGAAACCTATATTCGGGCCAAGGTGCCCAAAATTAGGAAAACATGGGAATAAGGTTAGAAATAGGTGTGAATGATAATTTTATACTTAAAATTAATTTTTGGTAATATCGGTTAATTGGGTATTGTTACTCGTTCGTGAGATTTCGTGTACGTTTTTAACACCAAGGTATTTCCATCATCACAAATGGATGATGTCCACCTACTAGGGACATGTGGAAGGCCAAGATTTAATCTTGGAATCTAAGATTAAATCTTAGCCATCCATTGTTGCTTTATTACATAAACAATGATTTTTTTACTAAATATCTCCATTTCATTTATTAAAGCAAGCCTAGTCACCAACTTCTCCTCCAAGATAAGAGCAATTTCGTGGTCAGCAAGGGGAAGAAGAGAGCAGCCACCATTTTTGTCCTCAAGAGCTTGTTCTTGAGTTCCAAGCCCAAAAACTCCAAGTTAAAGTTGTTGGATCATCAAAAGTTCTTCACTAAGCTTGTTCTACACCCAATTCCCTACAAATCTAACCGAACAAAATCTCAATCACTCATCAATCCTTACCTTTCTCCCTCACACCTCATTGATATCCAAGGGTTTGAAGTTAGATTGGGAGCTTTGGAGGCGAAGGAATCAAGTTTGGTTAATCTTGAAGCCAAAGAGCTAATGGGTTACTACAAGTAGGGTTTTTTATTGTCTTTTCTTGCCAATTTTTCTATTCTGTTTTGGGTTGATATTTGTCCAAAATTTTTCATGAAATTGATTGATATTATGTTGAAATTGATGTATGAATTTTGGTGGTGTGTTTGGATGGTGGTAGAAAATGGCTTTTATCAAAATAAGTTTGGACTAGGTTGCTGGAATTTCTATTGTCCTGTAGGCAGCAGTGGTTCACGAATTTTCTGGAATATTTGTGGGTGTTTTCATCAGCTATAAAAATTATATGTTGGATTAAACATCTTAAAATAATTACCTGAATTTTCTTGGGTGTTAGTTTTAAGGCTTGATGCCTCAGAAAAATTAGAAACCGAAATGAGGCAAATGCTGTCCTGATTGTTGAAACTGAAGCAGTAAACTTGTCCAAATTTATTATTATAGCAAATGATTGAATTAGCCTTTGAAATTTTTATACGAAGTTACTAACATATTGAAGTGTTACTGTGAATTTTATTGTGAATTAATTCAATCATTTGCTGGGGTTAAAAATTAGGGGAACTCGGTTCTGGTCTGGGAATTGGTGGCCCCTGACCACTAAATTTGTGCATTTTACTGAGGTAGCTATAGAGCTCTGTTTGTCCTAAAATTTTTACAGGTTATTCTAGACACATTGAAGTGTCATAAAGAATTTTTGTGACTCTTGAAATGGCTGTTTGATATGATAATGAAATGTTGTGCCTAGGACAGTAACTCTGCCCATTGTGCTGGGAATGGAACAATGCTTTGAATTGAGAATGTAATGTCACTTTGGCTCCTAGTACGACATGAGTATTTGATATTAAGTATTTGGTCATGTGACTTATGACATGTAAATGCATGCTATGGATTTTAAAGATTGAAGTATGAGAAAGAATGAGAATTTCATTGTGAATGATTGCTTATATGTGGCCTATGTATGCATTTGAGAAAAGAGAAAAGTATATGATGCCATTATAAGGATGTATAAATTTAAATTGTGCATGTTCTGACATATGGACAAAATAGAAACAAGACTTAGATTGAATGAGGGGAAGGCAAAAGTAGTAACTTCCCAAAATTTATTTTGAGTCAGGAGACGTATCGGCTAGGAATAGATCTGGATGGGATTCGGAAATGGAAAAAATGAAGTTCGATGACCACGTATAATGGCTTAGCTTCAAGCAGTTATTTCCCTTGTGTGGTGTGATCCACCATAAATACCCGTTGGGTATAAACAGATCTATTGTGGAGTTGTCCATGAAAATACCCGTTGGGTATAAACTAAGTCTTTCCTATGTCAATGAAAAGAGAAAAATGCACTAATTGGCTTTCTATGGCCATGATGGAAATCAAGTCACTTTGAGATAACTTTACCTGTATTTAACATATGTATCACCTATATCATATGAAATCCTTTAAGTATATTTACTTACTATGTGTTTGAGCTGCTGGATATATGTACATGTACTGATTGATTGTTAAAAGCTACCCACTTCGGAAGGATGATTTTGGAATCTTAAAATAAACCTTTAGAATATATTGCATGATCAGTTTTTGAATAAAAAGTGGCTTGGGGATGACGATGACATTATGATTGTGATTGGGAGTTGCCCTACTAGAATTATAAAATTCTCATCCCTATGTGTTTGTTTCCGTGTTCCTAAGGTTAAGCCAGAGGATGATGATGCCTTATGCAAAGGAGTGTAGGATTGTTATAGTGTAGTAGTTATTGTTTTATTCTCCTATACTTAGTGAAATGAGTATGTATGTAAATGTATTAGAAGAGATATGTACTAAAGCTCATAAAGGAGCTTCCTTATGTATTTTAGCTGTATGTTTAATAAACTTGATGTTTACATGTAATATGTTTTAATAGAATTACGCTTAGTTATCTCGTATGTAAATCGAGCTTGCTATAGATAATTAAGAGAGGTCCGTAATTAACAAGTAACAACTCTCGAGTATATATCATAGCTTAAGAATGTGGTTGTACTTGGGGAATGTTAGAGTGCATAGACATCAGCCTCCAAGCAGACAAGTCGTTGGTCTTAACCAGTCGATGCGTTTTGAAGAAGGAAAAAGTCTCATGATGGGTGATCCTTAGGCCCCCTACCCGTACTCTGGAATTTGGATTATGATGAATATGATTATGTTTGTGATTCGCTTATCAAGAGGATAAGTAAGAACTGACGACTAGTTAAGATATGAGCTCGTAACCTAGTTAAAGGGCGGTTACTATTATGATTGGTTTCACAAGTATGAGAAAAGGAAAGATGTTCAAGAGAAAGTTGCATGCCACTTATATGTTGTTTTGTAACGCCCCAATTTTTTATTGTAATTTTTACTGTCATTAGGAATTACCGAATTACGGTAGGTAAATATTATATAAAATTTGAGATCAAACAATCCTTAATAAAGGAATATAACGTTAGAAGAGAAGTTAGGAGCAATTCGTGCAAGTATTGCAAACCCCAATTTTCTGTACGTGTAAAATGACCAAAATGCCCTTGAGGTTATTTTACTCAGAAAATGAGGATCGTGGGCCCCACCCATCCTCAAGGGGATGTTTTGATGTTAATAAGGGATTGTTTGTGTTATGTGTGTTAATAGAGGAGAAGAATCTCAATTTTGAGTTTCGACGCGAAATGACCAAAACGCCCATGCGGCCGTTTTAACTTTATTGCGTGCCGACTTAGCCGAACCTCACTAAAATGTGTTAAAAGGTGTTTTTAAGCCATGATTAACCATTGGTTAAGCTCGGGTGGTCTCGGGCAATTTTTAAGTAAAATGACCGTTTTGCCCCTTTGTGAGTTTGCAATTTTGAGATTTTGATTGTCTAACGAAACCTAAGCAATATTAGGCTCAAATTAAAGCTTATTAAATTCTAATTATTAATCTAGAGTCAAAATTATTTATTTAGATTGATTAGAACCTAAAATTGCTTAAAACACCCAAATTGCTTAGTAATTCACTTAAACCCTTAACCGTAAATTCTCTAAATTGCATGAATACCTTGCCTACACCTAAAAAATACATGGAACACACAAAATCCTCTTCCACAAGGCTGTAATGCACGAAATTATTGAGTAATAAGTCAGAAAATTATTACACAAAAATCCAAAGAATGAAAACAAAGAATCATGAAAACATGGAAACATGATTCCATGTTTTAAGCCACCAAACAAAATGATTTTTCTTCCTTATTTTTTTCTCTAATTTTTGGTCAGATTTCTTTCCTTCCTTTGTCCATTTATGAGCTGCAAAACCTCTATAAATAGGCATGCTTGAAGATAGTTTAGATGCTTAGTTCATAACTTACACAAATTCTAGTTTTAGGAGCACCAAAAGCTCTCATTTCCTCCTCCTCTTGGCTGAATTCTTTCTTCAAGTTTTCAAGAATATTTTCTTTCATTTCACTCAAGGAAACCAAGTTCTCTTCCTTTCCTTCAAATCAGATTAGGTAGGGAGTTGTTTTTAAGTTTATTTCTATGCTTTGCTAAGTGTTGTTCTTGGTTCAAAATGATGATTTCATGGATTTTCTCTAGTTTTTCCATTTGGTTTTCTTCTTCCTTTTTCTTTGAACAATTCAGCCATATGGCCTAGGTGGGACTAAGATGATGGCTTGATGATGAGGACCTTGAGGGTGGGTTGTGAATCCATCACAAGTTAGGCCTCTAAAGCTTGAAAGTTCCACTTGATGCAAAACTTTAAAGAATAATATTTTTATGATGTTTTTATGATCTTGAGTTTAGAACTTGAAAGATGTATTTTTCACTTTGTCTTGCTAAGATATATTGGGTTGAATTTATATTTCTCTAAAGTCTTGGAGGAGCTCTAGTAAAGAAATAAAATGAACTTGCATCCATGTTTAAGTTTATGCCTTGCATAACCATGTTTACTTTCTATGTCATCACTAAATTCTCAAGAATGAATAAATGAACTTGCATATTCATGTTTAAATTTCCAAGCTTGCATTTCATGTTTAAATTTCAAGTTGTCACTTAATCTCTAAAGATAATAAAGAAGTTGCATCTCATGTTTATTTTATGCTCTCACTTTATTTTATAATGGCTAAAAGAGTCAATGCATGGCATGTTTATTTTATGTCATCACCTAAAAATCCTAGAGCTCAAAGACTTGCTTATGAATCATAAGCAAAGAAATGAGATAATTGGAGTTAAAGAATTTATTCTTTAAGAAGTCTTGAGAATTGGAGCTTAAAAAATGTAATTCTCATCTCCCTCAGGTCCTATGCGGACTACCACCGCTCCCTTGCTTAAGATTCTCTCCCTCTACTTGTCCCTGCGGACTACCGCTCCAGTTTCTTGCATCATGTTTATATTACAAGTTCTTGCATCATGTTTAATTTTCAAGTTATCACCTTAAATCTTAAAGATAAAGAAATGGAATTGCATATCATGTTTATAATTCCAAGCTATCACCTTATAAAGATAAGATTAAAATAAGGTTGCATAGCATGGTAATAATTCAAAGATGTCACCTAAATCTCTAAAGCTCAAGACTTGCTCCTTTTATCTTAAGTGAAAGATTTAATTATGAACATTCTTTCAAGTTATAAATCGGTCCCATGGTTAATTTAGGCCTAAAGTCCTATGACTTCTTTCAAGTTTAACAAAAGGAATTAGTTTTAAGAGTTTTAAAACTTTGTAAGAATTTTATGGGAAGCTAGTAATTTATGTGTAATTAAAATGTGATTTGATGCTTATTAAGAATTTGGTGTCATTGATTGCTTCCCTGGTTTGTATGTTATAGTTGTTGTTGCAAACAATGAAAACTTATGCATGAAATAAAGACATATTCTGTTACCTGGAAGAAAGTGTATTACTTAAGAGTGCAATTTGGAAAGATTCTGGCTAAGGAAAGATTTGGTATTTAAGCGTGTCCATTGTGACCCACCTCTCTTTCCTGGAATCTCCAGATGCATGATTACAGTTGGTATATATTATTTCGGCATAAGACTATAAATGAGAAAATGTTATGATGATTATGAATGAAGAATTGTATTATGATATAACATGCAAAGACTTAAAGGTGACTCAAAATATATGAGAAAATGATCCTTTGGACCCGTCAAACTATAGGCGGTGAAAAGGTGATTCTTGCCCCTAGTCTGTTCTCTCAAAAGGGTAGAGACGGAATTTTTACTTATCAAAAGGGATAAGTATGTGCTGGTGACGACTAGCAAGGTATGAGCTCATAACCTAGATTACTCCCAAAAGGGTGGAGCATAGGGTGGCCCAGGAAAATGATGATGAAAGTAACTTTAAGTCACCTAAGAAACTAAGTAAATGCATTATGTGAATATGATGTTCTGCTATGCATAGTATTTATGAGATGATGATGAGAAATATGATATTCTGCTATGCATAGTATTATGAAATGATGATGAGGAATATGATGTGATTTTATGCATAACTATGTTATTATATATGAAAGGAAAAGTTCATTATAAACATGACATGCTAAGTTTATGATGCATTATAAGACGCATGATTAAAACCGAACCTCGGTAAAGTATATTTTCGAACTTAATAAATCAATCTTAGCATGCTCACTATTTCATAATAACCCGAGGTTCTTGGGGACGATGATGATGACACAATGCATCATGAGGTGAGTACCCTACTGAGATTCTTTTATAAGTTTCTCACTCCCTCTATTTTTCTTTCCATCTCGTCTTCAGAAATAGAAGGAAGCGTTCGTGAATCACATTGAGGCTTCACCGGTAGCTGAACTTGAATCCTCTAGTTTCACTCGTATATTTCAGATATCTATCCCTATCCCTGGAGTGTTTTACTAGGTGCCATTAATGGATGTCCTTCCATCCATATATTATTTATGTTTTATTAGATTGCCTACACTTAGTCTTATTCTGTTGGTAGGCAAAATATCTATATGATATGTAATTATGGATGCTATGATGGAGCCAATATATTATGATGTGATGTTTGTAAATTCCTATGTGTCTTTTAAATTTTGCTAAATCATTCACGTTAAGCGGGCTCACATTTTCAATTATGTTTAAAAAAAAATGGCTCGTAATTTCACTAAGTATTTTCAAAGCATGATTAAGGAACTGAAGCAAAGAGTAAAGTCTAGTAATTAATCAAATACGCTTAGGTGTATTGGGTTAATTATTAGGGTGTTACATGTTTGATATTTGTTTGATTTACCTAAAGAACCCCATGCATCCATGAACTATTATGTTGCATACATGCATTAAGAATCATTATAAAAGACATGGACCTTGGATAAATATCTTTGTGAAAACCTTATAATGAACCTATGCATGCTTAACCTTTTCATAATAAACCCAAGGTTTCTGGGACGTAACGATGACACTAGGATAGAGGATTTCCCTAGATTCTTTAGCAAGATTCACCTCTCTCTGTTCTTTCCGTTACGTCTTCAGACATCGATGGCGTTCGTGATTTTTGTTGACGTACCCGTGTGGGAGCTGCTACGATCCAGACCATCAGCCCTACCACTTCGAGGGTCATTGTGCTATATGCATATTTTCATACATGGGATGCCCGTTGCCTTTCCAGTCTCAGCTTCAGATTTCACTCCGACCTCCCCTTTGGCGACGACATGATTTTTGAGAGGACGCGACCTCGAGATGAGAGAACCGCCATGCCCAACCATCGTCCTCAGCTATGCGTGACCATCCAGAGTTCGTATCCCTCATACGCGCCGCGGGAGGGACCTGCCGAGGACTCACCAACCGACCGTATTCGGAGGATTCCGCCCTTCCTGCCTTTGGCCGTAGAGGGGTAGTGAGGATACGTCTACCAGCCGAGGCCTATGAGGCGTGTACGTCAGCCAAGAGACTCCCTCACCGAGGTGGTCACGTCGCTCCGCTGATTCACATGCCCACGTCCCCTCTTCGATGGGCCACATCTGAGGATTTGCGTCGTCCGTAGGTTTTAGAGGAGGGTTGTTTCTGTGGGGAGTATCTTTTGGGGTTGTTTTCATGTATTTGTTTTTATGTTTCTTATTTTATGTTGTTGTACTGAAGCTCTGCCACTAGTATGGGAAAGACTTTGTGTTTCTTTTATATTTCTGTAGTAATGTACTAAACTATTTTAACTAATGTGATGAGGAATGTTTTCATGATGGATGTGTTCTTTTATGTTTATGTTCTGTATGTTTTATGTATTCTTCCGCTTCACGTTGTATATATGTCACGCGCAAAGGCTCGCACTTTGTTTTATATGAATCTTTTCAAAAAAAAAATTTACCTATATTTTCCGCTAAGTATTTTGTAAATGAATTTAAAGAGAAGTAATAACTAATAATTAATCTTGAATACGTCCTAGGTGTATTGGCGTTAAATATTAGGGTGTTACAACAGGGACAATGTTAGAAACCCAATCGACTTGGCTGTTCGAATGAACTTTGCCTTAAGCAACCTTTCGATCTCTTCTTTGATCTTGGTCATCACTTATAGCACAAATTGTCAAGGTGCTTGCTTGACAAGTCGACTATTGGGCTTCAGCAATAGTCTATGTTCGACGAGTCGACGACTTGAGTCCTGGCATTTCGTCATACTTCTATGCAAAATCGGACTTCTGAAGTTTACTAACTTTTCCTTGAAATCTTTTAGCAATAATTGGCTTATGTAGGTTAGTCTTATCTTGCTAGCCTTGCCTAAGTTGATTTCTTTGAGAAGGTCCTACACTTCACAGCTTCTTATTTCTATTCCTAAGATTGTCAGATAAGATAGAAGTATTTTCAAATCCTAAAGGTTCAAAATCATGAATACATTTTAATAATGCACCATCAGGAGTGCATGCAAATTGTTCGACCATGTAGGTCAACAATTGAGCTATTTAGCTCAACAAATCCATAAACTAATCAAGATCTGGGACCATTTCTACCCTGGGTATTAGCTTTAAGTCTTCATTGCCAATGACGCGGAGTAATCTTTTCTAGGTCAAATTAACCTTCGACTTCTAGAGGCTTGATCTTCTTATTATAAATGTTGAAGTCAACATGAAGTTGCTCGACATAGCAAAAATTGTCATCGGCTCCCACTTCTTCAATGCTTCCTTCTTGATTCCAAATATGAGTTTGGTGGCGTCAACGACACGCTCTAACTCCATGGATCCAGTCACACCCAAGCAAAACTTTGTAGCTCACCTTCAATGGGACCATGACAAACATGGCCTTTCGACCAACACTCCCTACCTTGACATTCAAAACTACCACTCCTTTGGCAGGAGAGGATTTGCCATTATTGTTAGTCACGGCCACGTTAGATTTTACCAGATCTTTGATATTTTTGCCAAACTTTGTCAGCATGCTTTCTGGCATTCGACTAATGGCCCCCACCATCAATCAGCATCCTATTGACTAACTTACCTTCAATTGTTGCTTTAATATGCAAAGGTCGCAGGTGTACCTTTATCACTTCATCAGGTTTTTCAAAGACCCTATCGCTACAAAAGTCTTCACAGACAAAGACACATTCGTCTCCCATAATGACAACTTCACAATCATTTTCCAACTTGGCATATACTCCTTCGGCAGGATATTCTCAAGCAAGAAAATATTATTTGTCAGCAACTCATCCTCAGTTAGTGGATGATATTTTGGTACTACTCTATCATTTTGATCAGCCCTTGTCAATGAATGATATTCTAGCACTACCCTATCATTTTGACCAGTTTCTAGTGCACTTGCGAGTGCTGATTGTGCCAACTGCTTGTTATCTGTCACCTTTAACATTTGAGCCTCAAGGTTTGGCAATTTGGCGTTTTGGACTTACATGACATCTCTCAGAGGAACAAAACCTTTGCCACTATAGGACTTAGACTTGCTCACTTGAGAACTAGCTCGACTATCACCTTTCTTTTTGTCAACTTTTTTCCAAACATAAGGGTTTGAGTTAATTCGTCGCCCTTGGTTGTGCCTTTTTCTTGGCCTTCTTTTCTTTCTTGATGATGAAGCCTCGTCGACATGTTGGACATTCTTTACCCATTGATTTTGGGCAGCTCTGGCTAGGGGAACTCAAGTTCGACTAGACACATTCTTGGGCTTGCCATCCATTATAACAACAGTTTTCATTTTCTGGTTGACTTGACCTTTAAGTTTAAGAAACTTAGGATCAAAATGACCAAAATCAAACTTCGACTTACCTACCACTTTCCTTTTTAATTCCAGGTTTTCCTTCTATTTTTTCAGCAATTAATTTCTCAATTCTTTGCTTTTCATTTTTACCGCAATTCAATCAAACATATTGCTTAATCTTACAAAGGGAAACATCTCAACCATTGTCTTTATACTTGATCAGAAAATTCAAAAGGTCTTATCCTGCCTGGATAAACCATTTGTTCAATAACTTCAAAGAAGTCGAGCTCAAAGTCATGTTGAAACTTCTTTTCAACATCATGGTTAGACATTCCTAGTCCTGCAACATTGATATCCATGAAGGTCGTTCAATAAAGCTTCAATTAACTTGAAAAGGGTCATGCCCACATTCATTGGCTTTTCCTTTCCTTCAAATGTCAAATGTCCTTCATCGATTACCTTCTGAATTAAGTCCTTGAAATGAACATAACTATTAGTAGAATGTCCAATCAATTGATGAAACTAACAAAACTTTTGTCCCTTTAATTCTGAAATTGAAGGAATTTTCTTCCCTCAGGGAGAATAATTTGCTTGTCCTTTAAGAGTACGTCAAATATTTGTTCAGCCTTATTAATGTCAAAAGAATAGATTTTGACGATAGCATCTTTTCTTTATTTCTCGCAAACCTAAGGACGACAAACATATGTTGGTCCTAATTTTAATTCGGCCATGTTGACTTCATCACCGTTGCCATCACTTCACCATCAAATTAATCAACTTTGACATAGGCAACTTTTTCAGGACGAAGTGTTTTCTTCTTAATCTTTAAAAGTGTTTTCTTCTTAATCCTTTCTTTTTCTTTCTTTAATTGCTCTATGAATTGCAAGTTAATGAGTTTTTTCCCTATATCATAGTCTAAACCATTAGTGGCTATTTTGACAACTTCAAACTCTAGTATGGGAGTAAAGCGATTTCTCACATTTTTAATCCTGCCAAATAGCCATCAACAGTTTCCTTTAGGAAACGTCAAATAGTGAACAAATCAGCCAAGCTAACTTTGGTCTCGCCTCGAAGAACTAACTGAAAACTGCTTTCAACTGAGCCCATGTTAAAATAGAATTGGTCATTAGATTTGAAAACAACATGAAAGCATTCTTTGTCAAAGATAAAGGAAAAAATGCATTTTCAAATGCTCATTTGTGGCCATTTCCCCTATTTTGATTGTATATCGAGCAATGTGCTTGTTAGTTGATTCCCCATTTTCACCAGAAAATTTTGTCAAAGACTTAGCAATCTTCCAATCCCTAGGCACTTTAGCCTGTTGAATTTAGTATGGAAATGCAAACACAAAGAAAGGTTGGTTGGCAAAGCCAACATTGAAGTCAAATCTATTTAAGACATTTCAGCACGCATAATATTTTTATTTTGTTGTAGATTTCGAATTTGGCACACATGATGCCCCTTACATTTTGTTGTCGAACCCTTTGAATTTCACTATCAGTATCTTGGCCTTGACGGACCAAATTGACAGTTGGGTGGACATTGTCATTTTCATTTGGAGGTGGGTTATTGATTTCATCGTAGGGATCATTTGGATTGTCATCCAAAGTAATGGCCTGAGCCACTCGCCCCATTTGTCGAGCAAGTTGCTCAAATCTTGTGTTGTTTATTTTGATCAAAGGCGTCAATACCATCGCCATTTGTTGTGTCAACATATTGACAAGGTCGTGATGATTTTCATTAATTTGCTGTTGAAACACGGCCATTGAGTCGACCATATGTGTAGAGTTCCTGTCACACCCATTCTAGGCATGTCAGGAAAATTGGTCCTACGTTTGGTTGTCGTGTGGTAGTTGGGTTTGTCGATGATATATTCCCTACTCCAACCATAGAATGACCCATCAATTGAGGGCTAACATAACCAACCTGTGGCAAATGTGTACCGAATGAAGGCACATTTGACACAAAGGGCATACTCTGACCCTGAAACGAGGATTATGCAAATATATACTGTTAAACACACCACTATTCCCAACATTTGATGGATACCCTAAGTTTGACGGATTTCCTATGTTTGGCGGCAAAGGTGGTATGTACCCTGGGGCACATAGCTTGGAGGAAGACAATATGGAGGCCATGTCATCGCGCAGGAGTGCTACATTTGCTTGTGACACATTGTCATTTTCCTGACTAATAGGAGTCAAGATAGGCTCCAAAGTATAAGGAGGATTGTTCTCTACCACATTTCGTCCATCCTCTGACAATGATTATGCTCTTGACGTGTTTGACACAATAGTGCCACTACGCAATTACATACACTTTGTTTTTTTTAGTGGTTTGACACGTTTTTCTTTTCAACTAGTGAGTCCACTGGGCATGTCAATTTGTTTATTACAGAATTTGACACTTGTACGTCGACAACAAATAATTTGATGATTTCCTTATGTAGGAGGCCAAACTACTTTAAACCAGGCGTTTATTGACAAACTCAAGAGTTTGGATGTCAGCCTTTGCTTCTCTAGATCTTTATTCGGGGAGCTAAAAGCTACTTTTCTTGGGTTCCACACTAAAGAATTGAGTGTCAAACGTTTTTTGAATGAATAAGGATGGAATACATGATTGTAATTTTTGTATTATGGATGCAATGTTGATTGACAGATTAAAATATAAAGGAATTGCATAATGTAAATTGATTGACAAATGTAATAAGAGTCCAGGAAATGTAAATGAAGTAAAGGAAATCTAATTCTAAGAAAGCAAGAAATGAGGTTGAAAACAACACTCAATGGACTCTAGACTCTATTTTGTCATTTGGGTGATATTTGTAGAGTGGGTGTGTGAGTAAAAATTCCAACCCTTTACAAATGTACATAACCAGTATTTATAGACCACCCAGGACTCTAAGATCTTGACACCTGTCTCTGACTACCCTTAGATGTTATCCACATGTCTTTGACAATTTCTTTATTTATCATTCGCCTTTGTCATTGAACAATTCACCACTTTGTAATGTCGTTGCCAAGTTTCTGTCAATAACTCCTGATAACTACTATTAACTGGTGATTGATGAACATTTGTCTTCTACCGGTCATTATGACAATCTTCCAAGATCTTCAAAGTTTTCTAAGTTATAGATGACAAACTCCAACTTTGACTTGTCAAACTTCGAGCATGAGAATTTTGTCAGTGTGAACTTGCTAACTTGGGTATTTAGACTTTGTCACAAATAACTTCCATAAGATTCATCATGTTGAGTGACCAACTAGAAGCTTTGTCAGCTTTGTCAAACCTCATAGCTTTGGTTAGTTTGTCACGCCAAACATAGAATCTACACATCTTGACAACCAAGCCCTTGACTAACTTTGGAGCTTATTAAGGTCAAATCACTGTTTCGACATTTTGACACTTGGTAAAACTTTGGTGCCAACATTTCCCTTTCACCAAATAGCGACAATAGAGATTATAATTAATTCACTACAAGAAAATTGTCATATAGTGACGGTAAAAAACCATAGGTAAGAGTATAAAAACCATGGGTATAGCCTCAAAAACCTATACCCACGGATGTCTACTTCCGTCATTTTTACTATGTCATTACCCATGGTTTTTTTGCCATTAGGATAGCATATAGTGACGGTACCCAATACTGCGAGAAATGTCTTGATTTATACCTACAATTTCATTCTATCACTATAGGTTTTAGTGACAACTAAAAACCATCACAAATAATCGCCACGTAATTACCCACGGAAACAATTCTGTCACTATATACTTTAGAGCAAAAGTCTTTTTTCCATGGGTATAGCTTATAGCCACACTTTTATTGATTTTTAATTTTCTTGGGTATAGATTATAGCCACACTTTTGTTGAATTTACCTTTTTCGTGGGTATAGTTTATAACTACACTTTTATTGATTTTATATTTTTCATGAGTATAGCTTATAATGAATTTTTTTGTGGGTACAAAAAATTAAAATTTGGAATTCATATTTATATATATAAGAATAACAATCATATTAAAAAAAGACTCCAATTATATTAAAAGTAAAATAAGTCTTAAAGTAATAGGTATTAATATTACAAATAAGCGAAATCATATCAATCTAAAGAAGTACATATGTTATGCTCCCATAAAGTAAATATGGTGCATACAAAATACGATTCCAAAACATGATAGGCATGAACCACCAACAATTAACAAAGATGAACACCTTCGCTTCTAGTTATCACTTGCAAATTACAATGAAGCATTAATATTAGTGTATGTATTTAACAAAATTAACATCAATCTTAATGAAAATTCACCAAATTAAGTACATACTATATTCATGATCTTCATCATTGAAACTTTGAGATCTTGAATTTCTTTGATCATTTTGCTTACTTAAAGCATCTGAAACCAATTAAAAAAATCATAAAAATTTTTAAAATGTGGTAGTAATAAAACAGTATTTAGCAACATGGAACTAATATCAGTAATCTACACACTCTAGAATAACATATAAAAGATATGCAATGATATGGAATCTAATCTCTAAGCATGCGCAATCTCCAAAGATCATAGGACTCAAGAAACTCCAGCAACTTGGCCTGCGCTTGTTGAAGACGAACAGAAAAAGAAAAAGGGTGAGAATCCAAAGGAATCTCAGTAATTAAATAAAAATAGTTCAAGTGTCATCGTTGTCATCTCCAGTCACTTTGTTTAATTATAAAATAAGTGTACATGCTTTAGTTTATTTCAATTAGTTCACAAATAAAAGACTCGAAGTGACACATATTTTAAGTCTTGTAAAAATTCTTGATTTAACAAGTAATAATTTAGAAATCATAACATTATTAGTACACTAGAATGCACATATAAAGAAACTTGCATGAAGGAATAAAAGAATCAAGATATAACACTTTCTCTAGCACTTTGTTCAATAACTTTAATTCCTTTAATATAGTGTCCTCTCTTATGTCACCTTAACCAATCGCATCACCGTCCCTGGCAATTTAACTATCACCTAAACTCCAAATCACCTATCGCCTAGGATGAGCTCAACCTAACTAGCCGTCGCTAGATTTAAATGGGGATAAAGGGAAAAACTTCACTTAACATTAAATTTAACTTTCTTGAATCTCATGTCTCATTATCATGTGAAAGTCTCGTAGGTTTTTAGGAGACATAAACATATTCTTTATGTATATCAAAGATAAAGCTTATATTTCCTTCATTTCACATTTCAAATAAAAAGTTACTCAATGCATAACATAAACGTGCCTAAACTAATTGCCAGAAAAAGGGACCCACCTAGCATTCATCGAGTCACACATTCCAGTAATAGAATCAACAATAACATTTCTAATTCATTCACATATAAATACTCCATGTAACATCCTCCCAAATACAACATCATTCTTAAGTCATGTCATCGTACTCGAAGGAGTTGTTACTTATAAATTAACAGACCTTTCTTAAATATCTATAGCAAGCTAGATTAATGTAATAACTAAGAATAATTCTATTAAAATGTATAACAAAGAAAGATAACATTTATTGAATATATAGCTAAGAACAAAAGGAAGCTCGTCTAAGAGTTTAAATACAATGTGTTCTCTATTATATTTACATACATATATCTCTAACTATGTACATTAAAGTAAATATATCAACTACTAAACTACTGGAATCCGTGTTCTTTCATGTAGCAGGTTGCATCGTTCTCTAGATCAACCTAGAGGTGACATGGGAACACAAAAACACATAGCGGTAAGAATTATACAATTCTCAGGAGGGCAACTCCCAATTACACAACATAATGTCATCATCATCACCCCAGCCACTTGGTTTATTAAGGAAGTGTGACCATGCAACATATATATTAAAAGTTCATTTTAAAGTTCAAAAATCATCCTTTCGAAGTGGGTTTATTTTATTATTCAATCACTTAACATGCACACGTAATACTACTCAATAGCATAGTATTGCATTTTGAAATATACGTGCCCTCAGGATAGCGGAGGGGACTTTTCGTGCCCTTTACATATAAAAGGGGACTTTGCCGTGCCCTTTACACATAAAAGGGGACTTTGCCTTGCCCTTTACATAATAAAAATGGGACTTTCCCGTGCCCTTTACATATAAAAGGGGACTTTTTATCTACTTAACATATGCATCATCATCAAAATTATATAAGTATCCATTCACAATATAATTTTCAATAAGGTCTCATAAACTAATCATTTAGGTTGCTAGCATGCATTCACATACATCATACTTTCATCAATTCAGAGCATCAATTCATTTTCAGCACAATGGCAGATTTCACATATTCGTAGCATAATTTATTTGCAGATCAAACAATCAATTCAGAGGCTATCAAAATTCTATAAACACTTCAATGTGTAAACAAGGTTCCATAAAAATTTCAGAGTAAAAAGAGTTTTCTAACTATGTTAACAAAATTAGACCAATTTAATGGTCAGAAACCACTCAACCTCAGCTTAAAACCTGAAATTCATAATTTTTAACCCTAGCAAATGATTGAATCAATTCAAAAGAAAAAATCACAGTTACACTTCAAGATGTTATCAACACTCTGTAAAAATTTCAAAAGGGAATTCAATCATTTGCTGTGATAGAAAAATTAGACAAATTCAGCTTCAAGACCAGGAAATTCAAAAGCACCTATATAGTCTCGGTTCATGATTTTTTTCAGGGAGTAGGAGTCCAAAACAAGGCTCAAGAAAATTCATGGTAGGATGTTAGCTTCAACATATATTTTTTCTAACTCATGAAAAAACCTACAATTATACAAGAAAATTCATGAACAATCACTGCTAGTAGGAAAATCGAAAATCTAGCGCATAGACCAAAACCCCTTTTGACAAAAATGACTTTTAACATCATCCAAACATACCATCAAAATTAATACATCAATATCAACATATTATCAACCAATATAACTAGAAATTTTGGACTAAGATCAATCAGAAATGTTCAGAATAAATTTGGAAAGAAAAGGCCAAAGAAAACCCTACTTTTGGTGTCTAATGGATCCTTGGCTCCAAGTTGCTCCAAGATTGATCCCTTCCACTTCAAAGCTCCCAAATCAACCTCAAATCCTTCCTAAATCAGTGAGAAAGTAAGGTGTCAAGGTGAGGATTGATGGATATTTGAGATTTTAATAGGTTAGATTTGTAGGTATTGAGGTGTAGAACAAGTTTTGTAAAGGGAGTTTGTGGTTTTATCAACTTTGGACAAGGTTTTGATGATTTGAAGTTACAAACTTGAGCTCTTGAAGAAGACACAACGGTGGCTGTTTTCTCTTTGTGTTGGCTGAAAATATCTTGATGGAGTGATAAGGTTTGGTGAATTGTATTTATTCTAAGTTGAATACACTAATTATGTAGTCAAAAGGTGTGATAATGACATGGATGGCTAGGATTTGGTTTGGTAGAATGAATCTTGGTCATCCACTTTGCTCATGATAAGTGGATATCTTTGACTTGGGAGCAAGTAGCTTTTACCGAACGGATGAGATATTGGCTCTCGAGTAAAATATAATAAATGAAAGGTCATGATTGAACCTTACTTTTCAAGTTTCAATCCTTGTCATCCACTTAGCATAAAGTGGTTGGTAAATGTTACTTGGCCACCAAGTAACTTGTACGGTGTCACAAACCAAACATCAAAACTCTACCGAATGGGTAAAACACCATACCCAGGTAGTCAAACATTACTCAAAAATTAATTCTAAGTATAACTTCTCATTCCTTATCATTTCTAACCTTAACCCTCTTTTCTAGTCCTGGGCATTTCCCTTGACTAGGGTTTTGACTATCCTGACTAGCCTATGGGGTCCGCAAAGTCACTATTCACCACGGCCCGAAAATATATATTTTCTTTTTAACATGTCCATTGGATCATCTTCATCGTTGCTAAAACTTAGATTTTTAAAATTATGACTAATAAAACTTAAATTAATTTTTAAATAATTTTTAGGGTATTACACTCCAAGCTCACAACATCAAGATAACATCACATCTAGATTCACATATCCAATCTCAAACCAGAATTTTTATCTTTTAATTCAAATAAAGTAGTTCAAAGACCCCAAATTTTCAATCCAAATGCATTCTCATTACACCATAACACTCGTACACAAAACAAGGACAGCATTAAAACTAAAGAACAACACCTAAATGATGCAAGATTTTTGGATTTACTTGGTGCACAAAGCAGAAATAGCATCTAAGCTAAGAAATAACACATAAATGATGCAGAATTTTCATGTTTTTTCATGCACAAAACAGGACAGCACTAAAACTAAAGAATAACACCTAAATGATGCAGGATTTTCATATTTACAAGTGCACAAAATACAAACAGCTAAACTAAGAAATAACACATAAATGATGCATTAAGGAGAGCTTAGATGGTGGAAAAACTCATACACAATAAGAAGAACATAAACAAGCCCTCCAATTGAGCCAAATGAACATAGAAAGTAAAAGTTTCAAGGACAACCCCTACTTCCAAGGCACAAATCATGAATCCCCTCCCAAAGGACATAAAAATAGAAATTTCTTTTTGAGACACTTTTAGTGGACATTCTTTCTAAAACATAGTTTGCTAGAAATTTCCAGCACTTTAAATAGTTAAACCATTACACCAAAGAATATTTTTAATCCTGAACAAGCTCCACTCAATGCAGTTCCATAACAACAAACTCTACCAACCCAAAACTACATCTTGAATTAGTATGAATTAAATTTCATCAAACATACTAGTGCTCCATTCACTTCAAGAATCAAATCCCCTTCAATTTCTTACACCAACCTAGTCCCAAAACATGAACAACACACCAGCCCCTCAAAGGCCATCAAGGCTAAAATTTTGACACAAGCAAGGACAGGAATCACTGTAAAAGAAATTCCAGCATTCTAACTTTGGTTCTTGACTCAAATCCCTTTTGTACCCATTTAATACATTTTATAAAACAAGTTCACAAACTAAGCCCATTTTCCCCAATTAAACCCCCAAACGTAAATCATAGTGCATGTTGGGGTCACATTGAAATTTTCCAGCAATATACTTACAAGAGCTTGATTTGTAAAATTGAAACAGAACATTTCATACCCTCTTTCAAATTAAATCAAAACTCTCAACCTCTTTATTCATTCCAAAAACTACAAGCACACACAAGGATTTGGGGTTCCAACCAAAACTTCCAGCATATGTGAATTTAGAGGCATGAAAGCGAAACTTGAACAACCCATGTTCACCATTACAAATCAATTGGAAATAACACAAAACCCTAATTCCTTCAAACAGCACAAAATCAAAAATGGAAGCAAAAGGAGGAAGTCATGAACTACTCTTTTCTCAAACACCAAGTTAGAAACATTAAACCTATGCTATTATCAATGCATTTTCGAACTCCACACTCAAAGGAATAAAAGAACACAAAAACCCCAATCTAGGGCTCAAGAATATTCAAACAAACAAAGGTTTTCAAAGAAGAACCCCAACCATGCTTCCAAGCTTTGGGCTTCAAGAACTTAACCTTACAAAATAAGTCAAGCATAATCAACTCCACCCATAGCTCAATATTTTCAACAGGGAAAAAAATGAAAGAAAGGACGTAACCATGAGATGAAAAAGTGAAAAGGAAGATTCACTAGCAACCGTTGCCACCTTACTACCCTCTCTCGTCTCCACCACCTTGCCGCACCGGGATTTGCATCTGCCTCCAAATCCACTTCTTCTTGGCTGTGGATGGTTCAATGATGAGGGGGCGGTTGTGAGGTTGTGAGGGTGGGAGTTCCTTGGCACTTCATGGTCGTGTGGAGAAATAAGAGGTCGTACATTGTGGCTAAGTGTTCGTGAGACAAACAACTACTATCTATGAGATTTTGCTACAAGAGGTACATGTTCTATTTAACCCTCTATGCTTTAAGCATTTACATTAACTAAATGACAAAAGGTGATACCAATCTCGTGAAATATGATTTCATTGAGAGTGTTCCTGTCCTATATGAATTGTTCATGTGATGTAAAAAAATTCTATTAATTACGCTTATCATTCCCGTTGATTCTAATGTTTTCCAAGAGTTGCTTCTATTGTTGTGCTACACTATGCCTCCCACTAACCAGTTGTTGAAGTCTAGCATGAGAGGGCCTACGAAGAAGAGGAAAGAAAGATGAAAATTGGTAAAAATGAATTAAGTTTGTGACTTATGAGGAGATGAAATCCTAGATAAGATGGCTATTGGGTTTGATGAGTGATGTCTTCCTTCTTCTTTCATGGGTTCATCCAACATTATACTAAAGTCTATATGGAAAACTTTTATTTAATAAGAAAAATAAAAAGCTCAAGCCAAAGGTCAAATCCACCCTACCTAGCTTCAACCATGAATTAGACATGTCAAAAGAAAAATAGTCAGCTGAAATAGAGCTCTCTTGTCATTCTTAATTTTGAAGCAAGTTAAGCTGATGAGTTGAATTTATTTCGTGATCTCTCTGAAATATTTTCGCCCATTCTATCTAAAAAGTATTGAAGCTCAAGAGCATCAAAAAGAAGGAGGATGGAATAGACAACAAAAACATCTCCAAAAGAGCTATAACAATTTTCATTTTGCCGAGACTCATCTCAAATTTGAGCTAGTGAACAAAAAAGGCCACATATCCTTCAAACTACGGGACAAATTTGGTTATTGTTTAATAATGTCAATTGCATCACCTTTAAAATGACCAAAAAATCAAGGACATTAGTGTTGGCCGATAGTTGTCGACTAATGCATTAAAAAAATTAGTTATGCTAATTTGACACCCAAATCGGGTATCTATACGACGACATCGTAGAGGCAAAAAAGGAACCATAGGTAGGGAATAAAAATTAGGTCTATGATAGTTTGGCCTATTGCACAGGTGGATGAAAAAATTGTTTCCCTCGTCATAATATTTTCCCTCTCTTCTTGAACAATCTCTCTCCCACCTCATCTCTGTCTCGCTGAAGATTGCTTTTAGAAACCCTTCAATCTCTCTCCCACAACCAACCCCACACCCTCCTACCCCTCCCAAGGACGTCTTGCCACCAATGTAAACCCTCTCTTAGCTCATTCTCTTCTCTGCATCACACATCATCTCAACGACACATATCATCAACCCAGGTGAACCCACTCCCCCAAAATTGCTATAAGCTCCCTCAAAGTCACTCTCGGTCACAAACGCCTCTATTAGCCTGGTTCATGCTTCAGCTCTTCACAAGTTCTCTGTTGCTGAGGGCAAAGGAGGTCTTCTAAGGTTGTGTTAGGGTTCTTTTGGTTATTGGTTGTTTGGGTTATTTTGGCTTTGAGTATTTAGTATAAAGTATGGTACTAAGTAAAAACTAGCAACTATTGTGGTTCTACAAGCAAAGCATATGTCTGGAGCTTAAAATGTAAGAGGCTAAAATCCCATTAGTATTTGATTAGAATTTTTCTTTGGATGTGGAAGGAAAGTAGTTGGTGAACTAAAAAAAATCTATTGAAATCAATAGTTGTTGGCTTGGTAGTTTGTGTGCATAGGTTTGAATAACTTTGGTTATGTTTTCAGTGTGGAATAAATCATACTCCCCCTATTAATACATTATGCATTTGTTTAAGAAAGTGATTTTACAATGTAACTTTTTTTCCAAAAGAAATTATTTTTTACTTGTGAAAAGAATGCCTCTTTTAATGATTGCTACTTTGTATAAGAAAGGGGTTGCAATACTGAGATGCCTTCCTCTTTGAAATTCAAGGATTGTTGTTATTATTAAGATTAGTTTGTTGAGTTATTATTATGATGGTATTTGTGAGTAGCTTAAATGATTGTGGTTCTTGCCTTGCTTGTGTCATTTGCTTTCCATTTATTGTCTAGCTACTCTATCACAAGGAAAAGGCAAGAAATATAGTTTTTCTCTTTATTCAATAATCATACCTTATCTATGCCCTGAATTTAACATTTCTAATCCATTTTATGGAAAATGAGATAATGTAATTGTAGTGGAACTTTGACATCTAGAGGCCCAACACAATAATTTTGTCATTCAACTCTTATCAAGTTATTAGAACATCTATATTGATTATGGCATCTAGTTTTAACATGAATTGGTATAGACTATAGAGATCATTCTACTGTGTTTCAAGCTTTCAGTCGCCTCCAAAGAGATCATAGTGTCCTGATTGTTAGTACTTAGTATTAGAATACATGTCCATTCTAGTCTCTCCATTCCATTCCTCACACTGTAATATAAACTGAATGAATACACAAGAAGCACACATAGAGAGAGGTAGAGAAGCAAAAGAAGAGGAAATACTAAAGAAGTTGTCTCTCTCAGGCATTACGTTTTGAGCTTTCTTTTGTCTTACTCATTAGTCATCCCACCCCCCTGGCGGCATCATTTTGCATTAGCAACCAACCAACCCCATTCCCTTGAGACATCTTTCGTTCATGCCACTTTACTCTGCTCATACAATTACGCACTCTGCCCATACATCTTTCTAACCAAAGTCATGTTCACTTGCCACCCCTTTCATTATTATATTCTCCAATCTCCACTAACTACTTCCATGTCCTTTGCTAAATATTCCAGCCTTTCCTTTTTATTTTTTTTTCTAGCTTTAGGTGGATGAAAAAATTGCTTCCTTCCTCATAATTTGTTCCCTCTCTTCTCTCGACCAATGTCTCCCCCACCTCATCTATGTTCTCTCTAAAAATTCCTTTTAGAAACCTTTCAACCTCACAATGCAAAAGAGATAATGCTCTCTTGCATTGTAAGATTAGTGAGTGCTAGTGCTTGTGAGAAAGTGCATCTTAGGTAAGTGCACAATCAAAAGTTCAAAAACCTGCATGTGTACTAGAAAATTTATAAAATTACTAGCTTTCTGATAAGAAATTATCTTCTTATTAAAGCAATTACTAGCTACACATAGTGGTTTTTGTGAATGCTATGTTGTAGGTTTTGATGATGCCAATGAATAAACGAGACAAAAAGAATAGAAGCAAAATGACATGGAGTTCTTAAAGATGTACAAGCATTTGATCAAGCCTATGGTTAGGATATCTAGAACTTAGATTAATCTTGTTAAAAGGTTTCATTAATAAGTCTATTTGGCCATTCTCTAGTTAATCATACTTTGATCTATGGAAAATTTATTTTGAATTATTTCATATGTTCTTAATGAAGAAGTTTGTTTTTGTGAAAATACAAGTTTGATTTGAAAGGATTGGATTTATGTCAAAGATCTTTTAAAATGGTTTTAGAATGGAAGAATATCTTCAAATCATGTTAAACCTTGCTTTTTTTCACTTTCTAAATCCATGTAATCGATTACAACATAAAGTAATCGATTACCAATCGTTCATAGACTTAGAATTTTGAAATTTCACACGTGTTATCGATTACACAATAAATGCAATCGATTAGAAAGTGACCGTTGCTTGTTTTTCAAATATTTGAACTATGTAATCGATTACAACTTAGTGTAATCGATTACCATGCCCTAAAATGTGTGAAAAGGTGTGTTTTGAAGAGACACATCCTATGGGATCAATTCCTAATGGTCTACACAAATTGTTTTCTATAAATACCTGTTTTTAACACACTTTAAGATATAGAAAACATACTACAAAGATCATTTTGTTCAATCATTATCAATCATCAATCTTTGAGATCAATATTTGGCCAAATTGTCTTATTCTTGAGAAACCTTATAGGGCTTCAATTTGTAACATCTACTCTATTCAGAGTGATATCTTGTAATACTTTTTCAAGTTTGTGTATAAGGGTGGGGCATCCCTTGATAGAACAAGAGTGGGCATCTCTTGGTTCTTAAGAGACTCAAACACAAGGGTGAGGGATCCCAAGGTGTAAGAGTGCTCTTCAAAGTGTAAAGATTGAAGTGATAGTGGAACTCTCAAGTGGGTTACTTGAGAGACTGGATGTAGGCCACAAGAGGTGACCGAACCAGGATAAACCAAGTTTGCAATTTCTCTTCTCTTATCTCTTTACGTTTATTGCAAATTTATTTTTCATTGTCTGGTTAATCATGTTCATATACATAATTACATTCATAAATCTCTTGCAATTGCATTATTAAATTAAGTTTTTGAGTCATATCTTTAAAACTCTTTGAAAAAGTGATTAGAGTGTGAAATCTAAGAAAAAGTTTTTAAACTCAATTCACCCCTCTTGAGTTAATTGAGGCCACTTGGATAAACAGTTTTGGTGTGACTTCTAATCATGTTAGCAATTGGTTGGTTTTTAATTACTAGAACGTGACCCAATAAATAGAGCTAGAGCTTTTGGAAGGGTTACAACCTCAAAAAAATATTATATTTGAATAGTAACAATTGAAAATAAGAACAATTAGCACAATTACCAGCAAATATAAAATATTCGTAGCAAGTTTACGAGGCTTAGGCAATGTAGAGCTACTCATGGTTAATTTCTTTTAATTTTTTTTGTGTGTGAACTAAGTGTACATTTATTTTGTTACTAGCACTATCCATTTTTCTTATACTATTTGTTGAGGTGGTTTTGTAAGAGTTTTTTTTTATTTCTATTTTGTGCAGGTGTTTAATTTTCTAGTTAAAGTAAATGGAGGTAGAAAGGTCTATGGAGGAGGAATCAATTAACCATGACACTGAGAATATTGTTGAGTCTGTTAGTGAGGTTGGTAGTCTTAATGATACCTCTGAAATAGTTGAGCCAAGTTGTTGGAATAGAGTTTGATTCAATAGAAGCTATTAAAACATTCTACAAGAAGTATTCAACTGAAATGGGTTTTGGATGGAAGGTTAGAAATTCAAAAAAAGGGCCAGATGGAGAGGTGAATTATTTTTTATTCTTGTATATTGCTTAGCCCTTTTTTATTACTTATTAGGATTTGTCATTGAAGTTACTTAACAAGGAATGGTATAAAAGGTGAGGATCTGCCTTTTAGAATTGGTCTATGGAGTTTAGCATCTCTCTTTAGGTTCCTTCTTTTGGGGATGATAGGGAATTGCTAATGGAATATTAAAACCTTTGCTTCATGTTTCATTCTATGGCAATGCCTTAATTTTCCACAAAATTCCAGCCCCCCTGTCATGATAGTCTTTGGAATGAATGATCTGAAGTTCTGAAAATTGATAGGGCCATTTGAAATTTCCAAATACTATTCTTATGAAATCTGCATCATTTGTGTCATGATAATGGTTGATGTGGGAACTGAAATCAGGACCCATATTATAACAAAGTATGTCCTCTGTTCATCATGTGATCGGAGTAATTGTCAATGCACCATTTGCATTGTTATGTTCATCCAATTGGGGTCCTTCTTTGTTGGGTTATTTATTTATTTAACTTTGAACGTTTGACTAGCATCGTATATTTTGGTGAGAGGTTTGATCAAGAAAGAGGGTGGTCTTATATTTATATGTGCCATACTTTGCATAAGAAAGGATAATATCCAATCATATGATAGTGAATGCAAGATCAATGACAATGAATGATGATAATGGGTTGTGAAAGCAATTGTATAGTGCTTATTTGTTTGTTGCAGCATAAGATAAAAATGTTATTTCACATTTTATTGGACCAATGTGAAAAATGAAAATACACTTTAGATGATCTTTGTTTGATAATCAATTTTAAATATTTCTTGTAAGATATTTGTATGATTTTTTTATTCTGTTATTATGTAAGAAAGGGTGTCTACATCAAGGAAAGCGTTGTAGTTCCAGGTTTGAAGAAAATTTATTGGGGTCACAATCATCTAACTCGCACCCAAGTGGATTTGTCTCTTTTCTTCAATTTGTTAGCAGAATAGTTGTCCAAGGGTGCAGGTGTATGAACCACAAGATTTTCTTTCTTGTTTGGACTTATTTATATATAGGATTATTGATGATGTCCTCTTATCCAGATTGTACAGGATTTATCTTACAACTCTATTGGGGGATGAATACAACCAAACCCCAAGATGCTAAGAGAAGATAGTGTTCAAGAACATAGTCAAAATAAATAATTGACTATCAATATTTTTAGACTTTTTGGACAAGTAAATGACATGAACATATATGATGGCACGTAGGTTGGGCTAACGATAGACAGATTGTGTTTTCTTTTGTTTTTGAATGGGTAAGATAAGTAGAAATCATCTCAAAATTTACCAACTTATTATGTATTTCCAATGTAATAATCATGAATGTGTGTCTATGCAGATGCTCTTATATATATACATGGGCTTTTTTATTCACCATGCACATCGTATATTTGGCTCAAGATGGTTTGTCTAAAGATTCTCTGGTCATTTGGCAAGGGAAGTAGATAGGCTCAAGATATTCATGTATAGGATTATTGATGATGACCTCTATTCCAGGTTGTACTAATTACAATTAGATTTTCATTGTTTTGGACTTTTTGATTCACCATGCACGGTGTATTAGAAGACTGAATATATGTTGTTGGAAGATTCTCTAGTTATTTGCCAAGTGAAATAGATAGCCCAAGAGCTGAAGCATACATTTAAAGGATTTTGAAGAGCAATATAGATGTGTAATTTTTGAATTTTTTAGCTCTATGGTTATTGTATTAAAGATAGTTTATTTGATGGCATAATTGATTTTTTTTTATGTAAATATAATGTATGAAATATTGATGAACATTTTGTTTAATATTGGTTAACAAATCTTTGGAGGAATTTTAGTTGAAGTTTCCAATCTAATATTTTAAGAGCCTATTAAAAGGCTCCCATAGTCTCTTGAATTTTTTTATGCCAATTTTCACAAATAAAAATATGACAACAGGGCTAAAGTGATTAGAATGCACATTAAATTGGAACCAATTTCTCATTATACTGGTATTTGGTTAAGATTAAGCTAGTAATTAAATGCAAAAACTAGTAATCCCGAAGGTTTCTTCAATTTTTTTCCCTTGAATTGGATTGTTAGAAGCTAGTAATTTGGCATGAATCGTGGTAACTATTTTCAAAGGCACTGTTAATCATGGAAAAATGCTAGTAATCATGCAGGGTCTCTTCAAAAAAAATTTTCCCACTAACATATCTTACTGAGCTTAATTAAAGGCTCCATTAGTATGTAGCCCTTTATTAGGACCTACACTAATCAATACAAATAGCACTAGTGCTAAAATGATTGGAATTCCCCTTACCGTTAGAAGCTGGTAATTTTATATGTATAACTGGTAATCCGTATCAAAGCCGCTGGTAATTATTGACAAACGCTAGTAATCTCGAAGTCCCTACATCTAAAAATTTTTCCCATTCAAATAAGTCTTATTCTACTTAATTAAAGGATCCATTATGATTTAGGCTTGTTATAGGACCCACAAAAACAAATATAATTACACTAGTGTTAAAATGATTAGAATTCCCCTTGAATAGAAATCGTAGAAGCTAGTAATATGGCATGTATAGCTGGTAAATCTTTTCAAAGTAGTTGGTAATTATGGAATGAAGCTAGTGATCCTAGGTTTCTTAAAAAAAATTTTACCCACTCCCACATAAGTCTTATCTAACTTAATTAAAGGTTTCATTAGCATGTAGGCCTTTTTTAGGACCAACACGAACAAATACAAATGACGGTTGTGCTAAAATGATTATAATTCTCCTTGAATAGGACTAGTAGATGCTGTAATTTTCCACGTATAGCTTGTAATCCTTTTCAATGTAGTTGGTAAATTATGAAAGACGCTAGTAATCCTAGGATCTCTAAAAAATATTTTTCCACTCATATAAGTCTCACTTAACTTAATTAAAGGTTTTATTAGCATGTAGCTATTTTTTAGGAGCAACACCAATAAATACAAATAACACTTATGCTACAATGATTAGAATTCCCATTCAATAGGTCTAGTAGAAGGTAACATCGCATATATAGTTGGTAACACTTTTCAAAGTAGCTGGTAATTAGGAATTACGCTAGTAACCCTGAGGTCTTAAAAAAAATGGTCCCACTTCCATAAGCCTTACTCAACTTAATTAAAGGCTCCATTAGCATGTAGCCCTTTTATAGGGTCTACACCAATAAATACAATTGACACTAGTGCTAAAATTATTAGAATTCCCCTTAATAGGGTACTGGTAAAGCTGGTAATTAAGGTAGATAGTTGGTAATCACTTTGAAAGCACTTGAAATTATTGAAAAATGCTAGTAATCTTGCAGGGTCTCTTGTTTTGAAAGTGGTAATTTTACATGTTTTACTGGTAACTTGTTTTGAAGGTGCTGTAATTTTTACAAAATGATAGTAAACCTATAAGTTTCTTCCAAAAAGTTTTTCCACTCCATAAGTCTTCCAAAATCCTAATTCCATTTTTCTGAACCAAGCCTATTTTCCAATCCTATAGAACAAGTTTCACTTTCCTTGAGTTTCCATTTCAAAAATAGCTCAAGAAGGAAACAAAACCATTGCTAGTAATTCATATATAGCATAACATAATTTTTTTAGAGTTTAATAAACACCATGTGTGTGTGTATATATGCACACACAATTAATATAAACTTAAAAGACTTATCCATTTACCAGGTAGATTGTATATCACATTTAGGTTGTAAATGAAAGTAAAAAACAAAAACTAATTATAAACATGAAATAATTTATCTTTGATACACTCATTGTGTATTAAAAAAATTATATTATTTCAGTTTTGACCTCCTACACCTTGTTTAATACTCCAACAAACGAAATATATATTACTTGAATATGCTTGTATGACAATATTGAAACTGTTTGTGGTTTGTGCCTAGTTATGATAACCTTGGGTTTGCCATTGCACCTCTTAACTCAATTTGTGATCTCCACAAACAATGTAATGTTAATTAATTTGATAAAGAAATGCTATTTGAAAATGATCCCAGAACAATAAAATAGTCATTTTGAGCTAGCAAGAAATAACAATAATTCACAAGCAAAAAAAGGAACATTAAATCATATAACAAGAAGGTCTGCGCCTCAGGACTACTTTTCCTTGATTCAATCTCAGCCACAATGGCATCAAATTTTCAACTTCATTAAGTGTTTGCCAACACCATTGTAAGAACAATGCTTGCATAATACAAGACAAAATAAACAAAACAACTCATGTCTCATTAGAAGGGGCTTTCAGCTTCAGTAGATGCTTCTCAGCTTCAATCTCAACTACAATGGCGTCAATTTCAGCTTCCTCCAGTTGAGGAGGCCATGCTCCTTAGTCATCATAGGAACTTCAATGTTCTTGCTTCCACTCTCAATGACCTTATTTCATATGCCAACAAGGAAAAGTCATAAGTAAAGCATATTTATAGGGTCCAACAACATATATAATGATCATGCAAAATAATATGCCACATGGTTTGCAGGAACACGTATCAATTAACCAAGATTTGAAACTTGAAAGCTAGGCATATCATAATGGCTATATTGAAAGTTAGGCTTGAATCTTGTATTGAAACACAAGTATATGACTATATAACTCCTGCATAAGATTTGTGTTTAATCTTATACATGGTGAATCCTACACACACGGGTCAATATAAGATCAGCAATCATTTGTATAACAAAAGCACAAGGATAGATACATATCAGAATCAATCCTACCAACAAGCACTAAATACTAATGCTAATAACAACTAAAAAAAAACCACCTAAAAATGAATAAAATGTCCATGAAATCAAATAAATTAGCTCTCAAAATCAAGCATGATGAGAAACAAGGTGCTCTATCAAAATTAAACTCCTTGTCTAATCCTGAGCTTGTAGACTCTTCAACTATAGGTGCAACTATCAATTTAAGACATAGCCAACATGTCAATACATGGTGACAATACATAGCTATAAAAAGTTGTTAGTATCTTCTAATTTCTAAACTCTACTACCACTTTTAATACATGAAATATTGGGTACCATGGAATGACATACTAACACTCTAGTAATTAACCAAATACACCTAGGTTGAATTTGATTAATGACTAGACTTTACTCTTTGTTTTGGTTCTTTCATCATATTTTGAAAATACTTAGTGAAATTACGAGCCTTTTTTTTGTTTTACATAATTGAAATCGTGAGCGCGCATAACATAAACGATTAAGTAGTAAAATAAGACATTTAAGAATCTAAATATATCATATTGGCTCCATCACATAACATCCATAATGCACATCACAACATATATACAATAACCTCACTCAAAGGTGAGTTAAGTTCATACATCATATCTTACATATTCACACCATAGGAAACTATTTATAAGGAAATCATGCCCCTAAACTAGATAACCTTAAACTAGATAACCTTAAAAGCTAAGGAAGGCTACTCTAAACCGGGATGCATAACACTCTTAAGACTAAAAACTCTCTAGGGCCACTGTCTTGGAAACGGGAAGAAACCCGATCCACTGACGAGCTTCCTCGGAAGGGGGCACACGAGATGCACCAGGCTGGGGTCGCATGGACGGTCTTGCTAACCTCGGCTGAACAACTGTTCCTCACTACCCTCTCTTACACGTGGGAGAGTAGGAAGAGCTCTTAGAATAAGCATGAATAGGAGGGTCCTCTGAAGGATCAGTTTCAGATTCGTTGGATTATCTGGAAACCATGGACAGGATGAGGCGGGATAAGAACGTAACATTCTTTCATCAAGTGGACGTGCATGTTCGAAAACCATTTCATCGCCATAGGGAGAAGTAGGAGAAAAATGATAACTAGGGACAGGATGTGCAAATGGACGACCTACGTAAATAAAAACACGAACCGAGCACCTTCCTTCAAAGTGATACGAATGATGCACGGATCATAGTGGAATTCCAAGTAGGGGTGTCAACGACGGACGAATGTCGCCATCTAAATCTGAAGACAATGACGAAAATAAAGGAAAGGGAGTGAGAATCTTACTAAAGAATTCTCAGTAGGTATCTCCTTCTAGTGTCATCATCAAAGTCTCCAGAAATATTATAAAATAGTGAACATACGAAGATTAAATTTTAAGTTCAAAATACTTTTACCGAGATTCGACCAATTTTAATTATGCGTCTTATAATGCATCATAATCTTAACATGTCATATTTATAATGAACTTTTCTTTTATCATTACATCATATTCCTTATCATCATCATTAATATAACATGCATAGAAGAACATCATATTTCTCATCATCAACTCATGTATGTTATGCAGAAGAATATCATAATAGCTACACATGGACATGGTGCACATAATTTATTTCTTTAGTACCTTAGGTGACTTTAAAATCTTATCATCCTCATTATTTTCCTTGGGCCACCCTATACTCCACCCTTTTGGGAGTAATCTAGGTTATGAGCTCATACCTCGTCACTAGCATATACTTATCTTTTTTGATAAGTTAAAGTCCTGACTCTACCCTTTTGAGAGAACAGGGTTAGGGGGCTAGAATCACCTTTTCACCACCTATAGTTTGATGGGTCCAAGGATCATTTTCTTATAAATTTTAAGTCACCAATAAGTCTTTGCATGTTACAACTCGCAATTCATAATAATTCTAACACTTTCTTATTTAAGTCTTATTCTGGAATAATATATATCAACTATAATCATGCATTTGGAGATTCAGGAAAGAGAGGTGGGTCACAATGGACACACTTAAATACCAAATCTTTCCTTAGCCAGAATCTTTCCAAATTGCACTCTTAATACACTTTCTTCCAGGAACAAAATATGTCCTTATTTCATGCATAAGTTTTCATTGTTTGCAACAACAACTATAACATACAAACCAGGGAATCAATCAATGACACCAAATTCTTGATAAGCATCAAATCACATTTTAAGTACACATAAAATTACTAGCTTCCCATAAAATTCTTACAAAGTTTTAAAACTCTTTTAGAACTAATTCTTTTTGTTAAACTTGAAAGAAGTCATAGGACTTTAGGCCTAACTTAACCATGGGACCGATTTATAACTTGAAAGAATGTTCATAGTTAAATCTTTCACTTAAGATAAAAGGAGCAAGTCTTGAGCTTTAGAGATTTAGGTGACATCTTAGAATTATTACCATGCTATGCAACCTTATTTTAATCTTATCTTTATAAGGTGATAGCTTGGAATTATAAACATGATATGCAATTCCATTTCTTTATCTTTAAGATTTAAGGTGATGACTTGAAAATTAAACATGATGCAAGAACTTGTAATATAAACATGATGCAAGAAACTGGAGCGGTAATCGCATAGGACCAGGAGAAGGAGAAAGAATCTTAAGCAACCAGAGCGGTCATAACGGGTGAGGAGAAGAGAATTACATTTTTTTTAAGCTCCAATTCTCAAGACTTCTTAAAGAATAAATTCTTTAACTCCAATTATCTCATTTCTTCGCTTATGATTCATAGGCAAGTCTTTGAGCTCTAGGATTTTTAGGTGATGACATAAAATAAACATGTCATGCATTGATTCTTTTAGCCATTATAAAATAAAGTGAGAGCATAAAATAAACATGAGATGCAACTTCTTTATTATCTTTAGAGATTAAGTGACAACTTGAAATTTAAACATGAAATGCAAGCTTGAAATTTAAACATGAGATATGCAAGTTCATTTATTTATTCTTGAGAATTTAGTTATGACATAAAATAAATATGGCTTGCAAGACATAAACTTAAACATGGATGCAAGTTCACTTGATCTTTACTAGAGCTCCTTCAAGACTTTAAGAAAATTATGATTTCAACCCAATATATGTATCTTAGCAAGACAAAGTAAAAAAATACATATTTCATATTCAAACCTCAAGATAAAAACATTATTCTTTAAAGTTTTGCATTAAATGGAATGTTCAAGCTTTAGAGGCCTAACTTGTGATGGATTTACAACCCATATTCAAGGTCCTCATCATCAAGCCATCATTTCATTCCTTCCTAGGCCATTTGGCCGAAACCATGAAAGGAAAATAAGGAAAGAAAAACTGAAATTTTAGAAGCTTTGGAAACTAGTGAAACCTTCAAGTTTTAGAGATCTAACTTGTGAAAGCTTTGCAACCAACACTCAAGAATCTCATCATCAAACCATGGTCTCATCATAAGCTAGGCCATATGGCCGAAATACTTTAAAAAAAGGAAGAAGAAACTGAAAATGAAAACTTAAAAGAAAGCTCATGAAAACATCATTTTTGAGCTAGAACATAACTTGTCTTAGCATAAAATGAACTTAGAAACACCTCCCTACCTAATTTGATTTGAAAGAAAGGAAGAGAACTTGGTTTCCTTGAGTGAAATGAAGCAAAATATCCTTGAAAAGCTGAAGGGAGAATTTGGCCAAGAGAAAGAAAGAAAGAAAGATTTTGGTGCTCCTAAGACTAGAATTTGTGTAAGTTATGAACTAAGCATCTAAACTATCTTCAAGCATGCCTATTTATAGAGATTTTGCAGCTCATAAATGGACAAAGGAAGGAAGAAAATCTGACCAAAAATTAGAGAAAAAAATAAGGAAGAAAAATCATTTTGTTTGGTGGCTTAAAACATGGAATCATGTTTCCATGTTTTCATGATTCTTTGTTTTCATTCTTTGGATTTTTGTGTAATAATTTTCTGACTTATTACTCAATAATTTTAGCCATTACAGCCTTGTGGAAGAGGATTTTGTGTGTTCCATGTATTATTTAGGTGTAGGCAAGGTATTCATGCAATTTAGAGTTTACGGTTAAGGGCTTAAGTGAATTACTAAGCAATTTGGGTGTTTTAAGCAATTTTAGGTTCTAATCAATCTAAATAAATAATTTTGACTCTAGATTAGTAATTAGAATTTAATAAGCTTTAATTTGAGCCTAATATTGTTTAGGTTTCGTTAGACAAATCGAAAATCTCAAAATTTGCAAAACTGCACAACAATAGGGCAAAAATGGTAATTAACCCAAAACTGGACTATCCGAACTTAACCAAGGGTCATTCATAACTTAAAAACACCTTTTAAAATATTTTAGTGAGGTTCGGAGTTGGCACGCAATTAGTTAAAACGGCAGCGTTTTGGTCATTTCGCGTCGTTCAAAATTGAGATTCTTCTGCTCTATTAACACACATAGCACAAACAATCCTTTATTATCCTCAAAACATCCCCTTGAGGACGGGTGAGGCCCACGATCCTCATTTTCTTAAAAATAACCTCAGGGCATTTTGGTCATTTTACATATACATAAAATCGGGTTTGCAATGCTTGTACGAATTGCTCCTAACTTCTCTTCTAACGTTATATTCCTTTATTGAGAATTGTTTGGTCTCAAATTTTATATAATATTTACCTACGGTAATTTGGTAATTTCTAATGACAATAAAATTACAGGAAAAATTGGGCGTTACACATACCATATACAGAACAGGTATGTCCTTTTCCTCGCGCCATTTGCTATGTAGGAATGTAAATACGAGTCAATCACGTGACCTACAAACACAACATCAACGGATACAAAAAAAAAAATTACATTGAAACTGACTATCCAGTGGTATATAAATTTCTACATAGCTGCCCAAGTCAAAAGCAAAAAGATAAAGAACTCTAGAATCTTTTGCAAATGAATTTGCAACCAAATTAAAATATACTCTATGCAGAGATACTTAACTCCAACCATGTCACAGATTCGCAAAAACATTGCAAGAAGCATGTAGTTACAAATTCAACACAACAACATAGGTTAATCATCTACCCCAAGCATTTCATTCACAAGGATAAATCGGCATCTTAACCACACTCAACAACACATCATCAATGAAAACAAAAGTCAAGAGCACAACTAACATTCAGTGACAAATACAACTACACAAGAGTTTGACATGCTAAAATGTGCCTACGATTTAACTAAAATCCAACCATAACAACAGCACCAAAGTTCAAACCAAATACAGCAAGATGCAGTACACAATAATAGGACAAAAATTTGTAACCCTTTGAAACAGCATTTCAAAGAAAATTCTACTTTACTTAAAAAAATCCAAACTTGCAAAATAGAAGCAAGAACAAAGTATAGGAGTACCTTCCAAAGGATATGATCGTGAAAAATGAAATTAAAATGCCTAACGCACGAACCTTTTGTGCATTGAATAAACCAAATCGGTTATGGAATGGTGAGATGAAGAGTGAGCGAAGAGAAAAATGAAACTGGAAGACCACCCAAGACAAACACGGTCTGAGGCAAAGACATGGCCGTGATGGTGGTGCGGCTAGACGCCGTGAACGCAGCAGAAATCAGAGAGGCACCAAGAGTGACAGAGATGTTGAGAGGGAGAGGCGAGAGTGGGTTTGTGACCTTAAGGAGCTTAGGGAGAGTGGCTTTGTGAGCTTCGCGAGCTAAGGTTGGAGTTGGTTCAAAGGCGTTGATTGGGACTTGTAACCGAGGTAGTGAGTTGGAAGAGGAGGGAGGGAAATAATTTGGGGTTGATTTCATGCGGGTTTGAGAGGGTTGGGGCGAGGGAATACTCGTTCCTGGAAGGAAACAAAAATGGAGAGGTGCTGTGGGAGTAAAGTGAAGAGGATTGAGAAGGTGGATTGAGAAGTGCTGTGCGTGAAACGCAATTAAAGATGGAGAGGGAAAATGAAATATTGGGATCCACTATAGTGTTCTTCTTTTAATTTCTCCATGTGTGCATCCTTTATCCCTCCTCTACAGTGCTATATGGTGTCTATACAAGACACCCAAACCAGTGGTCAAATTAGCATTTCCGTTAAAAAATAATGGAGTGTCAAAGAAGTTGGCTGAAGTCAAGAATGCCATGACCCTGTTCTAGAAGGGGGATTTGACTAATAGCATATGCTCAGGAGTTAAGTTAAAAGAAGTGAACCTGTGCACGGCAACATGCTAGCCATGAATTAGGCCAGAAGATCCGTTTAGATACATTCAAACAATTATTGCAATTGTAGTTATTCACTGATCTGGATGGACAAGAATGGCCATTAACCAAGGATTGCTACATACAAAAGGAACAGAGGTAATTATACAGCAGGCAAATTTACACTTTCCTATCATGATTGAAAAATCTAGTTCCTTTAAAGAATATAGAGCCATTTACTAATACTAATGGCTAAACAATGCTGATGACAAATTTATAACTACTATTATCTTGCAAATACTAAGAATCTTGTGTCTGAATCAGCCTCAGAAGCAGAGAAACGAAGTAAACAACCAGAAGTCCTCCTCCTAAGATTCCATCAAGCTTCATATCTCTTCTTATCAAAATAACGAGTGCCCAAATTAATCCAACCACCAAGAATGCCATTGTCTCCCACAGATATGGATCTCTGGGGATCAGAACAGGTCTTGGATACTCCGACCATGCACAAGTTACAAGAGATAAGCCCAATCCAACGACAGTGTTGAATATGGGGCCAGCGTAACAACCAGATATTGCAATTTGAGCACCCTCTGGACCACCATTTAATGCAAGAGTTAAATTTGTCATTAAATCCCCAAGTGAATCCCCCCATGCTAGAACTGTCAAGCCTAATATTGAAGGACTTATTCCAGATATGTAGCCAATTGAAACCAGCAACCCCACCAATTCCTGAGCTGAAATGTAGCTCCAAGTCACACTCATTAGGAACCCTCCTGCAAGCCAAGGAAATAAGCACGTTTTTGGTGGCATTGACATATCCGTTGTGAAAAATGCAGTTACACCAAATATAACTCCAACTAAGAGTGCAGTTCCATAGACAATGAGGTTTGTGCTGAAGAAACTGTGTTCCTTGTAAGGGGTCCACAAGATACACAAGAGAAGTGGTGCTAGTATCACTGAGGAAACTGCATAAGGCTTTGACCAACTATCTTCAAAGACAACAGGAATTGTCAATCTCCTAGGCAAGTAAAGGGGCATCTCCAGGACATGAAGTGAAATTTTACATATTGAGGATCTCATACAACAGCATTTGTCCTTTATATTCAGGTCATATTCATGACCTCCATTTTCAACAGACTCAATCAACCCTTTCTCCTCCATTCCACTGAGAAGAGGCACACTCAAGTCATTGCTATAACTTGTAATGACATCCCTTTCAGCATCATCATTCCCCTTCCATCGGGTACACGAGACATAAACAACAATTACATACACCGCATACATCAAAGTAAAACCAACTGCACCAACGACATTGATCTCACCAGTGACCAAAATGCAAAACAAGCACAAAAGAACCAGAATAAGAAAACAGATATCTCTTACAAAAGCAGACTTCATAACCCGAATCCCTCTGTGACGAATTGAGATGCTCACTAACCCCACCACAACACAGGACACAAAGGAAACACCCCTAGCACCGTGTTGAAGCCAATGCTTTGGGTCCCATTACCCTGGAAAGAGACAAGGCTAGAGAAAACGTCACTGGCACCATTACCAAGGGAGAGGAGGGTCACTCCAGCAATTGTTGGGGACAGCCTCAGAAACTTGGACAGGTTTTCAAGGGAAGGACAAAAATATTCTGAAGTTGTATTAGCCAACACATAGAAAAGAACAAGTAGCCAAAGAAATAGTAGGCTGTGGCCCAAAAGAGGGAATCTACCTAATTTGCAATAGAAAAGGTAAAGGTAATCAATATAGCCCTGTGAGACACAAGGGTCATTGGATTTCAGGTATAAGCACTTGGCTTTGTAGTCACCCAGCTTGTGCAAGCTCTTGCAGCCTTGGTCACTACCGTTATCAAAGGCAGAGTGGTAGCTCACAACCACAACTTCTTCGGGTCCTGGAGAGTGTAAATGAATAATCAAGAAGGCAGACAGCACAAGGAGCAACGAGGTGTTCAAGAACAAGGTGTAACACGTGCATTTGGAGACAGAAACTGTGGCAATAGCCATATTGAGGGAGGAACACTCAAACCCCAGTTTCAATCACAACGAACGATGGTAACTTGTCGGTTAAGGTAACCCCCACATATATGGGCGTGAAGCGGAAGAAGAAAGATAGAATATCTAATGATACGAAAGAAGGAAAACCCAATAAAAGACCAAAGTAAAACCCAATGAAAGGGACCAGGGAAAAAAGAAAAAGAAAAGAAAGAATCAAAGGAACAGACCTCAAAAGTTTGCTGCTCAATGGTTGTTTTCTGGTTTGAATGGATTAGTCTTCTTCTATGGCTTTTGATTTGTGATGAGTGCAAGACAAAGAGGAGAATGTGTGAAAATATGGCAAAGCATAAACAATTTCGATTTTTATAATAATAATAATAATAATAACTAGGTATGTTGTACCCGAAAATAATAGTAAACTTTGCTACGGCACATTCACACACGTCTTGTGTCGGGCGGGCTTTGCACTGCAATTTGAGGAGAAATTCTATGGAAAATATAAAGGTCTGGATTGTTGGACCATTGGACACGTGGCGTTGGGTGAGCAATCGCAACCATGGTGTTGGTGCAGTTTACAGATTCCATTAATATGAGAAGTAACAACCAAGATCCCTCATAGGCCCCTCCTCTGTCTTACATTTCACATCAAGTTTTCCTCCCATTCATGACCTTAATTATGACCACTCCACGGATAACTTTCATTACGTTGTTTATTTTTATTCATTTTTTCTTTTCCTTTTTTTTTTTGTCATTTTCTTCTACCTTTTTTCATTTTGTGGAAATTCAATGTTGTAAACGTCACTGATCAATCATCCCCAAGAGCAAAGAGACCATCGAGATTCCCTTCACACTTCGTCTAATTAATAAAACCAGTAAGTTGCGGAGCCAAAGTAAATATAAAAAAATTGGAATATTTTAAGCTACTGGCAATAGTATATTTTCATGATTGACTTCTAAAGAGTGCATAAATTACAAAGTTCAATTATAATATACAGATAGTGTCAAACTACTATTTAAATTAATTCTTTTATTTATATAATGTTTTTATGTACAACAATAACTAGTCTTTCCACTAGTGCATCGTCTACATGAATCAAACAATACTATAAACTCCATCATATATCATATTTGTATTAAACCTATTACCCTTTAAATTCCTTCTAATTATTTCTCCTGTAACTTTTCTCGCCCTATTTAAGTATGGTATTATTTTCCGTTTGATTTACTCTGTCAACCCAACTTTCTCTTTAATGCATTCATTCATGCTAATTCTATAATGTCTTATATGACTACTCATCCATCACAACATCTCATCCCCATCACATATATCTTATTTTTATGTTGATGTTTATCACCACATATTTTTTTTTAATGTAATAAGTGGAAAACTTTACTGAATTTACAAGATAATAATATATAATTAAATCATAATGTATTATTCCTTTATATTATTAATTTTTTAAAATTAAATTTAATGTTATTAATTGAAATTATGATGATTGCTAGATAAATAAAATGATAAGATCCACTTGTTTATAAAATTCTGATATATTATTCTTGCAATAAAATTCTAACAAAGTTTCTTAAAATTTCAGGCAAAGTTTCTCATTGTTTAGTTTTTTTTTAAAACATCATAAGAGTTTAATTTCTATGTTGTGTATAAAGAGATCTTTAGTTAGAAATAATACATATTTATGGCTCTACACCTCAAAAGGATTAGGTACCTTTTTTATGGTGGATACTTTTGGTTCATTCAAAAATTATTTTTCTATTAAAAATTTCGTTAGTTGATGGATGGTTAAACTTAGAGCCGATCAGTCAATAAATTACGTGACATAGATTAAACAGAAAGAAAGTTCTCATTTGACAAATATATATATATATATATATATATATTGGTAAGTTATTAATAGAATTTTTCATTGGGAAAAAACATACTATCCTTTGCAATGCTCTCATTGTCAAATATTTTTCTTTGCTGGAGGGATTGGCTGCATGCATATGGCATATGTTGTACTCATCCACATGGTATGCTGGTGAAACTGATCGAACCCGGACGTTATTTGACGTTCTCTAATCATTTTGCAATTGCAAGTTGTACACAATATCAATAAGCTAATGAGGAAGAGCTGAGTTGTGCATTTTATTGTCGCCATTATCAGTGACCTGTCTTTTTATAATGTGAACATAGCGATCTTAATTGATAAGGCAGAATCTTGATCTGCTCATATATATATATATATATATATATATATATATATATATATATACTATCATGAATCCCAAGATAGACATGCCCAAGTTGATGCCTCCCACCTCACCCGATTGCACTTAGGGTGAAACCTTCCCAAATTAGACTTTAACTTAAATAGTTGACCATATTTTTAGAATTAACCGAAGCTAATTCATTACCTACATAGGCATTTTTTATGGCATTAGTTTGACCTTCTTAAAATCCTAGCCTAAAAAAGCCTATCTAGAGGCCTATGGTTATAAATATATTTAAAAAATCAAAACATCAATTCTTATATAAGTCAAAATACTGCTAAATATATCAAAAAATACATTTTAAAATAGGATACAACACTTTAGTTAAAAAATATATTTTCAAATAGATTAAAATATTTCTATTATCATTAGATATTTAAAGAATGATGATGATGATAATAATAATTGTAACGCAGGGTGATAAAGGCGGGAGTAATCCGATGCAAGAAGGCATAGATAAGTTGCTCCTTAAGGCTTCTAAGCGGATGGGTACATGAATGAATCGATTACACACCAGAATGAGATCATAAGACTTGTATAGGTATCTGACTATATAGTTGAATTAACTTATATGAATTGATTGGTACTACATATACTAATGAGATACATCTTCTTTTCAGGCTCATCACTAAAGAATTCACGTTAAACATGCTTGACTTGGAAAAATTTTGAGATGAGTGATCTTGAAGTTTTCCTAGGGAGCATGTGAGTGAGGATAAAACATGAGAAGACCTGTGTTGGTTTGTGGGAACAGTTGTCAATCCATAAAACAACATGGAATGTTACAAATGATATCAAAGCAACACCTCTCTCAGGACGTGTGGTTGGGACGAACCAAGTGGAAGTTGCTTGGCATATAACAATTGGGGCTAATGAGGGCGGAAATGATCGCGATGTAAGAAGGCACGAACAGGAGCTATTCCTGGAGGCTTCTAAGAAGGGATACATGAATGAATGAACTGATTATATACCAAAATGAGAGGAATCCTGAAAATGTAGGTATGAGACTATACAGTTGAGGGTAGCTTATATAAATTGATTGGTACTACCTATACTAACAAGATGCATATGCTTTTTGGTAGGCCATTACTAAAGAACTTAAGGTAAGCGTGTTTGACTTAGAAAAATTTTGAGATAGGTAACCTCTTAGAAGTTTTCCCAATGAGCATGTGAGTGAGGACAAAGCACACTAAGAATACCTATGTTGGTTTGCTCGGAAGTGTCAATCTATAAAGTAGTATAGGATGTTACAATAATAATATAAGTAGGAACCTGTTAGGCCTAATAGGTTATTTTTATGGCTTGAAGCCTAACTGATTAGCTAAAACTTTTTGAAAGTCTTAGCCTAGTTACTAAAGAGGCCAAGCCTATTAGACCAAATGAGGCTAAGCCAAAGGCCCCTGACAGCGTTTACCTACTTCCACCCCTAATTGCATGGATACTTTTTTAATATACACGAAAAAGTTGTTTGTACAATTTAACATAGGGTTAGGATTAGGTGGTCCACCCGTGGTTAGGGATCAATGTTGCTCCACCTCAAAATTGACCAAAATATCCCTCCCCCTCTTTCTCTCTCAACTCAACGTCCCTCATTCCAAACCAACATGTTTTTTCTTTTTTTTACCGTGCATATTATTTCACCTCAACTTTGCCTTTCCCCAACCTACGCCATCCTTTCTTTTCTCACTACCCCAACCATAATAACATCCTTCTTTTGCTTTTTTTCCCTTTTGTTACATTTTTCATCCATCTTCATTCAAGTTATCAACTTGATGATTAATTGAAGGTTCCTTTTGCTGTGTTTTGTAGATTCTTGTTTCTTTTCTTATTATTATTGCCACATCACTAAGCTCAAATTGTTGAGCTATGGTGGCAAATCTTGAGTCTTGTGATGGCAACTAAAGTTATGACAAAGATTTCAATAAAAATTGAATTTTTTTTTTCTTGTTTTGGATGAACCCAAACCTCTTTACATCTCTTTGTGTAATATCCCAAATATAAAATTTATTTGTATGTGAACTAATACTATTATTATTATTAATATTATAAGTAACAACATAAAAACATTATTATTATTATTATTATCACCACTAGTTCTATTAGTATAACTATTATTATTATTATTTTATTATTAGTACCTATTAAAATTATTGTTATATATATATAAAATAATAATAATAACAACGTTATTAACCAAACACACGTAACGTTAGTACCCTAAAAGTTAGTCACGTAACGTTATTAAGACGTAACGTTGTTATTATTATTATTATTATTATTATTATTATTATTATTATTATTATTATTATTATATATATATATATATATATATATATATATATATATATATATATATATATATATATATATATATATATATAAACCAAACACACGGACTCTACAAAATCAAATGCACAACTAAACTTGAAATGTTGATCATTATTATCATTTAATAATATATATATATATATATATATATATATATATAAAAGAAAACCCAAGTGGTGGCAACGAGAACACATCTTTGTGTTAGCTTGCAGTGCCCACACGTCCGGGGTTTTCTTTTTGTTTTATACTCCAGTATCTTTTGCACATCACAATACTCCTAAATATTTTCCTAAGAACCCTAGCCACCCAAAGATTTTTCCTAGAGAAAAACTTGGTTCCCTCAATTTTCTTTGATTGATCTCTTCTGGTAAGTAATCTTTATGGAATTTAGCCAATTCCTTCTCCTTTTTATCTAGTTCTGTGAGTTTGGGTCCTGTCAGATGGTTTCTCTCACCATTCTTCCTCCCTATCATCCCAAACTCAGTTTGAGAGATTAAATCAAATTGTTTATATTTTCATTATATTGTTTGGCAGTTGTCGGTGTCATTCCTACTCCCCAAGGTTAAGTTGTCAGTGCAAGTACACTCCGGCTACCAACGGTGAGTGGGTTTAAGCTCATGGCCATACTTTTGGTCATTATTATTATTTTCCCATATTATATGAATTATTTATGAAATTTTAGAATAATTTATGTCAAGAAATATGCCTTTATGAATTATAGAAATTTTAGAAAATTATTATTTTAAAGCTATCATGACAAATTATTATTTTAGAAAACTCATGGAACCATACTTGTTGTATGTATGATTATGGATTTATTTTATCATCTAGAAAACTTCATGAATCCCAATTTTATATGAACAGTTAATTTTGTTGCTATTAGGTTTTAGCCAATAAATAGTGAGAAACGGATGGCGAGTTAACGAGAATTAATCGTTAACCTTGGTAGCAAGTGGTCCGTATAGGACTAGCTCACCCACAGGAAAGAACCTAGTGAGGTGTCCATTTATGGGACCTAGTTAGGTGCCCATTAGATTAGCCATTGGCTCAGATTCAGCTATAAGCTCAGATAATTATGTATAGAATAATTCCTGTTTCTCTACTAGTTATTGTCATGGATTAATTAAATTATTGTTTTTAGTGCAATTATCTATAATTATATATAAAATATTTTACACCAATTGCATGTATATATTATGTATTTTGATTGCTGTCCCATGTGGATTGTGTGGAGGCTCACTCACTAAGTTTTGATGAACTCACCCCTCTCTTTTCCTCCCTTAGATACAGCTACATGTTCAGTTGCACCAGGATCCTTCCCAATAGTGCTAGCTTCTTTGGTGAGCTTCGCTTTGAGTGAAGCTTATATAGGTTATGTTAGTTTAGTAGTGCTCCAATAATTGTGTAGGCAAGACCGGACATGCATTATATTATTTTAATTATTTTTAGAGTTTCAGTCATTTATTTAATTATGTTGGCTTTGCCCAGATTATGGATTTATGCAGCTTTATATTAGGATTTATGTTTTAAAATATTTTCAGATTATAGAATTATAGTTGAACTTGAGATATTTGAAATATATTTGATTTAATTATGCATATTAGTCATTTACGTTACTAGAGGCTTCCGTGGATTCAACCCTCACGTGGGTCACGTTCCATAGGCGGATCGTGACAAAGTGGTATCAGAGCAATAGGTTTCTACATATTACTGGAGCAAGTGTCCACAAATAACATGGCATCTATGTAAATGGAAGCACACCCATTTGCATTGATGTAGTGCTATTTGAGGCCTTTGGGAAAGAGTCAGTCATGTCTAGGTTCAGTAAGAGTTTGTCTTTTCTTGGCACTCATGATCTTGTTATATATCCTCCCTTTCAGGTGTAACCATGCCACCTGTACATCCTTCACGCCTTCGTCGCGTAGGAGTGACGTATCTAGTGACAGTGCTCGCCTTAGAGCTTTTGAAGAGATGGTAGCAAACTTGACAGATGTTATGACCGGGCGGCTAGAGGCGACTACACAGGTCCTGACGGGCTCACGAATGAAGATCCCAGGAATTCCTCAGACAAGTGGAAAGATAGTTGGTGTCATTCATTGTTCTTCAGAGAGAGCGGTGAGTTGGCTGGCTTCCAACTAGGAAGCCAAGCAGAGTTATGGTATGGAGTTTCGGAGGCATGGGATAGCTAGCTCTCCCTCTTGGGAACAGTTCAGGAAGCTTTCATGCGGAGATTCATATCAGAGAGCCGGCAGGCACAGATGATTGAGAAATTTTTGAAGCTCCGTTTAGCTCCAGGCATGACAGTTAGAGTATGATGAGCTTTTTACTTATCCGACAGGCAGCTTCCAGCATGATACCGAGAGACAGCTAGGGTGAGATGTTTTGTTCAGGGTTTGCCTAGGGATATGTTCCTCAGTTTGAGCCCCACGTCGGGACCATGGATTATGCTCGGGTGGTAGACACACGATTGGTCTTGAGAGTGGCTTAGCAGAGCGTAGGGCGATGGTAGAGGCCAACAAGAAAGCCAAGGTTCATGGCTCTTTCTCAAGCGAGTAGGTTCGAGCAAGGGCCACCATCATCAGGGCCAGGAGTAGGGTCAATCAGGAGGTCGCCTTCAGAGCCCATCTCGGCACGCCAGGCTCATCACAGACTCCAAGTAGAGGAGGTCGGGCACAGTGGACAGGGTTCGTGGTAGTCACATCCAGTATGCCGACTTGCGAGAAGAGACATCAGGGTCAGTGTTTGTTTGGTTCATCAGTATGTTATGGATGTGGCAGCCGGGCCACAAGCGAGAGTGCCGATGTTTCAAGGATCTTCTAGTCAGGGGTCAGCTAACCCCTCCATGTCAGTTCAGATCTCTCCGTCGACAGCCCGGCGGCTTTTCGCTTCGGAGGCCGTGGAGCCTGGCAGGGGCCCTGGTGGTAGAGGAGGGCGGTAGAGGTCAGGGGGGGGACAGCCCGTTTGTTCACTATGAACCGTCAGGATGCTCAAGCTTCAAATGAAGTGATAAGGGTATGACAACAGTATGTTCCTTTGATGCCATGACGTTGTTTGACCTGGTCCACCTCTCTTATGTGTCCCCATTCTTTGCTATACGGTTCGGGAGATTCCTGAGGATCTTGACAAGCCATTTTTAGTTAGTGTACCTTCGGGAGAGCCCATCCTTATTCAGATAGTGTATAGGTCATGCAGAGTCAAAGTTGGTGACATGGAAGCACTAGCAGATTTGAAAGTGTTGGACATGTCTGACTTTGATGTTATTCTGGGTATGGATTGGTTAGTCCCATGTCATGCCATGGTAGATTGTTATAGTAAGGTGGTGAGATTCGAGGTCCCAGGTGATGAGCCAAGAGTGTTTCTTGGTACAAGGTGTTTGACACCGACAAGCTTGATATTAGCTATGAGTGCACTACGGTTGATGGATAAAGGTAGTTTTTTAGCCACAATTAGGGATGTGGAGGTAGAGACACCAAGTTTGGATATGGTTTCGATAGCTAATGAGTTTCCAGATGTGTTTCCAGATGATTTGCCAGGTATGCCATCGAAAGGAAGTAGAGTTTGGGATAGAGCTTGAGCCAGAAGTTAGGCCCATCTCTATACCCCCATACCGCATGGCTCCAGCAGAGTTAAGAGAATTGAAAGAGCAGTTAGGAGTTGTTGGACAAGGGGTTTATTCGGCCAAGTACTTCTCCATGGGGTGCTCCATGTTGTTTGTCAAGAAGAAGGATGGTTCGATGAGAATGTGTATAGATTACAGCAGTTAAACAAGGTGACGATCAAGAACCGGTACCCCTTGCCTCGCATTGATGATCTTTTTGACCAGCTTCAGGGAGCAATATGTTTTTCCAAGATTGACCTTCGATTGGTTACCATCAGTTGAAGATTAAGGATGAAGATATACCCAAGCGGCCTTCAGGACTCGCTATGGGCATTATGAGTTCTTAGTGATGTCCTTTGGGTTGACCAATGCCCGCAGCCTTCATGGATTTGATGACAGGGTGTTTAAGCCATTTTGGACCACTTCGTGATTGTCTTCATCGATGATATCTTAGTGTATTCCAAGAGCAGGGAGGAACATGAGCAACATCTAGGATAGTTCTACAGACTTTGAGGGAGAATCAGTTATATGCCAAGTTCTCCAAGTGTGAGTTTTGGCTAGATCAGGTGGCATTTCTTGGACATGTAGTGTCTAAGGACGGTATTTTGGTAGATCCGAAGAAGGTGGAAGCGTGCAGCAATGGCCTAGACCTACAACGTTTCTGAAGTCCGTAGTTTCTTGGGCTTGGCAGGATATTACAGGCTTCGTTCAGGATTTCTCGGATCGCAGCACCCATGACCAAACTAACACAAAAGAATGTCAGGTTCCAGTGGACAGAAGAGTGTGAAGAGAGTTTTCAGAGGCTCAAGACATGCTTGACCACGGCACCAGTTTTGGTATTACCTTCAGGGCAGGTGGTTTTTCGGTGTTTTGTGATGCTTCAAGAGTTGGACTTGGCTGTGTCCTGATGCAGGCATGCCGAGTTGTAGCTTACGCCTCACCCAGCTCAAGAAGCATGAACAGAATTATCCCACACATGACTTAGAGATGGCGGGTGGTTTTTGCCTTGAAGATTTGGAGGCACTACCTCTACGAGAGAGACTTGTGAAATCTTCACAGACCATAAGAGTTTGAAGTACATTTTTCAAGAGAAGGATCTAAACCTAAGGCAGCGAGATGGCTTGAGTTGCTAAAAGATTATGATTGTACGATTTCATACCACCCGGAAAGGCGAATGTTGTGGAGGTGCTTTGAGTAGAAAGTCAGCGGGCAATTTGGCCCATATAGCGCTAGTGAGACAGCCGTTAGTGGAGGATATCCACAAGTTAGAAGGTGATGGAGTTCAGTTCGGTCTTAGTGATAGGGGTTTTTCTAGCTCACATTAGAGCTCAGTCAACCTTGGTGGGACAGATCAAGACACAGGAGGGTGAAGATCCAAAGCTAGCTAAATTGGTTGAGGATGTTCGCAAGGGTGATAATACGGAGTTCTCAGTTGATGTTGAAGGTGTGTTGTACTTTGGGAACCGTTTATGTGTGCCAGGTGAGCTGAGGAGGAAAGTGATGGAGGAAGCCCAGGTGTAGCATACTCTGTGCATCCAGGATCAGCTAAGATGTATCAAGATCTCAAACAGTTGTTCTGGTGGGATGGTATGAAAGAGATGTCGGTGACTTCATGGCTAGGTGTTTGGTTTGCCAACAAGTCAAGGTTGAGCACCAGAGGCCAGGAGGGTTATTCCAGAGATAGAGATCCCAGAGTGGAAGTGGGAGAGGATAACCATGGACTTCGTAGTCGGGTTACCTGGACTACCAAGGGGTTCGACTCCATATGGGTGATTGTAGATAGGATGACCAAATCAGCACACTTCTTACCAGTTAAGACTACCTTCAATGCACAATATGCCCATTTATACATCAATGAGATAGTCAGACTTCACGGTGTCCAGGTATCCATCATATCTGAAGAGGGTCCCAGTTCACTTCGTGATTCTGGAGGGCATTCCAGGAGGCCCTTGGTACGCGCGTGGATTTGACCATAGCTTTTCATCCCAGGCAGATGGTCAGCGAAAAGGACGATACAGACCTTAGAAGATATGCTTAGAGCTTGTGTGCTAGATTTCGGAGGGAGCTGGTGTGATCACCTACCCTTGATCGAGTTCTCATATAATAACAGTTATCAGGTGAGTATCCAGATGGCACCATTCGAAGCCTTATATGGGAGGCGTTGCAGATCCTATCGGGTGGTTTGAGCTTGGGGAAACTAAGTCTAGGCCCAGACCTAGTTCAAGAGACCTTAGAGAAGGTTCAATTGATTAGGGAGCATCTTTTAGCAGCATAGTCCAGGCAGAAATCTTATGCCGATAATCGTCGCGCAACTTGGAATTTGTGGTTAGGGATTACGTGTTTAGAGTATCCCCTATGAAAGGGGTAGTAAGGTTCGGTAATGGGGAAAGTTAAGCCCTCGTTTTATCGGCCCATTTGAGATTCTAGAAAGAGTTGGAGCAGTGGCTTAGGTTGGCACTGCCTCCCAGTTTATGAGCCATACACCCAGTGTTCCATGTCAGTATGCTCAGGAAGTATATGTCCAACCAGTCTCATGTGCTCACTTCGCAAACGGTCCAAGTTGATGAGAGTTTGTCCTATGAAGAGGAACCGTTGCCATCGTGGATAGGCAGATTAAGAAGCTACGCTCAAAGGAGGTAGCCTCAGTGAAAGTTATCTGGAGGAATCATTCTGCGACGAAGCAACTTGGAAGTCGAAGAAGCCATGAAAATCAAGTACCCTTACCTTTTTCCACCTCAAGGTACGTCGTTTAGATTTAGGGACCAAATCTTAATTAAGGGGGGTAGTATGTAATATCCCAAATATAAAATTTATTTGTATGTGAACTAATACTATTATTATTATTAATATTATAAGTAACAACATAAAAACATTATTATTATTATTATTATTATCACCACTAGTTCTATTAGTATAACTATTATTATTATTATTTTATTATTAGTACCTATTATAATTATTGTTATATATATATATATATATATATATATATATATATAGATAAATAATAATAATAACAACGTTAATAACGTTACGTGACTAACTATATATATATATATATATATATATATATATATATATATATATATATATAAACCAAACACACGGACTACAAAATCAAATGCACAGAATAACTGAACTTGAAATGTTGATTATTATTATCATTTAATAATTATTTATAATTATTAAATGATAATAATAATCAACATTTCAAGTTCAGTTTGCATTTGATTAAAATGATAATAATAATCAACATTTCAAGTCCGTGTTTTGTTTTATATATATATATAAGAAAACCCAAGTTGTGGCAACGAGAACACATCTTTGTGTTAGCTTGCGCTGCCCACACGTCCGGGGTTTTCTTTTTGTTTTATACTCCTAGTATCTTTTTGGCACATCACAATACTCCCAAATATTTTCCTAAGAACCCTAGCCACCCAAAGATTTTTCTCTAGAGAAAAACTTGGTTCCCTCAATTTTCTTCGATTCTTCCGGTAAGTAATCTTTATGGAATTTAGCCAATTCCTTCTCCTTTTTATCTAGTCTGTGAGTTTGGGTCAGGCATGGTTTTCTCTCACCATTCTTCCTCCCTATCATCCCAAACTCAGTTTGGGAGATTAAATCAAATTGTTTATATTTTCATTATATTGTTTGGCAGTTATCGGTGTCATTCCTACTCCCCAAGGTCAAGTTGTCAGTGTAAGTACACTCCAGGCTACCAACGGTGAGTGGGTTTAAGCTCATGGCCATACTTTTGGTCATTATTATTATTTTCCCATATTTTATGAATTATTTATGAAATTTTAGAATAATTTATGTCAAGCAATATGCCTTTATGAATTATAGAAATTTTAGAAAATTATTATTTTAAAGCTATCATGACAAATTATTGTTTTAGAAAACTCATGGGACCATACTTGTTGTATGTACAATTATGGATTTATTTTATCATCTAGAAAACTTCATGAATCCCAATTTTATATGAACAGTTAATTTTGTTGCTATTAGTTTTTAGCCAATAAATAGTGAGAAACAGATCACGAGTTAACGCTGTAGGATTGATCGTTAACCTTGGTACCAAGTGGTCCGTTATAGGACTAGATCACCCACGGAAGGAACCTAGTGAAGTGTCCATTTATGGGACCTAGTTAGGTGCCCATCAGATTAGTCATTGGCTCAGATTCACTATAAGCTTAGATAATTATGTATAGAATAATTCCTGTTTCTTACTAGTTATTGTCATGGATTAATTAAATTATTATTTTTAGTGCAATTATCTATAATTATATTTAAAATATTTTACACCAATTGCATGTATATATTATGTATTTTGATTGATGTCCCATGTGGGTTGTGAGTGGAGGCTCACTCATGAGTTTTGATGAACTCACCCTCTCTTTCCTCCCTAGAATACAGCTATAGGTTCAGTTGCACCATAGGATCCTTCCCAATAGTGCTAGCTTCTTTTGGTGAGTTTCGCTTTGAGTGAAGCTTATATAGGTTATGTTAGTTTAGTAGTGCTCCAATAATTGTGTAGGCAAGATCCTAGACATGCATTATATTATTCTAATTATTTTAGAATTTCAGCCATTTATTTAATTATATTTGGCTTTGGCCCAGATTATGGATTTATGAGCTTTATATTAGGATTTATGTTTTAAAAATATTTTCAGATTATAGAATTATAGTTGAACTTGAGATATTTGAAATATATTTGATTTAATTATGCATATTAGTCAGTTACGTTACTAAGGCTTCTGGGATTCAACCCTCATGTGTCGGTCACGTTCCATAGGCGGGTCGTGACACTTTGTTCCCTCTCTCATCCTCCTTTTGAGATTTGCATGTGCTAAAGATGCTAGGTTGTTGCATGTTCCACGAAACAAATGAATTCCAACCAATAACTAATTGTAATGCTTGTAAGGCTTTATTATTGTTGCAAATGCTTTCCATGGTAGCTGTGTTGAAGTGTTTGATGATGGCTTGGGTGAGGGAGAGTAGGGGAAGAAGATGCATAGCTACACATAAGAAGGACCAAATTGTTAAAATTATTTGTGTATTGACTATGCCCTATTTCCATGGTTCCACCTACTTTTGTTTAACAAAGTACAATTGGAAAAATAACAAATATTTGTGCACCGTTAATGGAGGGTTGCACTATTAAGCTTTGGTTTTCCGATTACAAAGAAAAAGGAACAAATGGGATTGGGAGGAGGGGAGAAAGAGTGAAGAGGGAGAATGAGCGGCTTAGGAAGCCAAAATGGAGTGGGTGGCACCACCTCCCCTCTCTAGATAAAATTTGAGAGGATCGAATGGGAGAAGGATGGAGTAGGGATTAAGGAAGGATAGATCTAGAATTTCAAGAATATCTTGGATTTTTAATACTAAATTTATTTATTTTATTTATTAGAACTACACCATTCATTTATTTTAATATTACATCTAATGATATTAAAAGGGTGGATTAACGTAGGTCCCCAACAAGGGATAGACCAAGAAATCCAAACCCTTTAACATGAGGATTTTGTGCTGATAAGTGACTACTAGAAAACGGACTATCGGATTTTATTAGTGAATTTTTGGTGTCATTGGTGAAAAATTCATTATTAGTGGATTTTGACATACAGGAATAACCTTGTCGGAAACTATTACTGGTAGCTTTTTTGTCGATAACTATTTTCAAGGTAATTATCAACAGATTTTACAAAAGAAAATCCGTCAAAAATTCGTTAGTATGAAAAATTATCGGCGGATTTTGGGCATTACCAGGAGAATTTCCCCTGGTAACGCGACTATAAAAATATTAAAAATCGAAAAAAATATTAGAGATAAAAAAATCCGCCTGTAATTTTGAAAAAAATGGCCACAAATTACAGGTGGATTTTTTCGTTGATAAATCTAATAAAATTATTTTTTAAAAATTTGGCATTAATATTACTAGCAAATTTTTTTGCTGGTAATTTTTTTATTATTATTTTTTAGCGAGTTAACTCATAAAACTTCAACCTAGAATTTTTTTTATCAACATAGAGCACAAAAAAAAAACACTATAACAATTCTTACAATGAGTTAATCTTATGAAATATATACAAGAAAATTGCAATGCTATTACAAATGCTATAACTGCAAAATTCCAAAGCTTATTACAATGAAAGTATATATATATATATAATGACAATACTAAAAGTAAAAAATACAAATAAAATCGGGGCAAATGGTGGTGATGAAGAGGGCGATGGCGACATGGCAAAGAGCAATGGCACAACAAGAGCAGTGCAGTGAGCAATGACTATGGTAGTGGTAGATCTACAAAAAGAAAAATGTAAAATTAATTAAAAAAAGGAACAAAATCAAAAAAATAAAACTGATTAAGGTATAGAGGGTTTGAAGAGTAAGACAATTGTGGTCTCACCGTTGAAGCAGTGGCCTCACGACAGAGGAATGTGTGGTTTTCTCACTAGTGGAGAGTGGCAAAGAAATGAGAGAAAGAGATAGAGGAGAAGAAGTAAAGTCATAGTGGTAAAATGAGGGGAGGATTGGCCTATTGTTTCAAAATAAAGAGATTATTGATGGGTTTTTTTCATTATCGATGGAAAATCCACCAATAATTAAAACTTAAAACGAATTATTTCACTAACAACATTACCGGTGGATTTTTTTGAATTACTAGGTGAAGAATTCCCTGGTTATGTTAAATTACATTTCTTTTTACTGGCAAAAAATTCCATTAGTAATGGCATTTCTTTTTTTCACTATTCCAATCATTTTTTTCTAGTTAATCCGTTGGTAACACCGATGGAAAAAATCCACCAGGAAAATCCATGGTATCTCACGTTTTTCTACTAGTGAGTATTGTTAGAGCACTTGTAAAGAATTAAAAAGGAAAATATAACATTGAGAAAGTGATATTTTATGTTTCCAAAGCATAGGGCTCATAAAAATATTTTTAAACTTATGTCTTGTAGTATTCTTAAATAATATGCCCAAAGACATTTGTTAGCAAAACCTTAATATAATTTTAATAGAAATTTATTATTTTGTCTTACTATTTTTTTCTTCCTATTGTGGGTAAGTGGTCTCTGAAACAAATGGGAATTTGGATAGAAGAGTTACAGAGAGATGAGAGAATATCAAAGAGAGAGGAGAGGATATCAGATAGAGAGAAATCACAATTCATTTCACATATTGATTATCATATATCATCTAAAAGTCCTATTTATATTATTTCTTATTAACTAAAATAATTCTTCTAATTAGAGTGCTTAGGTTCATCTCATACTTATTACAGTCTCTGCCACTCAGTATAGTTATAATTATTTTCAAAACGTTCATAATTTTTGTAGCTAAAGTAAACCTTTTTCGAAATTCATTTGAGGTGTCTGGTATGAGGATGATACGACCTCTTGGTGTTTATATTTTACTCTTCTAATGTGTCATGCTTAAATACACAATTAACGAGAGTTACGTGTAGTTACAAGTGAATTATGCTTTGAAAATCTAATTATGAGAACCCGTGAAAATACGTTGATCAAAGACAAAAGAAAATAATATACAAATGTGCTATCGAATACTGATTAAGGGGAAAGAAAAGAAGAGTCATGAAGAAATATATCTTTTTTAAGCATGTATTGCATAGAATGTTTTAAATTTTTTTTCCTTTTGTATTTTTTTAAACATTTTGCTTTTCTCTTTCATTGATAGGGTAAATTACATTTATCTTTCGTGAGATTTGTTTAAATTCAATTCATTTTTCTTTTATTGTCTGACCTACACTAACCTTTCTCGAAGGATCTTTTGTGAAAGGATAGGGAGAATAAGAGCAATTAACCCACCTATTAACATCTTCTCTTCTGAAAGCAGAGAGACCCCAATTGTTGGTCCTTTCTTTCTTTCATATGAAGTACAACCGAACTTTTCAGATTTCTAATATATTTGGCATTCAGTATATGTTATTAGGCTTTAAATTGTTTTTAAAAAAGAGTGACAAGTTTAGATTTTTATCGTATGAAAAACCCAAATTAATTGCAGAAAAAGAAATTGAAACCATGCGAAGTTGAGTTATTCTTCTCCTTCGTTGTTTGGGAAATTGAATTTCATGACCAAAAAAAAAAAAAGTGAAGTGCTGAAAAAAAGTCACAAAAAGATGTTGTAAAGGAGAGCATTGAGTTCAATTTGCGCTGCAACAAAGAAGCGTGAGTTTAAATTTTTGAGAGAAAGAGACTGAGAAGGAAAATTTATAGTGTAAAATTATATTATAAATCCTCCTCTTCCCTCCATTTTTCTTAAAAATTCAAACTCACAAATATATTATAAGTCACGAGTTAGCACCCTCCCTTACTCTTCAATCAATGAATCATTCTTCAGGTACTGTGCCCCTTCCATCACTAGCCATTGCTTTCACGCTTTTGGGCCCAAGATTTTTTTTTTCCTAAACACAAGATTGTTAAATGTTTCCTTGTGGGTTATATTATTGGCGGCTGAGAAAGGGGATGAAGAGAGACAAGAGAAGAGAGAAGAGCAGAGTGTGAGTGGGAGAGGATGAGGCTAGGGATATTGGATATTCTTAAAAATAAATAAATTAGAGAATGTTAGTATAGGTTAAATAATTAGAGGAAAGATGAGTTGAATTTTAATAAATCTTAAGAGAGGTCAGCATAATTTACCTATACTAATATGATTCAAGGAGAATCTCTTCTATAATTGTAGTGTATTAAAGCTAATTCCTATAGAGTGAAAGTTTATTTTGGTCTTAAAAATTGTCTCTATGCAAACTTTAGTCCATGAAATAACTAAGATATCAATTTAATAAATTTGTCAAAAGGGTTTCAAATTAATTGTTTTGGTTATTTAAGTTAGTCGCTGCAAATATTACAATAGGACCAATTTAAATAATTATTTATAATTTTAAAGACTAAATTGATAATTTTTTGATTTTATATTGGGTTGATATACATTGATGCATATACAATTACAAAGATGAAAAATAAATCTGTACTCATTTTATGATATAAATCCCTTTTCACCCATCGCATTAAAATTAATTTTTTTTTCATAAAATACTTAAAGGCAACTTGACCATATAATAATGGAATATTGATATTTTATCTTGCGTAGATATGTACGTACACCATACGATAGGCATATCCATCCTATAAATTCCATGCAATTATTATTATTATTTTTTCTGAGAACAGACGGTTACGAGAAGAAGAGTTTTTAGGTTAGGAAAATGTTATTTATATTTATTATTTATAAAATATTATATTGATATATTTTTATTTATTATTAGATGAGATATAGATTCTATTTATTTGGAACTCACATCTTATATAATAATTAATAAAAATATATTAATATAATATTTCATAATTTATGAGTATAAATGATACTACTAATTAGGCTGGCTTCAGGAGAAAACATACAATATTTATCCAAAAAAAAAAAACTTATACCACATGCAAATCCTTAGAAAATCGGTAGAATTTCAGCAGCACAAATCAGCATCTTTTTCTTGGCTTTTGAATGATGTTAATCGAGTTAATCTCATTGTCGCTGTGTGATTTGTTAACTTGCATGGTGACGGTCATTGCTGTTACTGTACTCAAATTGAATGGTGACCACCAGTCAGTCGTTCGGAGCTGAAATTAAGAAAAGGGCAAGAAGAGAGATGCGTGGAGTAGCGGTCTCTTCTTTTCCTATCACAGGTCGGCAACTTTTGTGCTTACGACCCCAGCTGTCCATTCAAACTTTCACATCACTAGTATTAAGCATTTATACGCCAACTTAAATACGGGTCGTTTTAATATGATCCAGCCATATTTCTGGATCATGGGTCCCTTATTTTAGACTTTTAAATTATCTACTAAAATGTATAAATGCTTCAGATTAATAATTGTAAATATTATAAATAATTTAAATAAAAATAATATGGTGGTAATAATTTCAAAATTACTAAACAACCATCTTCACTTAAAAAAATTCCACTGTATCTACCACAGTTTTCCAGTGACATTCTCATCATCTTCCTTTCTCCTTGGAGATGGCATCCCCTTCTTTGCACAATTCCAATCTCAAATCCCCAAGAAGGCAAGAACCTTGAAAGAACCAACATTGTTGTCGTCACCCTTATCAATAACAGTATGAACTGACTACTGATGTACAAAAAGAGTTCCGTCGCCCCATAAACAAGTTTTATGGGCTACAAGCAACCTCCCAGATTCCCAAAAAATGAAATGTTTGCAATTTTCACATTATTTCTTTGGCCTGTAATATATATTCAACAATATTAAGTTGGTTGCATGTTATTTTACTAGGAAGAAAAAATTAATGTATTGAAATGATTGTCTTAAGTCATATCTATGTGTAACTCTTGGATCTCTACGAAATGAGCAATAGATTGCGACTTTGATATCAGTAATTTATTTTTATCTTTGACTTTGAAAGTTTATCCCCGTCTTACTCATTATATTCAAACAAGCTTGTTTTTCCCTCACATCCTGCCAAACAGTGATGGATCCAGAAAAATTAGGTAATGAGATAAAAATAATACATAAATATGATAAAAATATTTCACATAATTTTTATTTTAATGTGAAATTAAGATTATAAAATAATAGAGATAAAATAATTATACATTTAAATATTTTTAATAAAAATTTTAGATCCTAGTGGGACATAAATCCCCTCCTTTGTGCATAGATCCGCCCGTGCTGCAAAGGGTGGGCATAATTGTTGGTTTGCTGCTGCAACTAGCAAGGTGTGGTTGCAAGTGGGTTGGGATTGAAAAAGGTTAACACTGTAGAAAAAAAATGGAAAGAAGATGAAGATGGGGGGGGGGTCGCTGTAGTAGAGGAGAGGAAGATGGGAATAAAATTTCATTAGAGGGTGATTTTGTAATTATGAAGGATTATGAAATGGTCCAAAACTTGTGTTGGACCAGGCTTAATGCACCCTTAAATACATATTGCTGTTAAAAAAAACACGCTTTATTGCTAATTCTATTTGCCTTTTTTATTGTTTTCTTTTGTTAATTAATACGTACAAACTATTGATTAAAATGAATAATTGAGATTTATGTGCAAGTTCTCATCGTTTGTGACCCAAAAAATATTCGGTTTGTTTTTCTTTAAGGGGGAACTATCATTTAGACTGATAAAATATTATATTATTGACATAATAATCCTAAAAAATCATATTTACCAAATTATTGTTGACATAATCACTTATGTTTATAAAAATAAAGACTAGTGGTACTAAAATATTAAATAGCAATTGAATTTATGTTCCAAAGTAATAATTTGACATCTTTAAAAAATTGTAGGGTATTGGATTTGTCACACGTGCAATGTTATCTTCAAACTTGTCATGAATGTCTGATAGATTGTATCTAAATAGAGGGAGAATTAACTGAAATTTTATAGCGGTGTTGAAGAATTTATGAGGATAGCATGTTAAACATAACAGTTCATTAATGAGGTAAAAGTTAGGTGTCTATGTAATAAGTGCAAATATAGAAATTATTTAGATGATGATATGATAAGGGTTCATTTGTACAAGTAGGGATTAATGCCTGACTATTGGGTTTGGACAAAGCATGGGGAGGTAGTTAATGAATGGAATCAAGTAGGTATGTTTCAGACTGGAAGTTGCTCAGGTAGGATCTATGTAGCTCAACATGATATGGGTAATATGTTGTGGGAGGATAATTTGGTTAGACATGAAGAGATGATTTTTGATACGTTGGTCCTAAATTTGCAACACGTTATTCGCAGTTCAGTGGAGGAGCCCAACCAAGATGCCACTAGATTTTATAGTCTCTTAGAGATTGCCAATTATAACATCCCTTCCTGTTATATGGATTGACAACTATCCCCACAAACCAATACATGTCTTTTCAGCGTGCTTTGTCCCCACTCATACACTTCCTAGAAAACTTCAGGAGGTCACACAAAATGTCTCCAAGTCAAGCACACTTAACTGTGGAGTTCTTTAGTGATGGGCTACCAAAGAAGATGCATCTTTGTTGGCATAGGTAGTACTAATCAATTCATATAAGCCATCCTCAAATGTATAGTCCCATACTTATCCAACTCAAGATCCTTCATTTGGTGTGTAATCGGTTCATTCATATACTTCTCCGCTAGAGGCCTTGCAGGAGCCGCTCCTTGTCCGTGCCTTCTTCCGATAACTTCTGCCCTCACGGGCATTATATGCCCACCAGCTTCCGCTTGGTTCGTCCTCGAATCACATCATCCTGGGAGAGGTGTAGGCTCTGATACCATTTATAACATCCCCGTTTTATGGATTGACATCCTCACAAAGCAACACAGGTCATTTTAGAGTGCTTTGTCCTCACTCACACACTTTCTGGAAAACTTCCCTAGAGGTCATCCATCCAAAATTTCTCCAAGTCAAGCACGCTTACTTGGAGTTCTTTAGTGATAGGCTACCGAAAGAAGATGCATCATTGTTGGCATAGGTAGAACCAATCAATTCATATAAGCCATCCTTAACTGTCTAATCCCATACCTATAGGACTTAGGACCCCTCTCATTCTGGTGTGTAATTGATTCATTCATGTACCCCTCCACTTAGAGGCCTTGGTAGGAGCCGCTCCTTGTCCATGCCTTCTTGCCACCGTGATCACTCCCGCCTCGTCACTGGGCATTACACTAATCAACCTTTATGGGAGGATTGTGTGCACTTTGAGTTGTCATTAGTAATTCGGATGTTGAGCATTAAGTCTTAATAGAATGAAAGCCAAGTTCTTTTGATCAGTGTGTTACACTAATAAGTGAGCTAAGTCCGAATCCCGATGTAATCCCAAATTTTTTTTATCAAGCTAAAAAATTAGTTTCTAAACTTGGGTTGAAGGAAATAAATATTGACTGATGCTGAAATGTTGTATGCTTTATTATAAAGATGATATTGCATTAACTAAGTGTAAGTTTTGTCAAGAGCCTAGGTTCAAACCCAAGAGACGTAGAAGTGAGAGGTATAGGGATGTCCCTAAAAAAGAGTGCACTATCCGCCTTAATCCGTAGTCTCAAAAGTCTATATACATCAATGAGCTTGGCTTCTCATATGAGGTGGCACGTGAAATCGAAAGGGTAAGTGTGATGATGCATCCATCGCATGGTAAAGCATGGAAATATTTCGAACAGAATCCTGAGTTTTCCTTTGACCCTCAAAATGTTAGATTGATTTTGTTAGATGGATTTATTCCAATAACCAATTTAGCAAACTCTATTCCTGTTGGCCCATAATTGTTACACCCTACAATCTCCTTCCTGAAATATGCATGAAAGATTCTTACTTGTTCTTAACATGTATAATCTCTGGCCTTGATAATCAAAAAGCTAAGATTGATGTGTATCTTTAACCTTTAATTGATGAGTTGAATGAGTTATGGTGTCAGTGTGTTCTTATTTAGGACATTTTAACAAAGTAGAATTTCATGATGAGCTGCATTAAGGTGGACTATTAATAACTTTCCAACTTATGGAATGCTATCTGGATGGATGACTTAAGAAAAATTAGCATGTTCGGTTTGCATAGAGGATACTAAGGCATTTACTTTGAAATGTGGAGGAAAGAACTCTTAGTTTGATTGTTACAGGAGGTTCTTAGATGCTGATCATCTATATGGAAAAAGCAGATGTGGTTTTAAAAGTAATTGTATTGAATATGATAAGCCTCTAGTTAGACTAAGTGGTTGCTAAATATAGGATCGAGTTAAGGATTTCCCAAAAATAATACAAGTCAGAAAGGTAGTGCGAATCAGGCTATGAGGTATACCATAATTGGACCAAACAAAGCATTTTCTAGGAGTTGCCATATTGGAAGGATAATTTAGTGCGTCATTAATTAGAAGTCATGCATATTGAGAAAAATATGTTTAACAACATTATGAATATTGTAATGGATACAAATCAAACCAAAGATAATGACAAGGCAAGGCATGATCCGCTGAACATTACACGTGTAATGCCCTGATTTTACTGCAAAAATTACCAAGACGCCCTTGAGCTTATTTTTGCCCGGTAATCAGGACGGCAGTTTGGGCTATTCTCAAGGGGTTAGTTTGATGATTTGAGGAAGATATGTTTTGGATGACAATGAAAGATAAATTAATTTTACTTACTAATCTTGAGTCAAAATAACTAATTGAGGTTAAGTTATATAAGAAAATCCAAAATTTGCATATTTTATAATGCCCAAACTTTTTTTATAATCTATTCATTCATTTCCTTTGAACACTTGAATGAAAAGTAATTACTCGATAAGATGTAAGTTTAGCTTTAAAGTGGTGTGCATTGTAAAATAAATAAATAAAATAATAATTCAAAGCCCTACCTGCCAAAAAAAAAAAAAAAACTAATGTCAACATAACCCAAATAGGCAGCAAACGAAGCTAAATTTACTGATTCTTTAATCATCTAGTATATTATTATGCTTATTAACTTTTTGAACTTCGTTGTATAGCATACATCTTACTTCTATAGTGACATATATTTTCTTATATTTATGGCTATAATTGTTGATTGATGAAACTTTCTATTTCAGACACTATAACTAGTTATTGTCTCTAATTCCTTGCCAAGCTACACAAGTAATATAAAAATATTTATGATGGGCAACAACATTAAGTTACAAAAAGAAAGAAATGAAAAACAAGAAGGAGTGGGACACGACATTTATCTCCATTCCCTGCACTCAATGAAGATGGGCTCTATGCTTAGCTGATGAAATATTCAGCAACTATAGAGATATGGGAGACAAGTTAGCGTGGGTTCTTCCCATTCCCTGAATAGAATGGAATCAAAGATTGATTATCAAAGTAAGGTCAAGGGAGCATCAGTATTTGAGGAGGCCATGAACCCCCTTAGGAACAGACTATCCTTGCATCCATCTTCATCATCTATCAACCTTTAATCTCTTCGCTCTCACCACACTTTCATCATCAGTACTTTATTTCTAATTGTTGAAAGCAAAGAAACCATAGAGAGTTAGAGTTTGGGGAGATCAAGACACGAGAAGTAAGCAATCAAAAATTCAATTCATCCTATATTTCAGGTGTTTTCTGCCATTTATTTCCAACTTAATTCAGAAATCCATTCCTCATCCTAGCAAATAGTGTCCTCCAACTATAAACAAACAAAAAACCAAAATTCCCTATCCATAATCAAAATTATCAAACCCTAGCCAAAGGAAAAATATTCCTTAGAACTATACTCAAATCATTATCCAAAAAACCAACCATTATCAACCAAATTAGAAATCAAGCAAACACAAAAATAACCCTATCAAAACATAAACTAAGCAAAATCATTCCAGTCCAAACATAAACAAAACCACAGCCAGAAATAAGAACTCATAAATAATCATTCCTAGTCAAATTCGTCCAAACAACCCTACAAATAGTAGCAAACACAACAACAACACATCAAACACATCATACAAGATTCAGTCCAAATCTTTCAAATTAAAAACTAAGGAAAATAGAACTTGAAAAACTAAATGGGGAGGAGGGAGGTCGGGCCTTCCCTGACCCCTCCACCACGGTGGCGGCTTCCCCACCACCACCACTGCCGCCTTGCCTTCTTCTCCGCATAGCCCAGCTCTCGTGCGTCTCCGCCTCCCCCGACCCCCTCCCCCGCCCGGCTAGCGAGCTCAGCCAAGCTGGACCCACCATCGCCGCATGCAAGCTATGATAGAGTTGCTCTTCCGGGCAGATTCTCTTCCACCGGCTCGACCGCAAGGCCCAACCTCGTTGCACCTCCGAGCCTTCGGCCTCCTCGATCTTTCCGTATCCACCAGTTCCCATTCCCCTTTGTATCCACTGATTCAGCCCTTCGCTAGCCCACCACCGCGCATGCTCCCTCGCCCTCTCCAACTAGATCGGCCTCTGCCACATGGCCGTCGACCTTTTCTAGCCATGAAGCCCTCTCCATTCTCAGCTTCTCAAACTCTCACTTCCTCTATCTCATGCATTCCTTCTCTAACTCTCAGCCTTCCGTTTCTTTGTTTTAGTGTATGTAGGTGAGCATGTGTATTTGTGAGTATGTCTGAAAGAAAGAGAGTGTCGTGTGTGAGTGTGGAGTAAGAGAGAAAGTTTTGTTTTGTGAGTGTGTGGGTGTGCATGTGAGAGAAAGAAGAGATCAGCGTGAGTGTGTTGTGCAAAACCCATTCCTTGTTTGCACCCCTTATTTATAGAGTCTTCGTTCTTTTCATTATTTTAGTTGAGTGTTATTCAGTTTATTATTTTTTTAAAAAGAGGGGGGACCAAAGCTTGGTTTTCTTTTTTATCTTCCTTTGTTTGTAACCGGAGCTTTGTTTTAAAAAGTTGCATAGGTAGAGGCTTTTTTGTGGGCTGCATGATTCTGGGTTTGGTTTATCTTCCTTGTGGGCTTAAGTTTAGTTGGAATTTTTTTGGGAATTATTCCTTTATTGCTATGTGGGTTTCTAGTTCCGTTGGTTTAAGTTAGCATTTAGTCTATTAGAGATTTTAAACTTTCAGTTAAGTCTCACATTAAGCGTTTGATAATAATAATAATAATAATAATAATAATAATAATAATAATAATAATAATAATAATAATAATAATAATAATAATAATAATAATAATAATAATAATAAACAAAAATGAAAATAAAACAAGAAAGATAAAGATTTTTGAATGTTTGGCTCAATTCGCTTTAATAATCTTGCATTGATGTTCATTATATATGATGTGTGTTTATTTGTGGTAACAGTGTTGTTGTACTAGGTTGACATATTTTAATTATAGCATTCTTTAAAGGATATACCGTTAAATACTAATAGTTTTATTACTTTATTTAACCTGCTTATACATTTTGTACTAAGTATTATATATAATAAGGTTATGCCTGAGTTGTTTATTATAATTAAAGACTATAATGAATATTATATATGCTATTTTTGTCTATAATTATAATATTCTTGTAAATCTACATGTATTCTACAATGCTTGATACAAATTATTTTTTTTCTATTGATACTTAATGTTTTTGGTTAGTAGGTTGATATTCTCAATTCCTTTTCAAAGGAAATAAAATCAATCAACCAATAAATATTTTATTTAGAACGACGTGGCTTTGAGTTCCTTATTGCACAGAGGATACATCGACGTAGCTAATAGCTATCAAGCCAAAATTGATTTTTCTTAAAATTTTATTCTCTTTTTCTTGTTTCAACTTTATTCTTGTACATAAAATGTTGAACCATGAGTTATGATGATGGCTATGACTTATGCTTATGTTCGCATTTTTAAATAGCATGCTAAGATAAAAGGTGACATACGACACGTGGAGATGACCTCTAGACTCTAGGAATTAATGGTTATGAGAGGTGATCCAATAAAGGAATCCTTCAGACTCAGGAATTAATGGTTATGGGAGGTCACCCAAAGAGGTGATCCTTTAGACTTCAGGAATTAATGTATGAAAGGTGATTCTATGTCTCCTATCTTGCACTAGACTAGTGAAGACTAGATAGGTATGACCTCATGACTTAGAACTCTCAAGAGAAGAAAGTAGTAGGGTGGCCTTTAGAAGAGAGCAAGAAAGTTAAGTCACCTAAGATATTAAAGAGGAAAGATCAAGTTATGATAGCTTGTGTTCTTTATGCCATATTGATTTATTATGATTCTTGCGATATGTGTTCATATGGCATTGACATGCATTTATGATGAGGTATGATGCACTCATAGCATTAAGAATCATGCTAAAAGACACAGACCTCAACTAACGGCTTTTAAACTTAATAAATGAATCTTATTATGTCCATTGTTTTCATAATGAAATCTGAGGTTCCTGAAGACGAAGATGACGACACATGTCTAGAGGTAAGAGTTGTAACACCCTAAAATTTAATTAAAAATTGATTTGAGCTTTATTAATCGTAATTTCAAAAATCTAAGAGTTTAGCAATGATAAGGGCGGCCCAAAGGACCTACAAAAAAAAATTCGGGCTAATAAATAGTAATCTTGCGGGCCCCACGGCCACCAGGCTGAAACCCTAGATTCGGCCCCAGAGGTGCCCGAAATTAGGAAAACATGGGAATAAGGTTAGAAATAGGTGGGAATGATAATTTTATATTTAAAATTAATTTTCGAGTAATATCGGTTCAATGGGTATGGTGTTTACCCGTTAGATTTCAGTGTGCCTGTTACACACGAATGAAACTTTCAATGAAAGTTTGCCACCTAACTAGATAAGTGTGTGGCTTAGAAGAAGCCACACCATGACTACTTTATTACAACCAATAGGATGCTTACAAAAATTACTAGACTTATCTTTAAGAAAATAAAACATTTTGTACTTGAAATTATTATACATTTTGTCATAAACTCATAAAATGAATATCTTATCATTCCTTGTATCAAAATTTCGTCCAGCACACTCCAAGAAGCTCTCCTCCATTGTTCTTCCTCTCAAACTCCATTAACAAACTTGGAGCTTCATAAACCCTAGCCTAAACTTGATAAAACCTCAAGATCTCTTCACAAAACATGTTCTACACCTAATTCTCTACCAATCTAACCGAACAAAATTTCCATTCCTTATCAAAACCTTGTCTTGTACCTCTCACATGACTGATTTAAGAATGGTTTGAAGTTGGTTTGGGGGCTTTGGAGTGGAAGGATTCAAGCTTTGATTATCTTGAAACCAAAGATCCACTAAGCTACCAAAAGTAGGGTTTATGCTGCCTTTCTTTGTCAAATTTTTCTGATCTATTTTGACATGACCTAGTCCAAAATTTCTGGGTTTTTTGGTTGATATTATGTTGATATTGATGTGAGATTTTTGGTGGTGTGTTTGGATGGTGTTAAAAGAGGGTTTTTATCAAAATAATTTTGGACTAGGTTTCTGGAATTTCTGTTGTCCTGTAGGCAGCAGTGGTTCACAAATTTTCTGATATATTTGTGGGTGTTTTCATGAGCTATAAAAATTATATGTTAGATTAAACATCGTAAATTAATTATTTGAATTTTCTTGGATGTTAGTTTTAAGGTTTGATGCCTCAGAAAAATCAAAACTGAAATGAGTCAGATGCTGTCCTGATTGTTGAGACTGAGGCAGTAAAATTTTCCAAATTTATTACCATGGAAAATGATTGAAATAACTCTTGAAATTTTTACACAAAGTTACTAATATATTGAAGTGTCACTGTGAATTTTATTGTGAATTAATTCAATCATTTGCTGGGGTTAAAAATTTGGGGAACTGGTTCTAGTCTGGGAATTGGTGGCCCCTGACCACTAAATTTGTACATTTTACTGAGGTAGCTATAGAGCTCTGTTTGTCCTAAAATTTTTATAGGTTATTATAGACACATTGAAGTGTCATACAGAATTTTTGTGACTCTTGAAATGACTGTTTGGTATGATAATGAAATATTGTACCTAGGACAGTAACTCTGCCCATTGTGCTGGGAATGAAACAATGCTTTGAATTGAGAATGTAATGGCACTTTGGCTTCTAGTATGACATGAGTATTTGATATTAATTGTTTGGCCATGTGACTTATGACATGTAAATGCATGCTATGGATTTTAAGGATTGAAGTATGAGAAAAGAATGAGAATTTCATTGTGAAGCCTATATGTGGCCTATGTATGCATTTGAGAAAAGAGAAAAGTATATGATGCCATTATAAGGATGTATAAATTTAAATTGTGCATGTTCTGACATATGGACAAAATAGAAACAAGACTTAGATTGAATGAGGGAAAGGCAAAAGTAGTAACTTCCAAAATTTATTTTGAGTCGGTAGACGTATCGGCTAGGAATAGATCTATGTGGGATTCGGAAATGGAAAAAAATGAAGTTCGATGACCACGTATAGGAATAGCTCAGTCTTGATAGGCGGTCTATTTCCCTTGTATGGTGTGATCCACCATAAATACCCGTTGGGTATAAATGGATCTATTGTGGAATTGTCCACTGAAATTACCCGTTGGGTAAACTAAGTCTTTCCTATGTCAATGAAAAGAAAAATGCACTAATTCGATCTTTGTGGCCATAAGTGATACCATGTCACCTTGAGATAAATTCATTGCATGTATTATATGCTACTTATCTTATTTTGAATTGTCTACCTTGTGTAACTTAGTAATTGTTGGAATGTGATGAGGTATATGCTTGAAGTGACGAAATGCTAAAAGAAACCCACTTCGGAGGAATGGTTTTTGAACATTAAAAATGAATCTTTGATATATGTCGCATACTCACATTTTCTTAATAAACCGAAGTGGCTGGGCGATGACGATGACATTATGATTGTGAAATTGGGGAGTTTCCCTACTGAGAATTTTAAAATTCTCACCCCTATGTGTTTGTTTCCGTGTCGCCTCAGGTTAAGCAGAAGGATGATGATGCTGCTATGCAAAGGAGCGTAGGATTGCTGTAGTGTAGTAGTTACCGTTTTTATTCTGTTGTACTTCCTGAAATGAGTATGTATGTAAATGTATTAGAAGACAGATATGTACTAAAGCTCATAAAGGAGTTTCCTTATGTATTTTAGCTGTATGTTTAATAAACTTGATGTTTACATGTAATATGTTTTAATAGAATTACGCTTAGTTATCTCGTACGTAAATCGAGCTTGCTATAGATAATTAAGAGAGGTCCGCTAATTAACAAGTAACAACTCTCGAGTACGATATCATAGCTTAAGAATGAGGTTGTACTTGGGAGGATGTTACATTATGGTATCAGAGTTTATCCTTGTAGGACCTTGAGGAATAGACTGGCTATGCTTCCTTAGTAAATGTCATGCATTATAATTCTATATATGTGTATGACATGGTTTGGAATATTGTGGATTCCTGCCACACTTAGCTTGGTATTGAGCCTGATTAACTCAATAATTCTTGTTTGGTGTGACAAGATCGATGACTTCAATCGGCAAACTAGGAGCGCGGAAATAACGCGGAATGATGGACACCTTTCGTGAAATGGCAGGCTATGAGAGAACAAGCAGCGGCCAATAGGATGATGGAAAGGTTAGATCGGCATGCTGAAGGAAATCCAATTGGGAATCCTAGAGTAGAGTGGACATGGAATACCAAAAGTTCGCTGAGTTCAAGAAAGCAAACCCTCCACCTTTCGAGGAGCCTTCAATCCAGGAAAGCCGAAGAATGGATTAAGGCCATGGAGAAAATTTTCTTGGTTCTTCCTTGTACCGAGATCCAAAAGTGGTTTTCGCTACTTAAATGCTCGGAGGCAGAGGAGTTTTGGTGGGTTGGCACTAAGGGGTTGTTCGAAGCTTCTCAGCTGACGTCACCTGGGATATCTTTAAGGAAGCTTTCTACCGCAAGTATTTCCCTTTTCATAAGAAATGCAAAGGAGTTGGAATTCATGGCGCTTAAGCAAGGATCAATGGGTATAGCAGAATATACGGCTAAGTTTGAAGAACTTTGCAAGTTTTCCACTATCTACCAACGCAATCCTGATGAAGCCTGGAAATGCATGCAGCATGAAGGAGGTTTACGTGAGGACATTGAAGTTGCTGGAGGTCTCTTAGAGATTCGAGATTATGCAACCCTAGTGAACAAGTGCCGACGTGCGGAGGACTCTAACAAGAAGCTAGCCATGGCCAAATCTTCTAAGGGCACTTCTAGTAAACGATTGGCAGTTGAAGATGAAAGTTTTGAGGAGGCTTCACCCAAAAGAAGGTTTGAGCTATTCCATACGAAGGCGAGCGCGGCCAAAGCCAACTGTGTGGCAAGATTGCCCAAAATGTGGGAAGAATCATGGGAACGACCTTGCTTGGCTGGACAATACGTATGTTACCGTTTGAAACCGGCACAAGATCTGGGAATGTCAGAAAGATATCCAAAACCTCAGAGAAGCCAACTCAAGGAACACCAAGAGTTAAAGGGATATTCCACCCAACAATCTATAGAGGTAGGAACGTTTAGGATTTGATTGAATTGTTTGGACTGTATGTGTGAATTCCTTGTGTGATTTATGAAAGTTTATCTTTTGAAAATTATTTTCAAAGGAATTTTGAGGGCAAAATTCTTTTAAGGTGGGTGGTAAAGTAACACCCTAAAATTTAATTAAAAATTAATTTGAGCTTTATTAATCGTAATTTCAAAAATCTAAGAGTTTAGCAATGATAAGGCGGCCCAACGAACCTATAAAAAAAAAAAAATCGGCTCTAATGAATAGTAACCTTGCGGCCCACTGCCACCAGCAGCTGAAACCCTAGATTCGGGCCAGAAGGTGCCCAAAATTAGGAAAACATGGGAATAAGGTTAGAAATAAGTGGGAATGATAATTTTATATTTAAAATTAATTTTCGAGCAATATTTGTTCAATCGGATGGTTTACCGTTCAGTGAGATTTCGGTATGCGTTTCTTACACGAATGAAACTTTCAATGAAAGTTTGCCACCTAACTAGACAAGTATGGCTTAGAAGAAGCCACACCATGACCACTTTATTACAACCAATAGGATGCTTACAAAAATTACTAGACTTATCTTTAAGAAAATAAAACATTTTGTACTTGAAATTATTGTGCATTTTGTCATAAACTCATAAAATGAATATCTTATCATTCCTTGTATCAAAATTTCGTCCAGCACACTCCAAGAAGCTCTCCTCCATTGTTCTTCCTCTCAAACTCCATTAACAAACTTGGAGCTTCATAAACCCTAGCCTAAACTTGATAAAACCTCAAGATCTTTTCACAAAACATGTTCTACACCTAATTCTCTACCAATCTAATCGAACAAAATTTCCATTCCTTATCAAAACCTTGTCTTGTACCTCACACCTCACTGATTTAAGAAGGGTTGAGTGGAAGGATTCAAGCTTGGATTATCTTGAAACCAAAGATCCACTAAGCTGCCAAAAGTAGGGTTTATGCGCCTTTCTTTGTCAAATTTTTTCTGATCTGTTTTGACATGACCTAAGTCCGAAATTTCTGGTTTTTTTGGCTGATATTATGTTGATATTGATGTGTGATTTTTGGTGGTGTGTTTTGATGGTGTTAAAAGAGGGTTTTTATCAAAATAATTTTGGACTAGGTTTCCTGAATTTCTGTTGTCCTGTAGGCAGGTGGTTCACAAATTTTCTGATATATTTGTGGATGTTTTCATTAGCTATAAAAATTATATGTTAGATTAAACATCTTAAATATGAATTTTCTTGGGTGTTAATTTTAAGGTTTGATGCCTCAGAAAATCAGAAACTGAAATGGTCAGATGCTGTCCTCATTGTTGAGGCTGAGGCAGGAAACTTTTCCAAATTTATTACCATGGAAAATGATTGAACTAACTCTTGAAATTTTTACAAGAAGTTACTAATATATTGAAGTGTCACTGTGAATTTTATTGTGAATTAATTGAATCATTTTCTGGGGTTAAAAATTTGGGGAACTGGTTCTAGTCTGGGAATTGGTGGCCCTGACCACTAAATTTGTACATTTTCCTGAGGTAGCTATAGAGCTCTGTTTGTCCTGAAATTTTTACAGGTTATTATAGATACATTGAAGTGTCATACAGAATTTTTGTGACTCTTGAAATGGCTGTTTGATATGATAATGAAATGTTGTGCCTAGGACATTAACTCTGCCCATTGTGTTGGGAATGGAACAATGTTTTGAATTGAGAATGTAATGGCACTTTGGCTTCTAGTATGACATGAGTATTTGATATTAATTGTTTGGCCATGTGACTTATGACATGTAAATGCATGCTATGGATTTTAAGGATTGAAGTATGAGAAAAGAATGAGAATTTCATTGTGAAGCCTATATGTGGCCTATGTATGCATTTGAGAAAAGAGAAAAGTATATGATGCCATTATAAGGATGTATAAATTTAAATTGTGCATGTTCTGACATATGGACAAAATAGAAACAAGACTTAGATTGAATGAGAGGAAGGCGAAAGTAGTAACTTCCCAAAATTTATTTTGAGTCGGTACAATTATGAGCTAGGAATAGATCTGTGTGGGATTCGAAAATGGAAAAAATGAAGTTCGATGACCACGTAGGAATGAGCTCACCTGATCAGCGTCTATTTCCCTTGTATGGTGTGATCCACCATAAATACCGTTGGTATAAACGTATCTATTGTGGAATTGTCCATTGAAATTACCCGTTGGGTAAACTAAGTCTTTCCTATGTCAATGAAAAGAGAAAATGCACTGATTCGATCTTTGTGGCCATAAGTGATACCATTTCACCTTGAGATAAATTCATTGCATGTATTATATGCTACTTATCTTATTTTGAATTGTCTACCTTGTGTAACTTAGTAATTGTTGGAATGTGATGAGATATATGCTTGAAGTGACGAAATGCTAAAAGAAACCCACTTCGGAGGAATGGTTTTTGAACATTAAAAATGAATCTTTGATATATGTCGCATGCTCACATTTTCTTAATAAACCGAAGTGGCTGGGGCGATGACGATGACATTAAAAATTCTCACCCCTATGTGTTTGTTTCCGTGTCGCCTCCAGATTAAGCCAGAGGATGATGATGCTGCTATGCAAAGGAGCGTAGGATTGCTATAGTGTAGTAGTTACCTGTTTTTATTATGTTGTACTTAGTGAAATGAGTATGTATGTAAATGTATTAGAAGACGGATATGTACTAAAGCTCATAAAGGAGCTTCCTTATGTATTTTAGCTGTATGTTTAATAAACTTGATGTTTACATGTAATATGTTTTAATAGAATTACGCTTAGTTATCTCGTACGTAAATCGAGCTTGCTATAGATAATTAAGAGGTTCGCTAATTAACAAGTAACAACTCTCGAGTACGATATCATAGCTTAAGAATGAGGTTGTACTTGGGAGGATGTTACAGAGTCCTCTTGCGAATTCATGTTTAGGTTTCTCATTTCCTTTCTTTTCTTTGCATTTCGTCTTCAGAGGGCGATGGCTACATTCGTGATTTACATTGATGCTCCCACCTGGGAAATGCATTTAGATCCTACCAACCAGTCTTATAATTTCGTGGGTTGATGTGCTATCCGTCTGTCGTTTTCTAGACCGTTCCTTCGCACATCCGGTTACCAAGCTTTTGGTTCTCATGCTACCCCTTTCACTGATGATTTTGTCTTCGAGCACTCCTGTCCACGTAGAGTAGTCTCGTGGCCACACTACCGCGTCTACCATCCTGACTTCCCGGTTACACACCTCGATCACCCCTCGACCTATCAAGCCATGGTCGAACCCATGAGAAGTCTCTTTCCAGCACTTTTGAGCGTTCTCTCCTACCATTCCTAGGGATGTGGGGAGTGGAGGGAATGAGAGACCACGGTGACGCAGCCCATGAAGGGAGTCCATCATGCCGGTAGAGAGCCATCTATCCACGTCGAGGAACTCGTATTCATCCCATAGGTCGTCTCGCTACTCCCATCGACTTTACTCGTAGGTTTGGCTACCTTCCTCCCTCTCAGGAATGTCGTTAGTAGATGTTGATGGTGGGTCTCTTGGCGCACTTGTGCTTATCTCACTGGATAGGATAACCTCCTTTTGATGTTTTGTTAGAGGTTATCTATTTTATGTGCGTCCAAGTAGGAGTAGTAGGAGGAGAGGCTTTAGTATGATGCTATTTGTTTCTATGTACATACTGTTTTTGTTTCTTTGGACAAATTGGCCTAACCCCTTGGCAGACATAATACCATCTTAGTGGTTTGTTTGGTGTGGGCCATGTAACGATTAATGCTTATGCTACCTATATGTATATATATGATGGTGTGATTATATTTATAAGGCCGTTGCGTTTATATTTTGTGCATACCTATGAAGAGTTTTATTTTGCTTTAGGTTATGATAAACGAATAATGGGTCTTACTTATATGCACGGCTCACGTTTTGTTTTAAAAGGTTAAAAAAAAAAAATTTACCCGTATTTTTACTAAAGTATTTCCAAGTCAAAAGATAAGAACTGAAACAAAGAGTAACAACTAATAATTAACTTGAACGCGTTCTAGGTATGTTAGGTTAAATATTGGGATGTTAGCACCGCGGCCTGCTTATATTTACAAGAATTAAGAGATGGTCGTTTCATAAACCAAATGCCAAATATGCTCTAAATTCCACTCAAAAATAGGTTGTTTGTCAGTGGCTAAAGGAGTTGAGAATGTTTGATGATTATGCTTCTAACTTAAGTAGGTGCATCAATATTGACAGGTAAGCTTGTTGCCATGAAAAGCTACGATTCATAGAGTGTTTGCTTCCAATTCCATTCAAAGAGCTCCCTGATATTGTTCTGGAAGCCCCTAACCAAGTTAAGTCAGTATTTTAGGGATTTATGCTCTTATACTCTTAGATGATCTTCTTGTCATGGAAAAAATATTCCATAATTTTGTGCAAATTAGAGAAATTTTTCCGGTTCTTGATACAATAGAACACTTGTCCATACATTTGGCATATGGAGCATGAGTGTAAGTTTCAATTTAGACATCTTTTAACTTAATTTTTATTGCTTTTTTCTTTTATGTCATAATTATTGCTTACAATGTGTTTTATCTTTTTTTTTTTTTTCCTTTGTAGCATGAGTTTATAGACCTTTAGGAGTAGGCATAGACCAGGTACCGTTTAGGTGGCTGAGGCTGTGTTCGATGTTGATATCCCTCTTCCTCTAAACGATGAGGATATTTGGGCCCAGGTGGTTAGCGGCCCATACAAGGGCCCATACAAGGGTTGTATATATAGGATGAGGTACTACCCTGATAGTAGATCCCCATCCTTTGCCACTAGGTCTATTAGGGATGATGCCCTAAAGGAGCTTATGAATGCCCTTAACCAGGAGTTCCATAAGGCACAGGTCATCCAATAGTAGTACGAGCAGGAGGCACAATTCCCAGCAGCTTTAGGAGCAAGTAGCAGCCGAGAAGTAGTGGAGCAGGAGCTCAGGGAGATCCAACATCTTAAGATGTCCATGGAGCGGTGGCGGTAGGAGAAGATGCGGAAAGAAAAGATTAAGTTTAAGAAGATGTCAGAAGAAGATCACTATTGATGTTATGAGCTTCTTCAAGGACATGTAGGCCTAAGGATCCTCTACTTCAGCAAGAAGGTCCTCAGATGCCACTCCCCTCCATTTTTAGGCTCCTTACCCTCCAAATGGTACAGACGACTTCGCTGTTCGATGATGATGATGGTGCCAACAACGTTGATGACCAGAACTTTAGCTAGCATTTCATTTTTTATATTTCATTCATTTATCGCACTTTGTATATATTTTATTATGATACTTTGTTTACTTGTTATTATTTCATTATTATTTTTTAGTTAATATCAGTTTAATTGGAAAAAATTATTATATAAACAAATAAAAAATAATTAAATACAATCTATAGTTTATATGGGCGAACTACAAATAGCAATGACATCAGCCATTTAAAAAAAATTATTAGAATTTTACCGATGGGTAACGGTAATTAATTATATTTTCAAATTAAATAATTTTTAAAAATATCAAACTCAAGTAAAAGTTAACAAAAATTATTATTATTTTTAAGTACCCATCGATAATATTAATTCTGACGCTTTTGTGATGCCTTTAATCTAATTGTACCGATTGGTTTTCATTTTTATACCCGTCGGTACACCCATCGAAAATTGTCGAGGTTTAATTAACAATTAGTAATATCCTATCGACGACAAAAAAACCCATGGCCTGTACTTGTCGATAAAATACGGACCAATTGGAAAACCCATAAGGATTCTATTTCTTATCATGACATCCTCCATCAGCTTTACTAACTTAGGATTTTCTCTTTACCGTGTCTTGATCTGTTCCACTAGGGTTGATTGGGCCCTAATACGAGCAAGAAAAGCTCCAACATCATCCTTGCCAAACTAGACTCCTCTACCTTTAGCTTATGAATATCCTCTATCAACAACTGTCTCAAAGGTGCTATGTGCGCCAAACTGCTTGAGACTTTCTACTCAAAGCATCAACTACAACATTGGCCTTGCCAGATGGTAGGAAATTGTGTAGTCATAGTCTTCATAATTCCAGCCATCGACGTTGCCTGAGATTCAGATCTTCTTGGAAGATGTACTTCAAGCTTTTGTGATCCATGAAAATTTCACAAGTATTTCCATATAGATAGTGCCTCCAAATCTTCAAGACAAAGACCACTACTGCCATCTCTAAGTCATAGTGTGGGGTAATTTTGCTCATGCTTCTTTAGCAACCGCGAGGCATAAGCTACAACTTGGCTATGTTGTATTCGACACAACCAAGTCCAACTCTCGAAGCATTACATAATATCGAGAACCGCCTATGCCCAAAGGCAACACCAATATTGGATACGTCAAATAAGTCTTAAGCTTCTGAAAGCTCTCTTCACATGCATTTGACTCCTGAAACTTGACATTCTTCTGTGTAACCTCGTCAATGGCACTACAATCTTAAAGAAGTCCTTAACAAATCTTTGATAGCAACTCGCCAAACCTAGGAAACTATGGACCTCTGAGATTGTAGAAGGCCTTGGCCATTGCTGAATTATGTCAAACCTCGAGTCCACTAGAATACTATCCTTGGACACTATATGTCCAAGGAATGCTACCTGATCAAACTAAAACTTGCACTTGGAGAATTTGGCATACAACTATTTTTTCTTTAATGTCTCCAGGACAATCCTAAGGTGCTCTTATGCTCTTCCTCACTCTTAGAGTACACTAGGATATTATTGATGAGGACAATCATAAAGTGGTCTAGGAGTGGCTCGAAGACCCTATTCATCAGAGCCATGAAAGTTGTAGCGGTATTGGTCAACCCAAAGGAAATCACAGGAACTCATAGTGTCCATGGCTTGTCCTAAAGGCCATCTTGGGCACATCCTCACCCTTAATCCTTAATTAATGGTAGTCAAAATGCAGTTCAATCTTCAAAAACATCTAGCCACTTGGAGTTGATCAAATAGATCATCCATGCATGGCAAGGGTACCGGTTATTAACGGTCACCTTATTTAACTACCTGTAACCTATGCACACCCCAAGGCGAGGTACTCGACAGATGAACCCTTTGTCAAGCAACTCTTGTAACTGCTCCTTCAACTCTCAGCTCTCTGGAGCAATTTGATACAAGGGTATAGAGATAGGCCTCACTCTTGGCTCAAGCTCTATCCTGAACTTTATCTTCTTCTACGGTAGCATCCCCAACAATTCTTCCGGAAACACATTCGGAACTCACACACCACCAGGGCCGAATCTGAACTCGGCAAGGTGTGTCTACATCCCTAATAGAAGCAAGGAATTTGCAACTCCCTTTATCCATGAGCCTCAAGGCGCTTATGGGTGAAATCAGACTTGTTGGAATCAACAATTGGTGCCTTGAAACCCTTGTAACTCGTCTCCAAAACTTCAAACCTCACTTGTTGTAGTCCACCATGGCAAGGCATGAAGCTAGCCAATCTATGCTTAAGATGACATCAAAATTGGACATATCTAACACGTATAGTTTTGAGCGTCTCCATTTCTCCAACCTTAACCTCACACTCTTTGTAAACTAACCGAACAAGGAGGGGCTCTGACTAGAAAAGGTGTAAAACCCCAAAATTTATTCAAAAATTAATTTAAACTTTATTAGTGAGAATTTTAGAAATTTGATAGATGTAGCAATGATGAGGATGACCCAATGGATCTGTTAAAAAAATTTTTTTTGGGCCGGGTGTGAATAATGATTTTTGAGCTCGTAAATGAATAGTAACCATAGAACCTAGGCCAAGGGTATCTGGGTTAGGAGAACTGACCGAGGACTAGATAGAGTACTAGGTATGGGGCTCACATAGAGTATTAGGCTTGGGAACCACATAAAGATATTTCAAGTTTCTCAGGTATGATGTTTTACCTTTTTGGTAGAGTTTTGATGTGCAGTTTTAACACTGTGAAGTTACTTGGTGGCCAAGTAACCTCTACTAATCACATCATGCCAAATGGATTGTATAAATTAAAACTTGTTAAGCAAGTTTCAATCTTAGCCTTTCATTTATTATTATTTTACCCAGGGACTAATATCTCATTTGTTCAATGGAATTTCGTGTACGATTTTAACACCAAAAAAGCTACTTGCTTACCAAGTGAAAGTGAGTAATTTATCTTGAGCCAAGTGGATGACCAAGATTCATTCCTTGACTAACAAACCAAATCCTAGCCATCCATTTTATTATTTCTTTGAAAAAGAAAGAAATATCCATTTTAACTACTTAATTGTCATATCTAACGAAGATAAGAATAAAATACCAACCTTATTACTCCAAACCCCACAATTTCAGCCATGAATTAGAAACCAACTCTCTCATGGTGTTTTCTCTCAGAACCAAACTTCAAATCTCCAAATCTCATTCACAAACCTTGTTCTAGTCATTACAATCTACAAAACCAACCAATTGGAATTTGAATCCTTCACTATTTCTCACTTTGATATCTTACCACCCATTGTTAAAGGAAGGGTTTGGAGTAGATTTGAAGAGCTAGGGGTAAAGGGAACCATTTTGGGAAGATCTTTTCAAACTAGAAGTCCTAAAACTTTATAAGTAGGGTTTTTAAACCTTTTTCTTTTGAAATCTGTTTTTTCCATTTAGTCGCTGATTTAATTTGATATTTTTAGTTTTATTGGTTGATAATATATAGATATTTATGTCTCTAATTTGGTGGAGTATTCGGATGATGTTAGGAAACTCTTTTCTCAAAATATATTTTGAGCTATATTGCTGAAAATCCCATTTTAGGCAAGGGTGTATTTACTTGATTTTTTTGACTAAGTTAGAGACCTTATCTTGAGCTAATAATTTTATATGATGAAGCTATCATATTAATGTGTTTTCAGTATTTTTCTTGGGTATTTAAAATGAATTTTACTATTTTCTAAAAATCAGAAACCAAGACAATTAGGGTTTCTGCCTCAAGTCAAATTTGAAGCTAGAAATTTATCTAATTTTGTTACATATCAAGTGATCGAATTTTATTTTGAAATTTTTACAGGGTGTTGAGGATATTTTGAAGTCCAACCTTGAATTCTTTTAGGATTTTATTTGTTCATTTGATAGGGTAATAAATTGAGACTTTTGGCTATGACTGAAAATAAGTAGTTTCCTAACTTCCGAATTTGTATAATATTGTTAACATATCTAGAGAACTATTTTTCCTTTGGAATTTTTGCAGGACCTTGTGTACATATTAGAGTGTCATGGATAATTTTTGTAGCATTGAATTTGATTGTTTGATATGCAAACTAAATTTTGCCATCTAGGGGTGAAATCATCCAATGTATTGAAATTGTACTAATGCCTTGAATTAATGATATAATGATATTTTGTTTCTAGTATGACATGAATACTTGATTGTGGATACTTGGGCATATGACTTGTGATATAAAAATGCATGCTAGAGGAAGTAAGGATTGGTTGTGAGGCATGATTGAATTTACATTTTGAATGAATGCCTATATGTGCTTTATGGATGCATTTGGAAAAAGGAAAGTAAATGATGCATATATGTGGTAAAAAGAGAATGTATGAACTTCAATTGTGTATGTTCTGACGTATGGACAAAACAGAAATAATACTTATGTTGAATGAGGGGAAGGCAAAAAGATGAACTTCCCTAGAGATATTATGAGTCGGTAACGTATCAACTAGGAATAGATCTGTGATTCCTAGAGGAAAAATGAAGTTTGATGATCATGTATAGGAATGAGTACAGTCCTTATAAGTAGTCTATTTCTCATATGTAGTGGTATCCACTATAGATACCATTTGGTATGAACTAAGTCTTTCCCATGTCAATGAAAAGAGAAAAATGCATGGAATTGAGTTCTATGAACACAAGTAAAATTAGGGCATTTTAAGATAATTTCACTGCATTTATCACATGTATACTCATGTTATTCTAAATTGTCTGCCTAGGATGATTTACTATGTGTTTGAACATTATGACATATGTGCGTTAAGTGAGTGGATGCTAAAAGAAACCCACTTTGGAAGGACAATTTTGAACTTTAAAAATGAATTTTTGTTATGTAATGCATTATCACATTTTTCTTAATAAACCAAAGTGGCTAGAACGATTACGATGATAATTATAACTGTTTTTAGGGAATGCCCTACTACGAATTTTAGAATTCTCACCCCTATGTGTTTGTGTTCCTATGTCGTCTCTAGGTTGATCCAGAGTACAATAAGGCTGCTACACAAAAGAAATTGAAATTGCCATAGTTTAGTGGTTGAGGATTGTATCAACGGACTTAGTTATATGTATATGTCTGTAAATATAATAAAGAATAGATATGTATTAAAGCTCATAGAAGAGCTTCCTTTTATACTTAACTTTGTATTCAATAAATGCTTTTTTCTTTGCTATATATGTTAATAGAATTATGACTTAGTTATTATACGAATCACTCAAACTTGCTATAGATATTTAAAAAAGGTCCGCAAATTTATAAGTAACAATTCTTGAGTCTAATGTCATGGCTTAAGGATGATGTTGTACTTAGAAGGGTGTTACAAAATGCTCCTCTAAACTAGAAATAGGTCTTTCAAAGTGTGGCAAATAATAGGGACACATAGGAATGTGTGAACCGGGTTGATCAAAGCAAACACCTTAAAAGAACAGACACTAATAACACTTGCTACCATATCTTTGGAAGCTGCTACATCTTGTCATGTTAGTTCAACCAAGGCTCTCCCCTTCCACCCTGGTCCCTATTGCTTGGGCCTCTAAGCCTGGGCCTCTCCGACCCAAACTTCTACCTCAGGGTCCCTGCCCAACACCTTTGCTAGCTGGAGCAGCCAAACCACCCTGGGTCACTGACTGAAATGATTAGCCTGAAGAGATGGGGTTTGTCGACCCTGACTAGATGCTCCCTGCTGAATGTACACTAATATGCTTGTGGCCCCCTGGCCACCACCATAACAAGCAAACATGCCTATCATGCACTGCTCAATGTGTCTCCTCCGAGGTCCAACATAAGGGGAAGCTCTAAGCTAATCCCTAACCATTGTGCTAACTCCCTTTGATTTGATTATGAAAGCGCAGGCCATGTCGAGGTGGGCTTTGAGAAGGTGACCCTACTTGACTGGGCTCGTTGTTGGCCTTGTTGGTCAGAATCCTTAACTCGTACTAGCTCCCTTAGAAAATGAACCATGTGTCTTGGCTTTCTTGCTAGCATTTGAAGCTCTCCTCTCCACCAACTCGGCCTCTAGCCCTCTAGCTATGTCTACCACCCGAGCATAGTCCATAGTCCTAATGTGAGGCTGTAGGAGAAGAGAACTCATGAGAAATCATACGTAGTTTCTAAACCACTTTGTTGGAGAGTTTTAAGAGAAGATAACTCATGAGAAATGCCATAGTTTTCACAAAAGTTTTCAAAAGGAATTTTCAAATTATCCTCCATGATCTGATCTAATGGAAGCAATTTAAATACCTTTCTCATTAGAAATATGTTTTGCAAAAAGTTTGAAACCTTATCCTTAGAAGCTAATAAAATAGCCTATGTGAATAGAGTGTAATAATCCATTATAACCAAAGAATATCTCTTTCTAGGAAGACTTGTCTTGGTTAGTCTTAAGAGATCCGTGTGTGAAGCTCTAATGGCCTTATGGTTGAGACCGTGGTTGAAGTGGTTTAGATTGCATTCTTGTTATGGAAAGAAGCATTGGTTTGCTTGCCTTTCTCATAGAAATCACAAGTTGAATTCTTGTCATCACTGATATTTGGAAGGCCTTTAACAAGGTCTTTCTAGACTGAACAAGTTTTTTGTGCCATATTATCATCCAAAAAAGATGCTAGGCATTTTACATCCTGATCTAAAAGGTAATCTAAGAATAACACATAGGTGTTAATACCTTGCAGAAAGAATCACTTGTCCAGAACTGAATTCAACACATGACGTCCTTTGGCTTCAAACCATACATTAAAGCCATGGTCACATAATTAACTAATGCTTAACATGTTATGAGCCAAGCCATCAACTAATAGTACAATAGAAATTTGGTGAGAATCATCCTTACCAACATTTCCAATGTAGCCACCTTTGCTTTACCAGCATCTACAAATTTCATTGATCCAGAATTCTTGGGCTTTGACTTTATGAAAGCTTCCTCTTCCTGACATGTGTTTGGAGCATCCACTATCCATATACCATTTGTCATCCTTTTCAACATGTGTCCTAAGACACACCTACAATAGAAATGGTTTAGAGTTTAGGTACCTACATATTCTTGGGTCCTTTGGTGTTAGTTGCTTTTAGATGATGGTTTCTGACTTGCTTATTTGCATTATTTAACATAGCATTTGTTAGGTAGATGCCCTTTCTTATGATAGAAAACACGAGAAGTTTTAATTTTCACTTTCTTAGATGAGGTTGCAGTTACTTTCTCATCCATTTCCTTCTCAAAACCAATTCCAGTTTTTGCAAAATAAGGTTTGTGACAACCAAGTATTATGTTTAGAAACTTGGAGCCATTTATCAATTTTTCTAAATTTGATTTGAGAAGCTTTGAAGTTTTTTCAAGTTCAGAAATCTCTTTCTGAGCTTTCTGATCCTTATAAAAAACTTCAGCTTTTAAGTCTTTGAGTTTCACATTTAGAAACTTGTTTTCTCCTTGAACTTCTTTAACAAGCCTTTGATTCTCACAATTAGTTTTTACTTTCTCAAGCTCTAAAGATACTTTCTTATGGTTTTTCTTGAGAGATGATAATGAGAAGTTAATGTTTGAGAATTTTTAGGCAATTCATCATATAATCTTAAAAGTTCATCATAAGAAAGTTAAGTTTCTAAAGGTTCTTTTGCCTTTGTTTTTTCTTCAGAAATGTAGCCAAGCCATGAAACATAGGTTGGCAAACATCCTTCAACTCATCTTGGGTTTTTGATGTTGGTTGAAAAGCGCATGAGAAGGAGGGTTGAATTATGCTTAGCCTTTCTTGCATTTTCTCTTTTTTGAAAAACTTAAACAAAATACTATCAAGTAATGTACTTGTAGTGTAGCGGAAACAATGTTAGTACTGCAGAAAGTAAATTTCTAAACTACAATATACAATGAAGTAAGTGAGATTAAGTTTTCTAGAAATTACAAAATAATAGCCACAAGACAGTAAAAAAAAAGAGAGATTAAGGAGAACATAATATTGCATAGAAGTTTTATACTTGTTCGGCCAATTCTGCCTACATCTAGTTCTAAAAAATAGTTGAGTTCCACTATAAAACCTTTCTTAACCCGAGAAGTTCAGACGGTCTTTGCAGCGAGCCTTCGCAAGCTCTTACCCTGACCAATGGCAAACTCTACCTGTCATAATCCAAGTATTATTCACAGCCTCTCCAAGTTGAACCAGACTAGTCTTGTTCTAGCTTCTCCAAGCTAACCTGAGTAGTCTTTGATCAGCCTTTTGAAGCTAAATCAAGTAGTCTTTCACTAGCCTCTCCAAGTTAAACTATGACCAGTAAGAACACCTTACTATCGCGTTGTAAGTAGCTTTACCTAGCTTCTCCAAGCTATCTCACACTGATCACTATTGGATGAGGATACAAAACTTTGTGTTTGGTTTTGCCACTCAAACTAACCTATACTTAAGTTTTCGTAAAATATACAATAACTATCTTGGGAAAAACTTGAATGACTTATTTCTAATGATTATTCCTTGGAAGAATGTGTTATCTACTAAGAATGTAGAAAGAAGATTTTTACAAACAAGGAACTGATTACAAGAAGTAATAAACTTTATAGAAAAAGATAAGGAGAAAATTTTGCAGTGTATTAGCACTTGTGCATCGTCAAGATCTCTATATTTGAAAGCTTATCATCTCTATTTATAGATGGTTTACATTTATGACCATTGCCCTTGATCTATTATGCAAGTGACATGTGTAGATCATCAATTTGTGTCTTGGAAATGCAGTCTAGAGGAATATCGTCTATGTCAAAGCTGTTGCCAAAGTCATTGTGAAGCGAGTGGTTTCTGAGACTACCTTCAGAAACTACTTACTTTCTGAATGGGGTTTCTAAACACTTCCTTCTAGAAGTTGGAGTGGTTGACCAAGTTGGTAGAATGATGACACGCGTCTATAACTAGGTTTGACTTCAAATTTGAATTTTAAATTTTCCTTCTTTTAGTAAAGTACATCGTTTCACTATGAAGTGAACTTTTTGAAGTGTGGTATTAGTTCCTTGATAAATCTTTGGTTTTCCAAACTTCAATCAGCACTTGTTATTGATAAAATGATTGCAATCATGATGATTGAAGGTTGTAGAACACATTGGCTTCTAAGATGGATTGATATCTTTACTTCAAGCATACTTCTTGAAGTCCGGTGCTACTTGAAGATTTGAGCCTTGGTTTCTTGTCCACAATGATTTTCTTCAAACCATTTGGCATGTGTACGTTCATTAACGATATAATATTCACTTTCGTTTAGTTTCCATCTTATTAACGAGATAAATCATGTTTACACATGTAAAGTGAAATTATTCTCGCTATAGGAACGATGTTATGGTAATGAATGAACCTGTTTGCTCTTCAAGAAACTCAAGGTAGACATTAGTCATTCTTCAAAATATTTTCCTTAAATTAGTTGTGTTGTCATTCAAAACATATTATCTTGAAACTTTCTAAAGGGTTCTAGCTAGCATTTGAACCTTCTTTTCATCTTTTGAGTCATTCTAAGTAGCTAGCATTCGTTTATTCTTGGGAGTGAAATTTTTCTCTTATCCTCTCTAGCTTAGGACAATTGATTTTGAAGTGTCCTTTCTCACAACAATGATAACGGTCATATTGCTCAACTTTTCTTTGCCCTTTTTGTCCTTTCTAAAGTTGGACTCTTTCTTTTCTCTCTTTCCTCTTCCAAGATCTTGACATTTTCTCACGAGCATGGATATTCGTCTGTTCTTCTTCTATTTCTTTTTCATCATTAGAAACCTTAGCTAATTTATTCTATAGGAGGTCTTGAGAGCAACTAATTTATTCTTATTCATGGCTTCACTATGAGCAATAAGAAGTACACCTTCATAAGTCTTGAGAGACCCAATGAGAGTATCTAAGCTAAGGGTTTGAAGCTCCTTATCTTCAGTGATGGCGCAACCTTAGAAAGCCATTTAGAGGGAAGACTTTGTTAGCTCCAGAACCCTTCAGAAAGCTTCAAGCTAATATGTTTTAAATGACAACAAAACCTATATAAAGAAATTTTTTTGAAGAATGACTAATGTTTATTTGATTTTCTTGAGTTAGCAAACATGTTCTTTCATTAGCATAATATAGCTATTTTGAAACGTAAATAATTTTACTTTACATATGCAAACATGTTTTATCTCATTTAAAGATATGGAAATCAAGCGAGAGTGATAATTATATCATTTTTGAGCATATACATGCCAACAGATTGAAGAAAATCATCCATACAAGAAACCAAGCTTCAGAACTTAAAAATAGCACATGATTTTAGAAAGTATGTTTAAAATGAAGATATCAATCAAACTTTAAAGCCAACATATTCTATAATCTTCAATCATCATGTTCACGATCTTTTTATCATCAAAAAGCTCTAATTGAAGACTAGAAGATCAAAGTTTTATCAAGGAATTGAAACCATGTATCAGAAAGCTCACTTCATAGTGAAACGCTAAACTTTACTAAAAAAGAAGGAAAAATTTGAATTTCAAATTTAAAGTCACACCCAGCTATAGGTTGGTATGTCATATCTTTTGCCAACTTGGTCAACCATCCAATTTTAGAAGAAGAGTTCAGAAACCATGATCCGAAAGTAAAAATGTAGTTTCTGAAGGGTTTCAGAAACCTCAACTTTACAATGGCTTTTACAACATCTGACAAAAGTCAAGCTACTCCTCTAGGTTGCTTTTCCAAGACACAATCATATGATCAAACATGTGTCACTTGGAGAACTGATCAAAGGTAATGGTAAAAAATGAAGACCATCTATATATAGATGTTGTGTTTTCAAATTAAAAAAGGGAGGACTGGCGACTAATGTGCATAAATGCTGAAACTTTTGTGAAATTTTCTCCTTATCTCTTGTAAATTTCATTATATCTTGTAATCGTTTCACATGGTTGTAAAAATCTTTTTTCTACATTTCTCATAGTTTATATGTTCTTCCCAAGAAATTGTTAGAGAAGTCATTCAAGTTATCCAGGTCCTTCTTTGTATATTTTAAGGAAACTTGAGTGTAGGTTAGTTTGAGTTGCAAATCCAAACACAAAACTTTGTATCCTCAATCCAGTAGTGATTGGTGTAAGCTTAGCTTGGAGAGGCTAGTCAAAGACTACTTGCAACATGATAATAAAGTTTGTTTACTGGTCAGGTTTAGCTTGAAGAGGCTTAAAGCTACTGGATTTAGCTTGGAGAGGTTAGTCAAAGACTACTCATTGATTTTGAAGATGCTAGTGAATAACTATTTGGTTTGTGACAGGTAAGGGTTGATAGTATCTTTCTAAAAGTCTCTTTGAAATCTCTAATTTTATTTCTCCTGCACTTCAAGCCTATAGCTTGATAGTATCCGTTAAAATTTGTAGAGGTGAAAAGATCAAAAGAGAAGTAAAACACGATTCAACCCCATTTCATGCGCTTCTACCTACAAGTGGTATAAGAACTTGGCCTCTAAGGGGTTGAGCACTGTAACGATTATGAGGACAAAGATTGATGAACAAATAACACAGAATATTCATATAGTAGAAGGACACTCCAATAATAAGACTCATTCTTTGATGGTGGAGATTATGCCTCCTGGGGAAACCAAATGGAGTTGTTCATAAAATACACAATCCTTGACTTGTGGGATATTATTAGGGAGATGATTATGTTTCAACTAAAGAGATACAGGAATCAATGATGCACCTTCAACATCAAAAGAAGTTTCCAAGGGCAGGTGCACAGAGCAATACAAAGCCAAAGTTCATTGAACTCTAAAGCTAAATACATCCTCACGTGTGCACTAAGCAAGGCTGAATATGACAAAATCATTACTTGTGACACAACAAAGGAGATATGGGATAGATTGCATATGTTGCATGAAGGTCCTGATCAAGTTAAAGAAACCAAGATTAGTATTCTGGTTCATTAATATGAAATGTTCAAAATTAATTAGGAAAATATTGATAAAATGACTACAAGGTTTATGCACACCATAAACTAGTTAAAGGGCTTAGGCAAAAGATACTCTAACTCTGAAATGGTTAGAAAAATCTTAGAAGTCTCCTGTCAAATGGTTGCCTAAGGTCAGATTGCATATGTTGCATGAAAGTCCTAGATCAAGTTAAAGAAACTAACATTTGTATATTGGTTCATCAATATGAAATGTTCAAAATTATAGATTAGGAAAACATTGATAAAATGACTACAAGGTTTATGCACATCATAAACTAGTTAGAGGGCTTAGGCAAAAGATACTCTAACTTGAAATGGTTAGAAAAATCTTAAGCCTCCAAGCTAAATGGCTACCTAAGGTCACAGCCATTATAGAGGCTAAAGACCTTCAAACTCTTGATCTAGATGCACTCATTGGGTCTCTTGAAACTCATGAGGTTGTGCTCTGAAAAGCATAGTGATTCCATCAAGAAGAACAAGTCTATGGCCTTAAAGTCATCTCATCAAAGCTGAATAAGGCTAAGACAATCAAAGTTGTTGAGACCTTTGATGAAAAGGAAGAATCTGATGATAAGACAGAAGAAGATAGAGACAAGCTTTCTATGCTAGTGAGGAAGATGTCCAAAGCCTGGAGGGGCAAAACAAAGGGAAGAAAGGACATCAACCTCAAAGGATAGAAAAGGCAAGGTGAAGCTAGAAAGTGTCACCTGCTACTGTAAGGGGAAGGGACGCTTCAAACCAGAATGTCCTAAACTCAAGGGTCCATAGAAGAAATTAGTGCCAAGAAGAAAGGCATGCTAGCCACTTGGAGTGACTCAGAGGAGGAAATGGAAAGATCTGAAGATCAAAAAGAGCTAGACATTGCAAACTTATGCTTCATGGCTGACTATTCATCAAAAGGTGAACCTGAGGTAAATAACTTTGACTCTGATCTTTCCTATGATGAACTTCTAGCTTTGTATGAGGAGTTACTTGAGGACTCTCAAACTCTTTCTTTTACTATCTCAACCTGAAGAAGAAACATCAAAAAATTATTTTTGACTGGAAATGACCAAAGCTGAAGCTGAGACTCTAAGGCTTGAAAAATAAGAATTAAATGGAGAAAACGAGTTTTAAATGTAAAATCAAATGCCGTAGAATCTGAAGTCTGAGTAAAATGAAAACTCTCAGGAAATCTTTTGAGCTACAGAGAACATCAAAGCTTCTTAAATCTAACCTTGAAAAAATGATAAATGGATCAAAGAACCTTGATCTAATGCTTGGAGGTCAAAGGTCATATTTCCAAAGGACAGGTTGGGATATGAAGAAAATAGATGAGAAAGGAAAGCCAACTCAACTTAAGAAAGTAAAGAACAAGACTTCTTGTACTTTCTATTTTAAGAAGGGATATCCACCTGACAAATGCTTCTTGAGAAAGAAGTCTATTAAAAAGGTTGGAAAACCTTCCTCCTAAAAGACTAACCCAAGAGGATCTAAAAACCTGGGTATCTAAAATAAAAACTATGTTTGTTGCAGGTTTGGCTGAGAATGCATGTGGAACCTAATAACAAGTGGTACATGAATAGTGGCTATTCCAAGAACATGTAGGAATCTAGAAGATGGTTCAAGAATTTGAGACCAAAAAATTCTTCAGTAGTCCTGATGGAGGTAAGGCCAAGGTCATAGGCATAGGAAATGTTGGTAAGGATGATTCTCACCAAATTTTTGATGTGCTATTTGTTGATGGTCTAGCTCATAACTTGTTAAGTATTAGCCAAGTTCTGTGACTAAGGGTTTAATGTTGTTTTTAATGCTTATTCATGCAAGATAGTAAGTCCCACTTTTGGATGAGTTATTTTGCTGGTAAGAGGCATGATAATACTTATGTATTATTCTTGGATTAGCTTTGAGATCAAGATGTAAACTCACATCTTGATGGATGAAAAGTGGTTATGGCATAAGAAGCTTGGGCATTCTCATATGAAGCTTATTTCTGAGCTTTCTTAGAAAAAGCTAGTTAAAGGCCTACCAAAGATCAGATTTGACAACGATTCAACTTGTGATTTCTGTGAGAAGGGTAAGCAAACCAAAGCTTCTTTCCATAACAAACATGTGGTTTCAACCACTAGACCAGTTAAGCTTTTACATATGGATTTTTTGGACTAACCAAGACTACAAATCTTGCTAGAAAAAGATATTGTCTTGTCATAGTAGATGACTACTCTAGATTTACATGGGTTATATTCCTAGCTTCTAAGGATAAGGTAGTCTAGAGATTCAAAGTTTTTGCAAAACCTGTTTATACCAAAAAAATTCTCAAATTATCTCCATTAAATTAAGCATAGAGAAGAATTTGAAAATCATATTTTGAAGAGTTATGTGAAAAATATGGCATCCTTCATAGTTTTCTGCACCTAGAATTGCCCAACAAAATGGGATAGTTGAAAGGAAAAATAGAAGCTTCAGGAGATGGCTAGGACAATGCATTTAGAAAATGGTTTATTAAAAGGTTTTTTGGTAGAGGTTGTAAATACCTCATGCTATATACAAAATAAAATCTTTCTAAGGCCTATCCTCAAGAAGACTCCCTATGAGCTATGGAAGGGTAGAAGACCTAATATTTCATATTTCCATATCTTTGGGTCATTATGCTTTATCCTTAACACAGGAACAAACTTGCAAAGTTTGATTCCAAATCTAATGATCTCATTTTTCTAGGTTACTCTTCTGTCTCTAAAGCTTCCAGAGTGTACAATAAGAGAATGCTATGCATTGAAGAGAAAATTCATATCAAGTTCAAGGAGCTTAAAAAGGACCTTGCTGATGATCTTAAAGAAATGGAGGAAATTCTTGAGGAAATGAGTCTCAAGGAAATCTTTGAAAGCAAGTAAATGAAAGTAAGATCCTCAGAAGTAAACTCAGAACAAAGGCACTTAGATAAGCCTGCTCATAATTCCAAACCAATGAAAAAGTAGTATTTCTGAACATGAAGAAAAGTAATTGAAGATGAAGGAGAAGCTGAAAACCTCAAAGCCAGAAACTACAAGGAAATTTTTTTATTTAAAGGCAGTTTCTTAAAAGAGTTCTAGAGACATTTCCAAGGGTGTGAGAACCAAATTATCCCTTAGAAATATGTAAGCTGTGCTTTCATCTCCACCATTGAACCTAAATACATTGAAGAAGCTTTGAGTGATCAAAGTTGGGTGGATGCTATGCAAGAAGAGCTAAATCAATTTGAGAAAAGCAAAGTTTGGAAGCTTGTTGAAAGGAAGGGAAAAACTATCATCAGTACAAAGTGGGTGTTCAGGAATAAGCTTGATGAAGCTAGAAAAGTCAGTTGAAACAAAGTAAGATTGGTTGTACAAGGTTATAATCAACAAGAAGGAATTGATTATGATGAAACCTTTGCACTAGTAGCTAGGTTCAAAGCCATCAGAATGTTATTTGCTTTTGCTACCTTCAAGGGATTCACTCTTTACAAATGGTGTAAAGTCTATATTCCTAAATGGATTCCTCTCTAAGGAAGTATATATGAAGTAGCCTTCTGGTTTTGAGAATGAAGACCTTCCCAACGATGTCTTCAAGCTAACAAAGGCTCTCTATAGTCTAAAACAAGCTCCCGAGCTTGGTATGAAGACTGGGCACCTTTTTGCCTGAAGAATGGGTTATGGGCTGCATTTATGCACCTATTTTCTATCCTAACTCTAAATAATTTGCATTTGAATTGTATTTGATTGATGTTAAATTAGTGAATTTGCACTTTGTCCTCAACATGCATTATTGAATAATTTTGTAGCTATCAACATAGTTTTTAGTGAATTCTCATACTTTGGAAGTTCTCTGTGCTTTTAATCTCTTTTTGGAGTTTTTCTAAAGGAACTTCTAGGTTGGTGCATTGGAGCAAAAATAAGGAACTTCAGTAGCACTGTTCACCGCCTTAGCGTGGGAGTACCACCCAGGCAATAGATAGAGGGAGCACATTTTTGAGGAACTCACGTAGGACCACCTAAGCGGTCATATGTTTATGGGCCACATTAGCTAGGCTCGATTTCGATGTCTGTGAAAGGCAATTTGCAAGAAAAGCAATGTGAAAAAGATCGATAGAACTAGGGGATACTTTCAATTTTTAGTTCTCTCTCACTAGGACTCTCTAACTCTTTCACTAGAATTTTCTCTCTCTTTCTAGGTTAGGGTTCTTAGTTCCTCTTACTGATTTTCAGTATGTAATTTACCACTTTCCTTCAACATTGATTGGGAAACTCCCTATGGAGGAGTAATCCCCTTGCCGTGCACATGGGTCACTGAAGATCAAAATTGTTCATGAGATTCCTGTTCTTTATCAGAATTTGTGGTTAGTTTCCCTTTTTCCTTTGTCACCTTTTTTAATTATTGGTTGTATGATTATTGCAATCATTTTTCTAAGAGTTGCCAGTTATGTGATGTTTATCCATTGGTGAGGGATTGGGATTAATTTCATTGGAAATTAGGTTGCTATAATTAGTAATCAGACTAGCATAGGATCATAGAATCACGATTGTGAATTACTAGTTCATATGTTAGTCAAACCCTTTACGGGAATACGTTGTTTATCCGTTCAGCAGAATTATGCCATTGTTGTGTGTTAACATTTTAATGGAAGCAACAACCACCATGATTTTATCTTTGAATAAATGACTGAATGTAACACCCTAATTTTATAACCTAATTTTCTTTAGAAATTAATGGAGGATTTGTTAATGCAAATATTAAGATTCTGACGACGTAGTAATGATGAGAATGACTATATGTTCGAGCAAAAAAAAATGTGAATAGTATTTTGCGGGCCGCAGGCTCGTAGGGACAGCTGAAACCCTAGATTCAAAACCCAAGGTTCCTGTAATTAGGAAAACATGAGAAATAAGGTTAGAAATAAGTGGGAATGAAAATTTGATGCTTAGAATTTATTTTCGTGTAATGAAGATTTAATTGGATTAAGCGTTTACCCATTCGGTAAAATTTAAATATGAATTTTAACACAGAAAGACGTTTAATTCTTACTAATGGATAATGTTTATCTTGCTTAGCCAAGTGTAAGGCTAAGATTTAATCTTGTAAATCAAGATTAAATCCTAGCCATTTACATTAGTTTCTTTTATAAAGCAAATTGACTTTATGTTACAATAATGATATCACTTGATATAAGATAAACTCAAACCACCTAACTCCATTAAATCCATCTCCTTGTTCGGCCATCATCATCAGAGGAGTTTAAGCCACCATTTTCATTCCTTAGGAGTTCTAAACTCGCAAACCCAAAAACCTTAGTTTAGAGTTGTCAAAATTACCAACTTCCTTCACAAAACTTCATCTACACTTCAATCCCCACAATTCTAACCGATTAAAATTTCAATCCTACACCAATTATCACTTTGATCCCTCACTTTCTCACTGCCTAGGGGAGGTTTGGTGTTTGATTTGAGGTCCTCAAAGTGAAGAGAAATCAAGTAGAGCATCCTTTGGAGCATAGAGCTCAAGAACCCTCAAAGTAGGGTTTTTCTTTACTTTTGTTTGTCCAATTTATTCTGATGTATTTTCAGTGAGTTAAGTCCGAAATTTCTCTTTATATTGGTTGATGTTATGTTTGTATTGATGTATTAATTTTGGTTGTGTGTTTGGATGATGTTAAAAATCATTTTTGTCAAAAGGGGTTTTGGTCTATGCTGCTGGATTTTCAGGTTTCTTGCAGGCAGTGTATAATCACGATTTTTCTGGGCATGTTGTAGTCATTTTCATGAGCTGAAAAAAATATATGTCCAAGTTAACATCTTGAAATAGTCCCATGAATTTTCTTGGATTCTAATTTTGGGTTAAACTGCTTTAAAAAAATTAGTAACCGAAATTTATAGATGCTTCCTGAAATATTGAAACCGAAGCAATAAAAGTACCCAATTTTATTATCATAGCAAATGATTGAATAAACCTTTGCAATTTTTACAAGAAGTCAATAACATATTTAAATGTCACTGTAAATTTTTTTGTGACCTATTTCAATCATTTGCTGGGGTTAAAAATTGTGGGAACCCTGGTCTGATCAATGAATTGATGGTCCCTGACCACTGAAATTGTACAATTTACTGAAGGAGTTAGAAAGCTCCGTTTATGCTGAAATTTTTACAGGGCTTCTTAGACACATTGAAGTGTCATGAAGAATTTTTGTGGCCCTTAAATCGGCCATATGGTAGGGAAAATAAATCTTGCTACTTCAGCATAAATTCTACCAACATGCTGAAATAGAATCCAAGTATTGATTTAGTGATATAATGACTTGTGATTCAACTAGGAGGTAAATGAATGCATGCAATGGACCTTAATGATTGCTTCATGAGAAAAGAATGGAAATTCCTTGTAAATGAATACCTACATATTGCTTATACATGCATTTGAGAAAGAAAAGGAAAAATACCTAATGCAAGTATATGCCAAAAAGAGAATGTATAAATTTCCCTTGTGCATATTTTAACATATGGGAAAAACAAGACAAGGCTTATATGTGTGAGAGAGGGAAGGCAAGAATAAGAGCTTCCCCAAAGACTTTATCAATCGGTAGGCGTATCGGCTAGAAATAGAACTATGTGTGATTCGAAAATGGAAAAAAATGAAGTCTAATGATCACGATAGGAATGAGCTCATGTCCTAGTAGTCTATTGTCCTTTGTGGAACTGTCTAATATAGACACCTCTTGATGTGATATTAAGCCTCCCTTATTTTAATAAAGAGAAAATGCACGAAATGGGATTCCATGGCTCCAAATAGCAATGCATAATTCATCATTGTGGTTGTATCTTGATTTCACATAATGTACATACTTTGGTGGTGGTGCTTATAATTCTTGCATGAGTATTCTTATGTGAATTCAGTTGGTGTTGATTTCTATCGTATATGAGGGATTACCCTCCTAGAATTTTATAATATTCTCATCCCTATGTGCATATATGTTGTATTGCATTCAGATGCCATGATGATTCTATTCCTTGACTCGCCCAGTGAGTGGCATTGACTGACCTGGACTCCCTATGTTGTGTCCTATTCCCGGTCGGCCTATGTATTCTTAACGTTCGTTAGATGCTTCTATATTTACCCAGAGTTCGAACCCAGTTTCTGTATGATGGTGTGTCTTTACACATGGCACACCCCGATGTTTTGTAGCCCAACCGCACCACTTGTGCCCCCTCCGCAGACGACCCTTGGTCATCATCATCCTCAGACTCGACCCGTCCGAGGGCCCAACGCCCAGGTGGAGGCGAGGCCATCGTGCCGATGGCTAATGGCTTCCTGTAGGATGATACGGATTCTAGGAGACTTTTGGCGTGTACATAGTAGTAGTGTGGTGTTAGGACTTTACTACCTCAGTCTAATGTACTATTAAATGTTTTCAGGTCCGTTGTATCTATATGTTATTTTTTCGGCAGATACTTGAGTAGGCTAGGTCTTAGGCGAGGGCTAGTCCTGTTGTTTCGAGGTTTCTGACTAGCTTGGGGTCGTCTCGTTTACCTGATGTAGTGTACACATTAACTGAAACATGATGTTCATATATGTATAAATGAGTTTCGCAACATATGTATCTAAATCTCTTTATTACTTTGTATGTCGACTAGTATAGTTTTTAAACGTAAGTAATACTCTATAATTTCTATGTCAATACTCGAGTAGAACATGGTAATTAGGAGTATGTACATAACAATTTTAATCTGAAGGAACCTTTGTGCAGGTAATTTTTCTTATTAGAATTCTTCTTAATTTAGTTTGCTTTCAAAATTCCAAAACCCCCATATTTTCGGAATCAATTACAACGCTTCCATGTGAGATGACTTGATTGCACCTTGCTACATTTTTGGTGCAATTCAATCACTAAAACTATTTTTAATTTGTTAGGTTCGCGACGCTCGCACCAAATTTTGGCACGGATTGCAGGGGAAGTGGTGCTATTGATTATTTTTCTTGTTTTTTATCAATTTTTTTTATATTTATTTATTTTCATTTATATTTATCTAATTTAATTTAATTTTATTCTTTTATTTATTAATTTTTGCTTCTCCTTATTTTAATTTTTTTATTATTTCAGTTCTGTTTAATTTAAATTTTATTTATTTTCTCTTTGTACCTTGGTATTGGGTTGTTGCCATAATTTAATTTTATGACCTCCTCCCTCCTAATTTTCCCATTCTCCGATTAACCGGAGATTGAGAAACTGGCAAAAGGCTTAGGAAGGTTGAGGGAAAGAGTTAATTTCTGAGACAACCCTCTTGTTGATACAACTAGGGAATTTGACAATAATTTTTCTCATTGTTCTCCTGAACTTCTAATCCTCCTGCTAGTGTTTCAGGTAACATGGGTGAACTTAACAGGACATGAAGGAGCTTTGCAAAGACTGAACTATCAACCATTGGGATCGTCTATCCGAATAAGGGGTGACTTTGAGCTAAAATCTGGGACTCTGCACCATCTGCGCAAGTTCCATGGGTTGTTTGGGAAAACCCATACAAACACCTGAGGCGTCACATGATTTGTGTGAATGAAGCTTAGGGGGTAATGGAGGACCAAATCAAGCTAAGGGCTTTCCCGTTTTCCCTGAAGGACTTGAGGGTTTTCTTCTACATCCCTCATGGGATAGTTGGCAGTTGGGCTAGCATGAATCACATCTTGGAAAATTTTTTCCAAGCTTCAAGCATCTACCATTAGAAAAGACATTTGTGGTTTTCGATAGCTGCAGGTGAATCTCTCTATGAGATTGGGAGAGGTTAAGAGGTTGTATGCAGCTGCCCCTGACATAAATTTCAGAGTAGCTTCTCATTCAGTACTTTTATGAGGGCTCCTGGTTGGGAAGGAGCATGAGTGATGCTCCGTAAGGGTGCATTAGTTGACAAGACTCCTCTGGAGCTAGACTTTTGATTGAAAACATGACAGGAAAACTCTCAGTTTAGGTCAGAGCTGGCGGAGTACTTGTCAAGTGGGTGAAGTCTCTTCAATTGAGAGTAGCGAGTGAGAAGCTGGATGAGCTCACAGAATTTCTAAAACAAATTGCACTAAACCATGCTCCTAGGTTAAGGCAATAAGGTATGTGGCATTTGCTCTTGAGTCACACACTTAGATATATGCTCTTCAGTAGAAGATTCCACCTCGTGGCAGTGGTAACATATTTCCTAGAGGCCTCAAAATAGGTTGGAGAACGGGGTACCAATCCATAGCAACACCTATAACCCAGGCTGGAGAGATCACTCCAATTTCAGGTGGAACAATGGTCCTCAACGCAACAATAGAAGTAAGTTCCACCACGGCGAGGCAGCAGTAACCGGCCACATTCCATCCATCACCTATCCTACAACTTCCTAGCCCAAGTAACCTCAAGCACTACATGCCCCTCCTGCCCTTTAGAAGCACCATGGCAGGAGATGATGAAAATGATGATTGAGACCCAGAGAAACAAGAACAAGCCATGCAAGAGATGAGAAATGAAATTGTGAGGCTTGAGAATTCCCAATCCTGAGCGGGAAGTGCATCCACCATTCCTTCAAGGATAGTTCCCAACCCTAAGGGGAACGTTTCTACTACTTTGAGGTCTGGTTGTTTTGCAGGTTGCTAGTCCTTTAGAGTAGGTTGTGGTTGAGAGTAGGAGGATGAGACCGTTCAACAGAGGTGCAAGATGATGAGCCTCTACCGGCAAAAAAGAAGGGAGAGCGGGTAACAAGACCCATTTCATAGCCCTTCCATAGAGAGTAACAGACCCAAGAGGTCCAATGGTTGAGGCTGGAAGATTGTAATATCCTCCCAAGTGCAACGTCATCCTTAAGTCATGACATTATGCTTAGGAGTTGTTACTTATAGACTATGGACCTTTCTTAATTATCTATAGAAAAATTAATCGAATCATGGAGTGACTAATACTGATTTTGTTAAAATATATATAACAAAGGAGCAAACATTTATTGAATACATAGCTAAGTACAAGAGGAAGCTCTTCTAAGAGCTTTAATAAATACGTTCTCTATTTCATTTACATACATATAACTCTAACTAAGTAAGTAAAGTAAAAAAAAAAAATATCAACTACTAAACTCCTTGAGTCCCTACTCTTCACGTAGCAGCCCCATTGTTTCTGGATCACCTGGAGGCGACATGGGAACACAAACAAGCGGAGTGAGAATTATACAATTCTCAGTACGGAACTCCCTAGTTACACACTTATAATGTCATCGTCATTGCCCGCCACTTCGGTTTATTAAAAATGTGATCATGCAATAAATATTAAAGATTCATTTTAAAGTTCTAAAATCATCCTTCCAAAGTGGGTAGCTTTTAACAATCCATCACTTAGTGCGCATATATCATAATGTTCCAATGACTAGTAAATCATTCCAGGCCAAATTAGAATAACATGAGTATGCATATGATAATCATAGTGAAATTATTTCAAAGTGACCTGTGTTCACTTGTGGCCACAAAAATCAAATCAGTGCATTTTTCTCTTTTCATTGACCTAAAAAAGACTTAAGTTTATACCGAACGGGTATTTCCTTTGGACAATTCCACAATAGATAGTTTATACCAAATGGTATTGATAGTGGATGACACCACACAAGGGAAATAGTTTGCTTATCAAGACTGAGCTCATTCTTATACGTGATTATCAACTTCATTTTTTTCCATTTTCAATCACACAAGATCTATTCCTAGCCGATACATCTATCAACTCAAAATAAATTTAGGGAAGTTCTTCTATTTCCTTCCCTCATTCAACCTAAGTCTTGTTTCTGTTTTGTCCATATGTCCAAAAATGCACGATTGAAATTTATATATTCTTTTTTCTCAAATGCATGCATAAGCCACATGTAGGTATTCATTCACAATCCAATTTCAATCATGTCTCATAAACTACTCTTTATTTCCTCTAGCATGCATTTATGTGTCACAAGTCACGTGGCCAAATAGTTTATATTAGGTATTCAATGTCATACTAGAACCCAAAATGCTATTATTTCATCAATTCAAAGCATTGTTGCATTTCCAGCATAATGGCAGATTTCACATGTTCATAGCACAATTTATTTGCACATCAAACAATCAATTCAGAGGCTATAAAAATTATTTAAGACACTTCAATGTGTCCACAAGACTCCATAAAAATTTCAGAGTGAAATATGTTACAAAATTAGACAAATTTGGTGGTCAGAAACCACTCAACCTCAGCTCAAAACCCAAAATTCATAATTTTTAACCCTAGCAAATAATTGAATCAATTCAAAAGAAAAATCACAGTTATACTTCAAGATGTTATCAACACTTATTAAAAATCTCAAAGGAAAAATCAATCATTTGCTGTGCTAAAAAAATTAGCAAAATTCATAGCTTCAAGACTAGAAATTCAAGCGCACATATATAGTCTCGGTTTATGATTTTTTTTCAGATAGTAGGAGTCCAAACAAGGCTCAAGAAAATTATAGAATTAGCTTAGGATGTTAGGTTCAACATATATTTTTTTAGCTTATGAAAATACCCACAAATGTACTAGAAAATTCGTGAACAATCACTGTAGATCAGGAAAATTGAAAATCCAGCGAGCATAGAGCAAAACCCCTTTTGACAAAAATGATTTTTAACATCATCCAAACACCCTACCAAAATTAATACATCACTATCCATATATTATCAACTAATATCATCAAGAATTTTGGAATAATACCAATCAGAAAGTTCATAATAAATTTGAAAAGAAAAGGCCAAAGAAAACCCTACTTTTGGTGTCTAATGGATCCTTGGCTCCAATTTGTTCCAAGATTGATCCCTTCTCTCAAAGCTACCAAATCAACCTCAAATCCTTCCTAAATCAGTGAGGAAGTAAGGTATCAAGGTGAGGATTGATGGAGAATTGAGATTTCAATCGGTTGATTAATAGATCATGAGGAGTAGAACAAGTTTTATGAAGAGAGTTTGTGATTTTAGTGACTTTGAGCTGAGGTTTTTGAAGCTTGAAGTTTGTTAATGGAGGTTTGAGAGGAAGGAAACATGGAAGCTATAATTTTAGAGGTCTTGGCCAAAAATATGAGTGGCTAATAGAGAAGAATGATTTTCTATTCATCTTGTAAGTAAGCTTGTAAGAAAAGCTTGATTTATTATAATATAAAAGGTGAATTCTTAAAGATAGTAAAATGAATGGCTAGGATTTGTTTTTTTGGTTAAAGAATGATCTTGGCCATCCACTTGGCTCAAGATAAGTGGCTCTCTTTAGCTTGGGGAGCAAGTAGCTTTTTCAATGTTAAAATTCACAGGAAATTCCACCAAATAGAGAGATATTGGCATAATAAATGAAAGGCCATGATTGAAACTTACTTTTCAAGTTTCAATCCTTGCCATCCACTTGGCATAAAGGGGTTGGCAAAGGTTACTTGACCACCAAGTAACTTGTATGGTGTTAAAAACCGCACATCAAAACTCTACCGAATGGGTAAATACCGTACTCGGGTAGTCAAACATTATCCTGAAAATTAATTCTACGTATAACTTCTCATTCCTTATCATTTCTAACCTTAACCCTCTATTTTCTCAGTCCAATTTCCTATCCAAGATTCTAGGGTTTAGACTCGATGGGCCCATGGGCCCGCAAGGTTACTATTCACCTAGACCTGAAATTTGTTTTTGACACGTCTGCTGGGCCCTCCTCATCATTGCTCAACTGTTAGATTTTTGAAATTACGACTAATAAAGCTCAAATTAATTTTTAAATAATATTTGGGTGTACAAAAGACCTCTTGAAGACTTTCAAAAGGTAGAAGTCAGCATCCATCTGTTGGATGCAATTAGGTAGATCCTAGTCTGCCAAGTTCTTGAAAGATCTATGCACAACAAGTGGAAGTTGAGGGGCAATGAGGTAAAGAGTGACCATGGGGGTGAAAGCCTCTCCCTTATTTAGCCAGGCTAGCTCCCTATGAAGCATAAGGATCCAAGCGCATTCAATATTCCTTGCACTAATGGGAACCTTCATATTGGGCAAGCTTTTAAGATCTTGGGGCTTGGATCAGTCATGCCGTTCAATGTATGAGGCCTTGGGTGGGGAGAGGCTGACACCCAATTGAGAGTCTAGTTGGCCGCCTGAGCATTTATAGCATCACCTACTACTTTATGGATTAACGACTTATCCACAAACCAACACGGGTTTTTCAGCGTGCTTGTCCTCACTCACACTTCCTAGAAAACTTCCTAGAAGTCACCCATCCCAAATTGCTCTAAGTCAAGCACGCTTAACTATAGAGTTCTTTAGTGATGGGCTATTGAAAAAAGATGCATCTTTGTTGGCATAGATAGTACCAATCAATTCATATAAGCCATCCTTAACCTGTCTAGTCCCATACCTATACAAAGTTCAGGATCCCTCTCATTTTGGTGTGTAATTGGTTCATTCATGCACCCCTCCGCTGAAGCCTCAGGAGCCGCTCATTGTCCGTGCCTTCTGCACCAGTGATCACTTCCGCCCTCATCCCAGGCGTTACATGCCCACCAGCTTCAGCTTGGTTCGTCCCCGAACTACATCGTACTAGGAGAGGTAAGCTTTGATACTATTTGTAACATCTCCTCCTGCTTTATGGATTAATGTCTTGCCCCCACAAACCAACACGGGTCTTTTTAGCGTGCTTTGTCCTCACTCACATTTCCTGGAAAAGTTCCCAAGGTCACCTATCCCAAAATTGCTCCAAGTCAAGCACGCTTAACTATGGAGTTCTTTAGTGATGGGCTACCGAAAGAAGATGCATCTTTGTTGGCATAGGTAATACCAATCAATTCATATAAGTCATCCTCAATTGTATAGTCCATACCTCTACAGCCTTAGGATCCCTAATTCTGGTGTGTAATCGGTTAATCATGCACCCCTTTGCTTAGAAGTCCAGGAGCCGCTCATTGTCCATGTCTTCTGCACCGGCGATTGTAACACCCTAATATTTAACTCAATACGCCTAGGACGTATCAAGATTAATTATTAGTCGTTACTTCCTTTAAAACTCTTTTAGAAATAACTTACAGAAAATACAAGTAAATTTTTTTTTTTGAAATGAAACATGTAAAACAAAGTGCGAGCCATTGCGATGACATAAATGGAGCGTGAAGCGGAAGAATAAATCATACAATTCAAAAGCCATAAAGAACACATCAATCATGAAAACATTCCTCATAACATTAATTAACATAGTTTAGTACATCGCTCCAGAAATATAAAGGAAAACATAAAGTCTTACCCATATGAGTGGGCAGAGCTTGCAGTACATAGAAACTGGAAATACATCATTGGAAAGGAAAATAAAAGCAAGTACATGGTAAGACCCCAAAAGATAAACGCCCAACTATCACTACCCTCACCCTCCACGCCTCCTGATGACGCTGATCCTTGGATGGGGAAATGTAGCCCGGCTGGAGAGCTCCTCGATGTAGCCCAACGAAGCGGATCTAGGCATGGGAATCGAGGGACGGCGTGGCCTCCGCGATGTGGTCGCCTCTCGGGCTATCGAATGCGCCTCGCATGCCTCGGCTGTCGTGTCCTCGCTACCTCCACGAGATCCATAGGAAATGAAGGGAAGAGCCCTCCGAGGGATCGGCCTCCGCCTGAGAACGGGGAACATACTCGGGGTCTGGTGCCCCGATGAGGAAGGGCACGAAGGTACTCGTCTCGGGTCGCATCCCTCAAAGATCAGGTCATCGCCAAATGGTGAAGTCGGATCGAAATGATAGCTGGAGACGGGAAACAAACGGGCGTTCCACGTACACAAAAATGCGCACCTCACAATGACCTTTGAAGTGGTAGGACTGATGCTCGGGGTCATAGTGCACCTCCCAGTGGGTGGTCAATGAAAATCACGAACAACGCCATCGATATTTGAAGACGTAACGGAAAGAGAAATAGAGAGAGGGTGAGAATCTTGCTAAAGAATCTCAGGAGGGAAATCCTTTCCTAGTGTCATCGTTTGTCCTTAGGAACCTTGGGTTTATTATGAAAAGGTTAAGCATGCATAGGTTCATTATGAAGTTTTCACAAAAGATATTTATCCAAGGTCCATGTCTTTTATAATGAATCTTAATGCATGTATGCAACATAATAGTTCATGGATGCATGGCAGTTCTTTAGGCAAACCAAACAATAATCAATCAACATATAAGTGGCATGAACATCATTCCTTCATCTTAATCTTGTGACACCAAACATAATAGTAACTGCACCCTTAAACTAGGCTATGAGCTCATACCTTAACTAGTCGTCACTAGTTCTTACTTATCCTCTTGATAAGCGAATCATAAACATAATCATAATCATAATCATCATAATCCCGACTCCAAGAGTACGGGTAGGGGCCTAAGGATCACCCATCATGGGACTTTTTCCTTCTTCGAAACGCATCGACATTAAGGCCAACGACTTGTCCGCTTTGGAGGCTAATGTCTATGCCCTCATGGTTTTACCTTCTCTCAGAAGCAGGAGAAGTACGTCTCGATGTGTCACCTTAAACATCATATTTCTCAAAAACTTTCTTATGTCTCTCAAATTTGACAGAAATTCGGTGGCATAACAGCTACTCTCCGAATTTCCTCAAATTTGAGTCATGCCACATAATCTCAATCACATGCATCATTTTCATGGAACTTTCTCAAATCAATAACTTTCTAGTTCACATGAGCATATTCCTCAATCTCATTCATATTTCGAAACCTCATGCATCTTAAATACTTGGCACAACACTTCATCATATCAACATATCAATTATTCACATAAGGTTTCATACTTGAAATGTAATCATATTCACATCATCAAGAATATACTCTCTCGGTCTCATGCTCACATCATACCTCCTATCTCATGGTGTCTTATGCTTTGGCCCTTATGGGTCTTGAATTCTTTTCTAGTAATCTTATCACCCATTGCAAGTCTTTATCATATCTAGGGGGTTTGTTCTTTATAATTCTTCTAACATTATGCTCACTAATTCATCCAACAGCATTATATAGATTACTCATCAAGATCATTTATTCCACTACGGGATTTAGAATCTATGCCTTAAACTCTTTTCTAAGTTTTATCTTCGCCTAAGATTCTATGTTCAACTCCTAGGCATAATCACTAGCTATGAACCATCTTTCTTAAGCTCAATTATGCTAAAGAAGTTTTATTCTTGTGTCTAAGCACTTTAAGATTCTAGTTCTAATTTCTTCCTATTTGTTTAGTCTTTCTAATCCTCCAAAATGTTCCTCACTTCGCTCAAGCATAATATTACGCATTCTAACTCCTCAACAGAATTCATACAGTGGCCACAAGGATAAGACAGAAACCAACAATGTTCATCACACATAATCACATAAACTCATGTTATAAGTGCACACGAGTTGCTAGTTTTCTCTTGGGACAATTTCAGGAGCAAAAATGTGTTCTGGTAATCGATTACATGTGCCTAGTAATCGATTACCAGGAGCTAAATTTTTCTGGGTTCAACAACCAGGTAATCGATTACATATAATGGTAATCGATTACTTAGGGTTAAATTTGTTTCCAGAAAAATAAACATTTGAGTAATCGATTACACTAACAGGTAATCGATTACAGAGTTTTAAGGACAGGTTTGGGCATGAAGAACAGCCTTAGTAATCGATTACATTGTCTCTGGTAATCGTTACAAAACCAAAAGTCCTTCGAAAAACCCTCTGGTAATCGATTACATAAGCTGGTAATCGATTACTAGAACCTCCGGAATTTGAGAAAACATGATTTTTGACACATTCCAAACTATTTAAACACCTTGAGACCTCATAAAACAGTTTTCCAACATTTTCCTGAAATCATCCATACATTTTACAAAATCAAACCATCATTGAATCATACTAAAACACATCCATCTCTTTTTATTAGAGATCCCCATTGAAGATACTTAGGGCAAGTCTTTGAGCTCTAGAGTATTTAGGTGATAACATAATCTTAAACATGCTATGCACTTCATTTTACTCTTCATTACAAAGTAAAGTGAGAGCATAAAATAAATATGAGATGCAACCTCATTATTATCTTTAAGGATTAAGTGATGACTTGAAATATAAACATGAAATGCAAGCTTGGGAATTTAAATATGATAATGCAAGTTCATTCATTTATTTTATGAGATTAGTGATGGCATCAAAATAAACATGAGATGCAAGACATAAACTTAAACATGAATGCAACTTGTTTTATCTTAACTAGAGCTCTTACAAGACTTTAGAGGAACATCAAAGGCCTTAACCCAACATGTATCTTAACAATGGAAGGTGAGCTTTAGAGTTCTTAACACCAAGTCTTCAAAGAAGTCTTTGGTTTGAACTTCATCATCAAGCTCAAGAAAATGGATTAAAACCAAAAACATCAACACTTTAACAAAACAAACATAAATAAAACTACTCATATTCTTTATTTTATTGCTCATGGGCTTCAATCTAGAGTAAAACTCTTAGAACGGCCGACCAACTTTAAGGTTGGCAAGGGTAAGCTTAGAGCTTTTTGAAATCTTAGGATTAATTTTCTTAACAAAACTTTTGTGATCTACTTTACAATTTTTAGCAAACTTTATTCAAACCAAAGCAAAGGAAACTGAAATCATGAAGAGGAAAAGAAAAGAAAACCACAAACTTTATCAAGGAAAAGGAAGAAATCAAGGCATGTATGGTCCAAGACCAAGTTGTTTCAAGCTTTAGAGGTTTCTCACATGACAACAACAAGTCATTATCTTGAAACCTCATCATCAAGCTCATGTTTTCTTTATAAAGGGCCTCTTGGCCGAAAGAAAAGGGAAGAGGAAAAGAGTTTGAAACCAAGAGAAAGCTAGAACTTTTCTTAAGAACACAAGCCAAAACATTAAAACAAAACCCCTACCTAAAGAAGTCTTGAAGAGAGATTAAGGAAGCTTTGTTTTCTTGATGAAATGAGAAGGAAATCCTCTTGAAGTCTTAAGGAAAAACTCGGCCAAAATGAGGGAGTTTGAGAGGAAATGAGAGAATTTTTGCAAGAAGTGTAAACTTAACAAATGAACCAAAGTGTGACAAGGTTCATCAAGGCTTGGTATTTATAGAAATTTTCAACAATGAGGCTTCCATGGGGGAAGAGGCCAGCCTTGAGGGAGGAAGGAGAGAAGAAATATCTCTTACAAAGGTATGGTTATAAGCATGGTTGAAGGCATGGTGAGGTATGGGCAAGGCATGGCTTGAAGTATGGCTCTTGAGTGTAATTGAAACAAAACATGATGGGCTATGGAGGGGTGGAGTGGCTGGCCACTTAAGGCCAAGAAAGAAAGAAAATTAGTTCATCTAATTGTGGGTTAAAGGTGTGTTTAGGTGTGTCTTTGATTAGGCTTTTGATTAGGAGTTTATAAGAAGGTGTTTAGGTGAGGTAATTGGGTAATTAGGAAGGTCAAGACTTGATTAGGGAGTGGTCATACTAGATTAACAAATTAAATTCATTTTCTTGGTCAAATGAGGTATGACACAATTCCTTAATTTAAGAAATTGGAGAGAAAATACTATTCAAGATTCCATGACTAGGAATCTTGAATTAAAGAATGCAATTAGAGTTTATCTAAGCAATCTTAGGTTTTAATTAACCTTAACAAATCATTTTGACTCTAGATTAATTATCAAAATAAATTAATCTTCGATTAGAGCCTAATATTGCTTAGGTTTGCTTAATTGCGTCATTAGGCTCACTGTATATGTTCTAGGGGCAAAATGGTAATTTTGCACTAAAACTGCCGGACCTTTGGGCCCACTAAACATCAAACATTACTTAAAAACATCATTCTAAATTTTCTAGAAAAATTCCGGGCTCAAACGGCACCTTTTACCGTGTAGACACAGGAGAGGTATTTTGGTCATTTTGAGCCGAAAGTTCAAAAACGAGATTTTCACCTCGGATATCATTCATAACAATATAATCCCCTTTAAACATCAAGTTGACCCATTCGAGGATTGGGCAACTCCTAAATTCTGGAAAATGACCTCAGGGCATTTTGGTCATTTGTACTCAAACAAAAATCGGGGAGTTACAACTACCACTCCCCTTGTCCCGGGCATTACACATTTAGAGTCCAGATGGGATACTTGAGGACGTCCTTGTCTAGGTAAATAATTTAATTTTCCCAGGACTTTTATGTTTTGGCTATGGAGGATGATATCAATGCTATCGAGCACACATTAAACTTGGGGAGACCATTTTTAAAAACTACAAGAACCAAGATTGATATGTATGCGGGTACTTTGTCCTTTGAGTGTGGGGATATGAAGGCTCAGTTCTACTTATTTGATGCCATGAAACACCCACCGAGCATTCTGTCTTTAGCATTGATGTCATTGACTCCTTGATTGATGAGGTATTTGTTGGCTTAATTGAGAATTTTGATTAGATTTGGGGATGGTACTAGAGTTTGAATGCCTTAACCTTGACGGTACCACCAATTTGTACAAGGAGTGTGCCATTGATGCATCCTTGACAGGGCAATATTTTGAGAAAGCTACAAAACTTTTAGTAGCTAACGCCGCAAGCCTTGTCATTGATACATTTAGTAGCAGCACCCTTTTGGAGACTACTTTATTGTTTGAGCTAATATTATCTATTTCTTCCACTGGGTATGATGATTATGTTGTTTTAGAATTGTCGAAGCTAAGGGAATAGGTACATAGTTGGTAGGGCTAGAATTGAAGCCCTTTTCCGACCACTTCAAGTATGCATTCTTGGGGGAGGGCGAAACACTATCGGTCATCATAGCCAATGGCCTCTCTAAGACCCAAGAGGATAATTTAATTGTGGTTTTGACATGACACAAGAGCGCCATTGGTTGGACCTTGATGACGTTACAGGATTACCTCTCCACCTGATGCACAGGATATTTCTGAAGGGAGCTAAGCCCTTAACAGCCACATGTCGGCTGAACCCATTGATACCTGATGTGGTCAAGAAGAAGGTGACAAGGCTTTTATAGGCTGGCATCATCTATCCTATTTCTAAGTGAGTAGGTGAGCCCAAGTGCAGGTGGTTCCCAAGAAGTCGTGGATCACTGTGTGAATAATGAGAAAGGTGAGTTGGTTCTAACCCGGTGCAAAACAATTAGAGGGTTTGCATAGACTATCTGAGGCTTAATCAGAAAAGGACCACTATCTCCTGCCTTTCATTGATTAGATGTTGGAAAGGTTGGGGAAGTCTCGCTCCTTTCTTGGATGGCTACACAAGGTATTTGCAGATTCACATTGCCCGGAAACCAGGAGAAGACCACCTTCACGTGCCCCTTTGGCACTTATGCTTACAGGTGAATGCCCTTTGGGCTTTGCAAACGGCTACTTTTTCAGTGGTGCATGATGAGCATTTTTTCTGACCTATTGGAGGAGTGCATGTGTAACACCCTTTTTTCCTATTGTGTAAAATTATCAAAATGCCCCTGGGTAATTTTCGCATGAGTTTTGAGCTCAAACAATCCTTAATTAGAAATTTTAACATTAGGGTAAAATTATATGAGGCTTGGATAGCAATTTGTGCGAAAATCACAAATTTCGATTTTCATGTACAAAATAACCAAAATGCCCCTTAGGTTATTTTTGCCAAAAATCGAAGATAGTCAATTTCTGTATCCCAGAGGGGTTGGTTTTATGTTTGAAGGGAATTATTTGTGATATGATGATGTTGAGTTAAAAATCTCAACTCCTGATTTTACCGTACGTAAAATTACCAAATAACCCCTGGTAATTTAACACAAGATTGAGTAACCTTCAAACTCAGTTATCACTTGGGAAGTTTAAAATGTTTGTTGTAGGTACTATGTAATATCTGAAAATGTTTGGGTAATTTTGGAGAGTTTTATATAAAATGACTTTTTTTTACCTCTAGTTAGTGCTTAATAAGTTCACTTAAGTAATTAAGGCAATATTAGGCTCTAATTCTTTTCGATTTGATTTCATTCATTAATCTTGGGTTAAAAATAATTACTTGAGTTAAAAATAATTACTTGAGGTAATTAGAGCCTAAGAATTGTTTAGGGAAATTTAATTTCCTTTCTTAATTACAAGGACTTATAAAATCAATAATGTTAAGATTAAGGTAAATCTAGTGCATTTTCTTTCTTTATCTTAAGATTAAGACTTATATTACTAATTGATTTTAAGCTCAATTGAGGTTAATTCCATTACTATTATAAAATTACTCTTTTACCTTGTCTTGGTAATTCCTAAACACTTGATTTTTATCATTTACCTATCCTACATGTCCTACCACTTATCAAGAATCAAAATTGTCCCCTATTATGCCCAAACAAGGCCGTGGACTCCATGCCCTCCATCACTTCATGATTTATTTTTTTCAATAAATAATGCATTTACAAACATCATTGCTTTACCATTTACTTTTTTGGAGTTGTCTTGCTCAAGATTGCTCAAAAAAATTCTGCATTCTCTCAAGAACTCTAAGCTTTCTTCTTCTTCCACCTCCATATCCAAGAAGCTCCATTCTTGACATTCATCCAAGTTCTCAACTTCAAACTAACACATTTACACCATAGATCAATTCCTAAACACCTAAACTTTCAAATTCCAAATACAAGAACATAAGAAAAATCCTTCCTCCACTCTAAACTCCCTTGGCTGAAACCATTACCACCATTAAGAACAGATTTCTTCTTCTTACTTTATAAAAGATCAAGCTTTATCTTTTGTAAATAAGAAATAACTTGGTAGGGATTTTATTTCATGTCTTTTCTTTTGTTCTTTCCTTTAAATTTCGGTTTCTATGGCTTGATAATGAGGAATCATGGTGGTGGTTGTGAATCCATCATATAATAGACCTCTAAAGCTCATGGTTTAGTTTTTATTGTCAAAAGATTAATGGAATAATTGTTAATTTTCTTTAAGTTGATTCTTTTAAGCTTGATGATGAGTTCAAGAAATAAGGTTCTTGGAACCATGTTAATAAGAACTCTAAAGCTCACTTCCTTTTTGTTAAGATTAATTGGAGTCAAAGAGTTCATTCTTTAAAAACTTGAGTTTTGAGCTTAACAAGATATAAAAAGGAACTTGCATCCATGTTTATGTTTTAAGCTCTTGCATATCATGTTTAAATTTCAAGCCTTGCATAATCATGTTTATATTTCAAGTAATCACCTTAATTCTTGAAGATAATAATATAGACTTGCATATCATGTTTAAATTTCCAAGTCTTACATATCATGTTTAAATTTGAAGTCATCACCTTAAATCTTAAAGATAAGAAAATGGACTTGCACATCATGTTTATATTTCAAACCTTGCATATCATATTTATATTCCCAAGTTATCACCTTATAACAATCAAGATTAAAAATGAGATTGCATGACATGTTTATGATTCTAGTTATCACCTAAATCTCTAAAGCTCAAGACTTGCTTCTTTTATCTTAAATGAAAATTTTAACCATGGACATACTTTCAACTTCTAATTTCGGCCTCATGATTCTGATGGGCCTAGAGTGAGTTTTATTTTATGTTAAGACTTCATGTATTTTCAATGTCTTGAAATAATTTTAAGAAAAACTAGTAACTAGAAATGATTTATGACACAATTTTCCAAGCTCTTAGAAATTAAAACAATGGCTTCTGCTTTCTTTTATAAATTCTATAATATGCTATTTGGAATGGCTTAGAGGGGTGAAAATTATTATTAGTTGATGTAAAAATCATTCTTGACACATTAGGCAAGACTAGTAACTAGAAATGTGTAAAAGCGTAATTTTTGAAAACTTCTAGCGATGTGAATTTTGGTTACTGATTGGAATTATTTGTTTATGTATGATGTTGTTTGGGATTGTCTAATGGTGTAAGAATTACTAATAGTTAGTGCAATAATTATTTTTAGCACTTGAGGAAAAACTAGTATCTAGAAAGGATTAAAATGTGTTTTCTAGAGCACTTAGTAATTGGAATTATGATTTTTGTTCCTGCATGTATATATTCTATTTGAGACCATGTATGTAGGTAAGAATCACTAATAATTTGTGTGGGAATTAATTTTAGCACCTTAGGAAAAGCCGGTAATTAAAAACGGTCAAAAATGCAATTTCTAGAACTCTTAAGATTTAATTTTCTAACACTGCCAAGTGCTGTTTGGTACTATTCATAAGGTTAAAAGTTAGTGAAAACTCTTGTCATAACCATTGTTGGTCTCTTAGATGCATAAAATAATTATTACAAGTGTTTGATTAGACCGATTTGTAGTTTCAACCCATTCAAGGGCTAATGAGTAATTACCGATAACTTGAGGTTGAAAATGAGAATTGTATTTGTAATGACCTTTGGTGCATTATGTATATCTTGTTGAAGCATAGCATGTGCATTAGCTTACCCCCTTAATTTCAGCTTACTGGGTAGAAGCATGCTTACCTTTCAATAAGATGTTAATAATAGCATGCCTATGCGAATTATGTTATGATGAGTTGCAATTATGATTGAGATATTTGAAGATGCATAGTTGATGTATTCTATGAGCATGAAATGTGAATTCATAAGTTATAATGATATAATGCTCAGGTTTGCACCCTAATGAACACGCTAAAATTAAGGTGACATAAGACACATGGAAATGATCCTCCAGACTCCAAAAATTAATAGTTAGGAGAGGTGATCCAATAAGGACCCTTTAGACTCCAGGAATTAATGGTTATGAAAGGTGATCCTATGTCCCCTATCTCGCACTCTGGAGTTAGGAATTTAGCTTATCCAAAGGATAAGTATAAACTAGTGACGACTAGTTAGGTATGAGCTCATAACCTAAAACTCTCAAGAGGAAGAAGATATAGGGTGGCCCCCAAGGAAAAGAGAATAAGAAATTTAAGTCATCTAAAAGAATAATGAGGAGAAATCATGTTAGAAAGACTTGTGTTCTTTATGTCATGTACATTGGTTATGATTTCTATGATAACTGGCATATGGCATTGAAATGCATTCATGATATAGTATGATGCATCCATGACATTAAGATTTATGCTAAAAGATACGGACCTTGGCTAATGGTATTTGAACCTTAATGAAAGAACTTTATATATGCTCACATTTTCATAGTGAAATCCGAGGTTCCTGGGACGATAATGATGACACACATGTTAGGAGGCGAAAGCCCTACAAAGATTCTTTTATAAGTTTCTCATTCCCTCTTTTTTTTTCCATCTTATCTTAAGAAGGTAGATGGCGACGTTCGTGATCTATGTTGATGCTCCCACGTGGGAAATGCACTATGACGTAGTGAACGGTCGTATCATTTTGTGGGTCACTGTAGTTTGTTTGTACATTTTTATGGATTGTCCCTTCACACACCCCATTTCTAAAACTTGTTTCTCCTATTGCCCCATTTCCGGATGATCTTGCCTTCGAGCGCATGCATCCGCATGCTCGACAGTTTCCTCATACTCACTCTCTATCATTCTGTTAGAGTTTTCATGATTACATACCCTGGTCACCACCTCGTTCTACTAGGTCATGGTTGGACCTATTAGAGGATCTACGCTCCCACTACTCTTCAGGTAAATATGCCCTTGTTATTGCTATGGAAGTGGGAGGTGATAATGATGGAGAGACTCCTGTCATACAACCGATGAGAGGAGCTGAGCTTGCACGTAGAGGCGCTACCCGTCCTCGCCAAGGTGCCCATGTTTGACCCACGAAACTTTATGCCACACGAGACGAGTTGATTCGTGGATTTTACTCTATGTGCTTTGAGCAGGAGTAGTGAGAGGAGGGATCTTATGCTAGTTTATTCTGTATTTGGTTGCATATTGTTCATCTTGGATTACTGTACTTGATTTAACCTTTGTTAGTAGTGTGATGTTTGTATGTTTTGGTGCAAGATGCAGAACGATCAATATTTGTATTGGTAATATTATAATATATGGGTGTTGTTATTTATAGGTACCTTGATTTGTTTTTATCCTTTCCCTTTCATATGCGAGGTAAATAGCATTAATTATTTAGTATGCACGGCTCACATTTTGTTTAAAAAAAAATTACCTATAATTTCATTAAAGTATTTCCAAGAGTTTAAGTTAAGAATTGGAACAAAAGAGTAATAACTAATAATTAACCTAAATATGTCCTAGGCGTGTTGAGTTAAATATTAAGGTGTTACAACATGGAGGTATTTATAGATGACTTTACCGTTTTTGGTTCTTCTTTTAATTCTTGTTTGAGTAGCTTAGCTAGAGTGCTAGAGAGGTGTGTGGAGACTAACCTTGTTTTAAATTTTGAAAAGTGCCATTTTATGGTGGAACAAGGTATAGTCTTGGGCCATGTAGTCTTTAGCAAGGGCATTGCGTTGATCCTGCTAAAATAGAAGTTATTACCTCCTTGCCTCACCTCGCAAGTGTAACATCCTAGTTCTTTTCTTTAGAAATTAATTAAGGTTTTATTAATGAAAATATCAAGATTTTGACAGGCATGGTAATGATGAAAATGACCCTGATTAAGCACAAAAGTGAATAGTATTTTGCGGACCACTAGGCTCGCAAGACAGCCAAAATCCTAGATTCGGGACTGAGGTGTTCGAACTAAGGGAAACATGGGAATAAGGTTAGAAATAAGTGGAATGAAAGTTTTATACTTAGAATTAATTTTTGAGTAATATTGGTTTAATCGGGTACGGATTTACCGTTCGGAAGATTTCAGTGTGATTTTAACACCGAAGATATTTTAGTCACCACAAATGCACAAAGCTTATCCATTTAGGACATGTGGAAGGCCAAGATTTAATCTTGGAATCCAAGATTAAATCTTAGCCTTCCATTTTGCTTTATTACATTAATATTTATCTAATTACATAATATCTTTACATGCATTAAACACAAGAAAACAAAGCAAAATCTTCTCCACCAAGCCACTTTAATTTTCGGCCAGCATAGGGGAAAGAAGAGCAGCCACCATTTTCATCTTCAAGAGCTTGATCTTGAGTTCTAAGCCCAAAAACACTAGCCTAGAGTAGTTGAAACCTCAAAGTTCCTTCATTAAACTTGTTCTACATCTTGATCTCTACAAATCTAGTCGAACAAAATCTCTATTCCTCATCAAACGTTGTCTTGCTACCTCACACCTCATTGATTGAAGAAGGGTTTGAAGTTGGTTTGGGAGCTTTGGAGTGGAAGGATTCAAGCTTGGATCATCTTGGAGCCAAAGATCCACTAAGTTGCTAAAATTAGGGTTTTTGTTACCTTTCCTTGTCAAATTTTTCTGATCTGTTTTGGGTTGAGCTAGGTCTGAAATTTCTGGTTGTGTTGGATGATATTATGTTGATATTGATGTATTAATTTTGGTGGTGTGTTTGGATGGTCTTAGAAAATGGTTTTTATCAAAAGAAGTTTGGACTAGGCTAAGATTTTCGGTTTCCTGCAACTAGTAGCTATGCACGAATTTTCTGGTATAGTTTTGGCTAGTTTCATGAGCTAAAAAAATTAAATGAATTTTCTTGGGTGTTGATTTTAAGGTTTACTGCCTAAAAAAAAATCAGGAAGGAGATAAGACTGATGTTGTCTTGATTGTTGTAACTGAAGCAATATGATTATCCGATTTATTACCATACTAAATGATTGAATGAGCCTTTGAAATTTTTACATAAAGTTAATAACATATTGAAGTATCACTGTAAATTTTATTGTGCATATATTCAGTCATTTGGTAGGGTTAAAAATTACGAGAATTTGGTCTGATATGTGATTTGGTGGCCCCTGACCACTAAATTTGTACAATTTACTGAAGGAGTTAGAGAGCTCTGTTTGTCTTGAAATTTTTAGGGTCTTAGACACATTGAAGTGTCACAGAGAATTTTTTGGCCCTTGAATCGGCCATGTGTAGGGAAGATAAATTTTGCTGCTTAAGCAGATTTTGCCGATATGCTTAAACTGAAATTACAAATGTTGATTTAGTACTATAATTACTTGTAATTCAACTAGAGTGTGAATGAATGCATACTATGAACTCTAATGATTGATTTATGAGAAAAGAATAAAGATTACATTGTGCATAAATGCATATATATGGTTTATGCATGCCTTGGGGAAAGAAAAACGTACTAGATATACATATATATGAAAAGAGAATTTATACATGTCACTTGTGCATACGTTTAACATATGGGAAAAGAGAGACAAGGCTTAGATGGATAGAAAGGGAAGGCAAGAGTAAGGACTTCCCTGGAAATTTGATGAGTCGGTAGATGTATTGGCTAGGAGTAGAACTGTGTGTGATTCGAAAATGGAAAAAATGGAGTCGATGATCACGAATAGGAATGAGCTCATGTCCTAGCTTCTATGTCCTTTGGGAATTATTGTCAAATGCAGATATATTTTTATGTGGAATTAAGCCTTCCCTATGTTAACAAAGGAGGAAAATACATGAAATTGAACTTATGGTCCCAAATAATAGTACATGACTTATTACTGATGACATCCTAAATTCCCATGATTTACATATTTTAGCATTGATGCCTATAACTTTTGTATGGATGTTTTATATAAATAAATACATTATCTATATTCTATATAGTATATGGGGGAACCACTCTACGGAGAATTTTATAGTTTTCTCACCCTTGCAACTGTATGTACTTGTATTACTCAAGATTCTAGATGCCATCACTAATATTTTTCCTTGATTCGCCACAATGGGTGTGGCAGTATGATCCGGCACTCGACTCCTTGTATGCCATAGGTTACTCTCAGTTTGGTGTATATGTGTTCTTCGGTCGTTCCTTCAGTGCATTAGTTTTTGCTGAGGATTTCGACCTGCTTCTCCCTATGATGGCGTGCCCCTTCATATGGCACACCCAGAGGTGTTCGATGTCCTGGCCGCGCCACATGTACCCCTCCAGGAGATGTACCTGCTTCTTCATCATCATCCTCCGACTCGGACCCACCTGGGGATCGGATGCCCCAATGGAGGCAAGGCTATCATATTGATGGCCAATGGCTTCCTGGAGGAGGACGTGAGGTTTCCAGGGACTCTTGGCTTATATGTAGTAGTAGGGTAGTGTTAGGATGGTACCAGCCTAACTGATGTACTACTAGATGTATTCAGGTTCATTTGTATCGATATGTGATTTTGTTGGATCGGATACCAGAGGCTAGCCTTTTTGTTACGAAGTTGACTAGCTTAGGGTTAACTGACTTGTTTGGCATTATGATGTATATCTTGCAAAATTAGAGATTATGTTCATATATGTAAATATGAGTGTTGCACCATATGTATCTAAAGCTCTTTACTACCTTGTATTTCAACTAGTATATATTTTGAATGTAAGTAATACTTTGTTAGTTACTATGTCAATACTCGAGTAGAATATCGTAATTAGGAGGGTGTTACATTATGGTATTAGAGTTTGAACTATTATCAGCCTGCGGATTGGACCGACTATGTTTCCATAGAATTGTCATGCATTATGATGCATATATGCCTATATGTGTGTATGACGCTGGTTAGGGATGTTGTGGGTTACTGTCACACTTAGCTTGGTATTGAGCCTGATCAACTCAATATTTTGTTTTGTGTGATAGGAATCAATGACTTTAAATCGGCAAACTAGGAGCGGAGCGGGAAATGACATAGAAATGATGAATACCTTTCGTGAGATGGCCGCGGCAATAAGGGAATAAGCTGCAATTGCTAATCGAATGATGGAAAGATTGAATCGCAATGAGGCAGAACCCGATTGACAACTTGGGAGGAAATGAAGTGGATGGGGAATACTAGAAATTTGCTGAATTTACAAAGGCAAACCCCCACCTTTTTAGGAGTTTTTAACCCTTGTAAAGTAGAAGAGTGGATCAAGGCAATGGAAAAGATTTTCTCGTTCTACCTTACAGAGGTTCAAAAGGTGGTTTTTGCCACCTATATGTTAAGGCAGATGCGAAATTCTGTGGGTTGGTACCAGGGGATTATTTGAAGCTTCCCAGCTCAAGGTTACCTGGGATATCTTCAAAGAGGCTTTTTACCATAAGTATTTTCCTTCTTGGTAAGGAATGCAAAGGAGTTAGAGTTTATGACTCTTAAACAAGGACCTATGAGTGTAGCAGTATGCAACCAAATTCCAAGAGCTCTGAAGTTTTCTACAATTTACTAGCGTGACCCAGATGAAGTTGGAAATGCATAAAATATGAAGGGGGTCTGTGTAAGACATTTAAGTAGCGGTAAGCCTCTTGGAGATTCGAGACTATCTTACTTTGGTGAATAAGTGTCGGCGTGAGAGGAATCTAATAAGAAGCTTGCAATTTTCAAGTATACACAGAACAATGCCAGGAGGGACTAGCACCTCAGGGCCCCATTAAGCTGGTACACCAGCCTATGGGGAGAATTCAACCTAATAACAATAATAACAGAGGGAAGTAGCTTCAATCCCAAGATCGGAGATAAGACGATGCCCTAAATGTGGGAAATATCAGGGAAGGGCCATGCTGGACAACACAAATTGTGTGCTTCTGTGGGGAAACCAAGACGTAAAATATTTGAATGTCCCAATAAGAAAGGTCAGGAGCCCACCCCTAGACCACAATAACAAAGGCGTGTTTTACCTGTGAGTGCCAAGGAAGTTTCTCAATCTGCCAATTTAATCCGAGATAAGTGTGAAATAAATGGTAATACCTTAGATGTACTGTATGATTTGGGTGCAACCATTTTTTGTATCCCATGACTGTGTACAAAGGTTAGAATTATTTGTGTCTGTTACCTTATGATCTTCTTGTATGCACTCCTCCTGTTGGTCCTATTAGGACTTGTTAGGCATGCATGAACCTTTCTCTTCTTATAAATACTAGAGAATTCCTACCAATTATTTTTCTCCCTTTATCTGCTTTAGAAGTCATCTTAGGTATGGATTGGCTGGTATCACATTATGTGCTTTTACATTGTCCCATTAAACTTGTATTTCTTCTTGTATCTCCTTCTATTCCTGTGGCTCCTTTTTCTTTTTACTTAGACCTAGTGACACCTAGCCCTAGTAAGGCGAACCGTAAGGAATATGTTCTCCCTCAGCTAGTGAAGCTGAAAGCAACCATGAAGTGAGTATGATTCCAGTGGTGAAGGAGTATCCAGATGTGTTCCCAGTTGATATTCAGAGTTTTCACCCAAGAAGGAAGTCTAATTCTCCATTAAGTTGGTCCAGGGGGTCCTCTTGATTGCCTCTTATAGGATATCGCCCTTAGAGTTGAAGGAGTTAAAGTCAGATTGAAGAGCTACCAAACATTTCATTAGACCAAGTGCCTCTCCATGGGGAGTGTAAAACCCTAATTTTCTTTAGAAATTAATTGAGGTTTTGTTAATGAGAATATTGAGATTCTGAGAGACATAGTAATGATGAGAACGACTCTATGATTGAATAAAAAAATGTGAATAGTATTCTATGGGCCCCAGGGCTCGCAAGTTGAAACCTTAGATTAGAGACTCGAGGTGCTCGAAATTGGGGAAACATGGAAATAAGATTAGAAATATTTGGAAATGAAAATTTCATGCTTAGAATTAATTTCGGGTAATATCTGATTTCTAGGTGCGGTGTTTTACCCATTCAGTGAAATTTCGTGTGCGATTTTTAACACGAAGGCTAGTTAATCTCTATAAAATAATGAAGTTTATCTCTTTAAATGCCAAATGAATGGCTAAGATTTCATCTTGGATGCAAGATCAAATCTTAGCCATTGATGTTAGGTTCTTTTAATGAAAAGAAAATTCTTTCACTTTATGTGCAACCAATGATATCACTCCTTATAAGATAAAGTTAGCACACCTAACATCATTAATTCTTCCTCTAACTCGGCCAGCAAAGGAGAAGACCAGAACCTCCATGTTTCCTTCACTAAACACCTTGAAACCTTGATTTCCAACATCAAAATCCTAAGCCAAACCTTGTTAAAATCAAAATCTTCATTCTTTAAACTTGTTCTACACTTCAACCTCTACAAGTATAACCGATTAGAATCTCTAAATCTCACCTTATTACCTCATCCATCACTGATTAGTGAAGGGTTTGGGTGTGTTCTAAGAGCTTAGGAGTGAAGGACTTCCATCTTGGAGCAAACTAGAAACAAGAGCACACTAGCTTCCAAGGGTAGGGTTTTTGTTGCCTTTCCTTGTCAAATTTTTATGATATGTTTTGGGTTGAGCTAGGTCTGAAATTTCTGGTTGTCTTGATTTATATTATGTTGATATTGATGTATTAATTTTGGTGGTGAGTTTGGATGGTGTTAGAAAATGGTTTTTATCAGAATAAGTTTGGACTAGGTTGCTGGAGTTTCGGTTTCCCTGCAGGCAGCAATTGTTCACAAATTTTCTAGTATATTTTTAGGTGTTTTTATGAGTTATAAAAATGATATGTTGGAGTAAACATCTCACACTAACTACAGGAATTTTCTTGGGTCTTTATTTTAAGGTTTACTATCTAAAAAAATCAGAAACTGAAATGAGATTGATGCTGTCTTGATTATTGAAACTGAAGCAATAAGATTACCAATTTTATTACTATAGCAAATGATTGAAATAACCTTTGAAATTTTTACAGGAAGTTACTAATATATGAAATTATCACTGTAAATTTTATTGTGAGTTGATTCAATCATTTGCTAGGGTTAAAAATTATGAGAACTCTGGTATGATCTGTGAATTGGTGGCCCTGACCCTAAATTTGTACAATTTACTGAAGGAGTTAGAGATCTCTGTTGTCTTGAAATTTTTACACGGACTCCTAGACACATAAAAATGTCATGGAGAATTTTTGTGGCCCTTGAATCGACCATGTGATAGGGAAAATAAATCTTGCTACTTCAGCATAAATTCTGCCAACATGCTGAAATTGAATCCAAGTATTGATTTAGTGATATAATGACTTGTGATTCAATTAGGATGTGAATGAATGCATGTTATAGACTTTAATGATTGCTTCATGAGAAGAATGGGAATTTCCTTGTGAATGAATACTGTAACACCCTAACTCTTAACCTCATACGCTCGAGTCGCATGTCCGGTTAGTTATTAGTTGATACGCTTTGTTTTAGATCTTGACTTACTTTTCTTGAAATACGAGTAGTAAAATACAACTAATTTTTTTCTTTTTGAACTTAAGACTTAAAATGCGAGCGCGTGTGCGTATAGATACCGACTACTAAACATAAGACACAACAAATAGATATACGTCATCATAACAACCATGAATAAACTATAGAATAATCACAACATAAATTATAGTAATATATCATAATCATAACATAACAACGATGTTCTTATAAATATAAGGACACCTAGGGGTGTCAATTTCACCAAACAACTTTAACTACACAAAAAAAAAAGTTAACAAGGATAGACTATTCTTCATGCTTCCGCTGCGCCTTCTAATCCAACTAGATGATGTGATTCCTACGCCGCAACTCAAGGATGATCACGAACATCCGCATCAATCCCATCTGGAGATAACACGGGAGGAAAACAAAAGGGGTGAGAATACTTACAAGATTCTCAGGGCTGCCCAACTTTAAGACAAGTGTCATCGTCATCGTCCCAGCCACTTCGGGTTTCATTATGAAAGAGGTGTACATGCATAGGTTCAGTTTTAATTTCTCAAATCCTATTATCCGAAGTGGGTTTCTTTTAGCATGAGTCTTGATGGTATGAATGCAGCAGATATTTTATGTATGCATGGCAATACTTAAGCATGACATCACGTACTTCGACATATATCACTTAATCATAAGCACCGATGGAACAATCACGAAACATGTGCATGTGCGTCTTTTACTTTATCATTTATGAACTCTTCAGTTCCTTTCTTAACTTTTTCCACCCTCATCATGGTTACCAAAATCTACCCAACCTGCCACCCCGATTCTCATGGTCACCAAAACTCCAAATACACCGATTGCCTAGGAATGAACTCAAACCTAACTAGCCATCGCTAGATTCATATGGGAAAAAGAGGGAATCATGTCTCTTTCTTGGATCACCCTACAACCCTTAACTCAAAGTCATAATGGGATCATTTCCTCATTAGCTTATCTCTTTCTTGGATCACCTCGTACAACCCTTAACTCGGGAAGTCATAATGGGATCATTTCCACATTATCATATCTTGTATGGATGCAACATGAGCATACTCTCCTAACTCATTCATATTCGCATTTTCATGCATCTTAAACAGCATACCACATCATCACAACAACATGCCACAAATATACATATAGTCTCATGCTTATTAATATATTCACATCACTATGAGTATATCCACTCGGTCTCATGCTCACATCACACCTCCTATCTCATGGTGTCTTATGCTTTGGCCCTTACGGGTCTTAAACTTGCATTCCAATGATGCTAACTTTTATTATGGATCTTTATTACACCTAAGGGATCATTACCTATAATTTTCTCTAATGTTCATGCTTGCTAACATAACCAAAAAACACTTTATTACTTTGGGCAGAATTTTGCCTTATGAATACGGGTCCTAGAATCTCCGTCTTTGACCCTTTCTAAGTTCCATCTTCGCCTAAGGCTCTATAATTAACTCGTAAACCAATTATGAGGGATTCCTACACATATCCACTAATTATAAACCATTTTTCTTAAGTTCAATTATGCTAGAACAGAATTTATGTTTTGTGCATCTAAGTGTTCTAGAATTCACATTTTAAGTCCTTTTTAGTTACTTATTCTTTCTAAACTTCCCTAAATCATTCCTTGCTTCACTCAAACATAATTTTACATATTTTAACACCATAAAACAGAACTTATATAGTGGCCAATTACAACATGCAGAACCAAAAACATAAGCATCATATAATCACATAATCTCATGATTTAAAAGCATATAAGTTGCTAGTTTCCCTTGGAATTATTTTTGGAACTCAAAACTCTTTTAGAAACCAATTTATTTCATTGAAAACACATAAATGTGTGCTAGGTCAGTAGCTAAATTATTTAGTTCAAGAAATAGATTTAAAACATAAAACCTTGTTCATAAAGTTCCTTGAGTAAACCTAAGCTTAGAAAAATTCCAAGACTTAGACTATGGGCACTTATGATTAGATGAACTCATCCAAGTCCATCATCATCATTTCAAGGCCGAAATGGCATCCTTGAAATGCCTCCATTTTCTAAAACTTTATGTAAGATACTTGGGCAAGTCTTTGAGCTCTAGGAGGTTTAAGTGATGGCATAAACTTAAACATGATATGCACTTATTTTATTCTTTATTAGAAAGTAAAGTGAGAGCATAAAATAAATATGAGATGCAACCTCATTATTATCTTTAAAGATTAAGTGATGACTTGAAATATAAACATGAAATGCAAGCTTGGAATTTAAACATGATAATGCAAGTCCATTTAGTTATTCTTGAGAGTTTAGTGATGACATCAAAATAAACATGCTATGCAAGGCATAAACATAAACATGTGTGCAACTCATTTTATCTTAACTAGAGCTCTTACAAGACTTTAAAGGAACATCATAACCTTAACCCAATATGTATCTTAACAACATAAAGTGAGCTTTAGAGTTCTTAGCACCAAGACTTCAAAGAAGTCTTTGGTTTTGAACTTCATCATCAAGCTCAAGAAAATAGACACAAAGCTCAACACTTTATCTAAACAAAATACAAGAACTAAGTCATATTCTTTATTTTATTGCTCATGGGCTTCAATCTAGAGTAAAACTCTTAGAACGGTTGACCAACTTTAAGGTTGGCAAGGGTAAGCTTAGAGCTCTTTGAAAACATAGGATTAATTTTCTTTAACAAAACTTTTGTGATTTACTTAACATTTTTAGCAAACTTTATTCAAACAAAGGAAAAGGAAACCGAAATCATGAGAGGGAAAGGAAGGAAACTGAAAACTTGTGAAGGAAAAAGGAAGGAAAAACTGAAAGCATAAGCAAGAAAAGGGAAAGAAAAACACAAGCATGTATGGTCCAAGACCAAGTTGTTTCAAGCTTTAGAGGTTTCTCACATGACATCAACAAGTCATTATCTTGAAACCTCATCATCAAGCCAAAGTTTTCTCATAAAAAGGCTTTATGGCCGAAAAGAAAAAGGAAGAGAAAAAGAGTTTTGAAGCCAAGAGAAAAAACTAGAACTTTTCTTGAAGAAAATAAGTAAAAACTTTAAAACAATACCTCTACCTAAAGAAGTCTTAAAGAAATTAGAAGAAGCTTGTGTTCTTGAAGGATTGAGAAGACAAAATCTTCTCTTAGAGGAAGAGGAGGATTCGGCCAACAAAGGTTCTCAAGGAAGATGAATTTTCTTGAGAATGCAAGCTTGGAAATGGAAAGGTTTAGTGTTTGAGAGGTGGTTTGAGGTGAGGGAGTGGTGGTTCAAGGTTGTTTGTGGTGGTATGTGGTAGTAGAAAGCCTTCTTTGATGGTGGAAGAAAAGAACAAGATGAAGAGAAAGTTAGAAGAAAAGAGAGAAAATGCAAGAAAGCTTAAACTTGGCAAAACTTCTAAAGTGTACCCAAGTTCTCTAATGCTTGGTATTTATATAAAAATTTCAACAATGAGGCTGAAAAGGGAGGAGGATGGCCGAAGGTATTCATGCCAAGGGAGGAAAAATATCTTCAGAAACTTCTCATTCAAAGGCATGGTTGGAAGCATGGCTAGGTATGGTTCAAAGTATGGCTTGAGGTATGTCTTTGAGTGAAACAAAATCAACATGTGACACAATTTTGAGGGATGAATTTGGCCAGAATTTTCCAGCCAAGGGGAAGAGATTGTTCATGTAATTGTGTTTTAATGATGTGTTTAGGTGTTTCTTTGATTAAGGTTTTGATTAGGAGTTTGTAAGAAAGTGTTTAAGTGAGGTAATGACTAATTAAGGTTGTCAAGACTTGATTAGAAGAGTGATCTTGCTAGATTAACAATTAGAGTAAAATGAGGTATGGGCACAATTCCTTAATTTAAAGAATTGGAGAGAAAATACTATTCAAGATTCCATGACTAGGAATCTTGAATCAAAGAATGTAATTAGAGTTTAACCAAGAAATCTTAAGTTCTAATTAACCTTAATAAATTATTTTGACTCTAGATTAATTATCAAAATAAATTAATCTTCGATTAGAGCCTAATATTGCTTAGGTTTACTTAATTACGTCATTAGGCTCACTGGACACTATTCTAGAGGCAAAATGGTAATTTTACACTAAAACTGCTGGGACTACCGGGTTTAACTTGTTGTTAAACTTCACTTAAAACATCATTTAAAACCTTTTGGTAAAGTTGGGCTTAACTGCACATAAAACGATGACAAATAGCCACATGGGTGTTTTGGTAATTTCATGCGTCGAACTAAAAAATGAGATTCTTCCGCTCTATTACTACACATAACACATAAAATCCCCTATCAACATCCAAACATCCCCTTGAGGATGGGACCGCAATCCTCACTTTCGGGTAAAATGACTTCAAGGGCATTTCGGTCATTTGTACAGAAAAATGGGGCGTTACAAATACCAACATGTTGCTTATACATGCATTTGAGAAAAGGAAAAAAAAAGTACATAATGCAAATATATGCCAAAAAGAGAATGTATAAATTTCCCTTGCCCATGTTTTAACATATGGGAAAACGAAGACAAGGCTTATATGGGTGAGAGAGGAAGGCAAGAATAAGGGCTTCCCTAGAAATTTTATAAGTCGGTAGACGTATCCTAGGAATAAAACTATATGTGATTCGAAAATGGAAAAGAATGAAGTCCAAATAATCAATAAGAATGAGCTCATGTCCTAGTAGTCTATTATCCTTTATGATTTCTAAGATGAAACCCTGATGTGATATTAAGCCTTCCCTATGTTAATAAAAAGAAAATGCATGAATTAGATTCCATGATTCTAAATAGCAACGCATAATTTATCAATGTGGTTATATCTTGATTGCACATAATGTACATAATTTAGTAGTGATGCTTATAATTTTCGCATGTATATTCTTATGTGAATGCATTTATTGTTGATTTCTACATCGTATTTGAGGGATTACCATACTGAGAATTTTATAATATTCTCACCCCTATAGTGGCATGTACTTGTATTACTCAGATTCAGGAGATGTCGTCCATAGTGTTCTTCCTTGACTCACCACAGTGCTTGTGGCATTATGACCTAACATTTACTCCTGTATGCTGTAGGTCATTCTAGTTTCGTGTACGTGCTTTTTGGCAGTTCCTTCAGTGCGTCCGTCTTTATTGGCGAGTTCGACCCCACTTCTGTACAAATTTTTACTGTCGTTTAGATTACCAAATTACCCTAGGTAATTTTTCATATAATTTGAGACCAAACAATCCTCAATAAAGGAATATAACATTAGAAGAAAGGATAGGAGCAATTCGTGTGAGAGTTGCAAACCCGAATTTCCTGTACGTGTAAAATGACCAAAATGCCCCAGGTTATTTTACTTAAAAAACGATCGTGGGCCCCACCTGTCCTCAAGGGGATGTTTTGATGTTAATAAGGGATTGTTTGTGTTATGTGTGTTAATAGAGGAGAAGAATCATAATTTTAATCCAACGCGAAATGACCAAAACGCCCTTGCGCTTTTTAACTTGGATTTGTGTGCCAGCCCGAACCTCACTAAAATGTTTTAAAACATGTTTTTAAGCTATGATTAACCATTAGTTAAGCTCGGGTGGTCTCTGCAATTTTTAAGTAAAATTACCATTTTGTCCCTTCTTGTAGGTTTTAATTTTGAGATTTTTGATTATAGCAAAACCTAAGCAATATTAGGCTCAAATTAAATGTTATTAGATTCTAATTATTAATCTAGAGTCAAAATTATTTATTTAGATTGATTAGAACTTAAAATTGCTTAAAAACACAAATTGCTTACTAATTCACCTAAGCCCTTAATTGTAAATTCTCTAATTTGCAATACCTTACCTACACCTAAATAATACATGGAACACACAAATTTCTCTTCCATGGGCTGCAAATGGCTGAAATTATGGAGCCATAATGCATCAGAATATTGCTAAATAATGCACTAAAACAAAATGCCAAAAATGTCACCATGAAACATAATTCCCTAAATTCATACAACTTGTCTTGAATCCATGTTTTCCTCCTTTGTTCCCTTTGAAATTCCACAGCCTTCCTCCTCCCTTTGTCCATTTATGAGCCTCAAAATCTCTATAAATAGGCATGCTTGAAGGAGTGTTAGAGGCCTTAGTTCATAACTTACACAATTCTAGTTTTTAGAAGCACCAAAAGCTTTTTTTCTTCCTCCTCTTGGCTGAAACTTCTTCTCCCATTTCTCAAAGAGATTTTCTTTCATTTCACTCAAGAAAACCAAGTTCTTTTCTTTCCTTCAAATAAAATTAGGTAGGGAGTTGTCTTTAAGCTTATTTCTATGCTTTGCTAAGTGTTGTTCTTGGTTCAAAATGATGATTTCATGGACTTTCTCTAGCTTTTCCATTCGGTTTTCTTCTTTCTTTTCCTTTAACATTTCGGCCATAAGGCCTATATGGGAATATGATGATAGCTTGATGATGAGGACCTTGAGTGTTGGTTGTAAATCCATCACAAGTTAGGCCTCTAAAGCTTGAAAATTCCACTTGATGCAAAACTTTAAAGAATGATGTTTTTATGATGTAAAAATAAAGATCTTGAGTTTAGAACTTGAAAGATGTATTTTTCACTTTGTCTTGCTAAGATATATTGGGTTGAATTTATATTTCTCTAAAGTCTTGGAGGAGCTCTAGTAAAAAATAAAATGAACTTGCATGCATCCATGTTTAAGTTTATGCCTTGCATAACCATGTTTACTTTCTATGTCATCACTAAATTCTCAAGAATGAATAAATGAACTTGCATATTCATGTTTAAATTTCCAAGCTTGCATTTCATGTTTATGTTTCAAGTTGTCACTTAATCTTCAAAGATAATAAAGAGGATGCATCTCATATTTATTTTATGCTCTCACTTTATTTTATAATGGCTAAAAGAATCAATGCATGACATGTTTATTTTATGTCATCACTTAAAGATCCTAGAGTTCAAAGACTTGCCCAAGTATCACAAGCAAAGTTGGAACCATGGTAATAAAAACTCTAAAGCTTCCTTAAGATTATGGAGCCAAAGAAATCATTCTTTAAAAAGTCTTGAGTTTGGAGCTTAATAAGATGTAATAAGAATTCTTTCTCCCTTTAAGTGGACTCACGCTCCGATTTCTTAAGATTCTCTTCTCCTTCCACTTGTCTATGCGACTAACGCTCAGTTCTTGCATATCATGTTTATAATTCCAAGTTATCACCTTATAAAGACAAGATTAAAATGAGATTGCATAGCATGTTTATGATTCTAGTTATCACCTAAATCTCTAAAGCTCAAGACTTGCTCCTTTTATCTTAAGTGAAAAATCGTGAGGATTCTTTCAATGTATAAATCGGCCTCATGATTAAGGTAGGCCTAAAGTGAATTTAAACAAGCTACTGATTTAGTTCTAAAATTTCTTTCAAGAGTAACAAAAAGAATTAGTTTTTAAAAGGGTTTTAAGGCCTTGCAAAGATTTACGGGATACTAGTATCTTACTTGTACTTAAAAATGTGATTTTAAGCAATTATGTGAGGTTCATGATTCAGCCACTAATCTGAGTTTAGTACTACTGTATGATGATAGTTTAATATGTTTGAAGTTGTGATAATTATGGTTGATTGCTAAAAGAATGATTCTATGCATGTTAGAGATAAAACTAGCTTCCTAGAAAACGTAAAAGCAAGATTTCTAGAACTTTAGAGAATGAAATTTATACAATCTCCAGAGCCTTTAGTGGCCTTAAGAACCAGATTTTATCATGTTTAGATAAGGGAGAATGATTCATAATTGGTTTAGTAATTAATTTTAGCATCATAGGGAAAGGTAAAAGAAAGGGTTAAAAATGCAACTTCTAGCATAAAACCTTAAGAACAACTTACTATCTATGCTGCCCCATATAGTCTAATAACGTTCTTAGGACTTATAATTGATGGTAATAAATCCCTAAGATGCATAATTAATTAGTTCAATAATTAAGGTTGCCCGATTCTAGAGTTTCGGTTTTAAGACGGCTTTTCAATAAGGATTTATGATTATGCCTCTTTGATGTTTTAAATGATAAGTCTATGTAGTGATTTGATGCTTATTAAGTATTTGATTCATTGAATGATTTCCGGGCTTGAATGTTATAGTTGCTGTTGCAAACAATGAGAATGCTTATGCATGAAATAATGAAATATTCTTTGTTATTTAAAAATTTACCCTTGTTGGAAAGAAAGTATATTACTAAAAAGTGTAATTTGGAAAGGTTCTGGATAGGAAAGACTTGGTATTTAAGCGTGTCCATTTGTAACCCACCTCTCTTTCCTGGAATCTCCAGATGCATGATTAGTTGGTATATATATTATTCAGAATAAGACTATAAACAAGAAAATGTTATGAATGATTATGAATTGAGAATTGTATTATGATATAACATGCAAAGACTTAATGGTGACTTAAACTTATGAGGAAATGATCCTTTGGACCCATAGACTATAGGTGGTGAAAAGGTGATTCTTGCCCCATAAACCGTTCTCTCAAAAAGGTAGAGTCGGATTTTAACTTATCAAAAGGGATAAGTATATGCTAGTGACGACTAGTAAGGTATGAGCTCATAACCTAGATTACTCCCAAAAGGTGGAGTATAGGGTGGCCCAAGAAAATGATGATGAAAGTAACTTGAAGTCACCTAAGGAACTAAATAACGTATTATGTGATTATGATGTTCTTCTATGCATAGTATATATGAGATAATGATGAGAAATATGATATTCTTCTATTCATAATATTTATGATATGATGATGAGGAATATGATGTGGTCTTATGCATAATTATGTTATTATATATGAAAGGAAAAGTTCATTATAAACATGACATGCTAAGTGTATGATGCATTATAAGACGTATGATTAAAATGAACGACCATCGGTAAAGTATATTTTCGAACTAAATAAATGAATCTTAGCATGCTCACATTTTCATAATGAAACAGGTTCCTGGGACGATGATAATGACACGATTCATATGAGGTGAGTACCTGAGATTCTTTTATAAGTTTCTCATTCCTCTTTCTTTCTTTCCATCTCGTCTTCAGAAAGTGATGGTGATGTTGTGATTCCTGTTGATGCTCTCACCTGGTAGATGCACGTGATCTTGTGAACCAGCTTATTATCCTTGAGGAACGTATTGATAGACCTTGAGCGTGAACTCGGATATCTATTCCTATCTCTGGAGTGTTATAAATAGGTGCCGTTAATAGATGTTTTTCCATCCATATATTATTTATGTTTTGTTCGATTGCCTACATTAGCTTAACTCTCTTGGTAGGCAAAATATCTATGTGAAATGTAATTATGGATGTCATATGATGGAGCCAATATGATGTGTTCTTCATGATATGTCTTCGTTTCTCTTTATTCCGATTATCATTCACGTTATGCGCGGTTCACGTTTTCAATTATGTTTAAAAAAAATGGCTCGTAATTTCACTAAGTATTTTCAAAGCATGATTAAGGAACTGAAGCAAAGAGTAAAGTCTAGTAATTAATCATATGACTAGGCGTATTGGGTTAATTATTAGGGTGTTACAACTTCTCCCTACGATGGTGTGCCTCTTCACATGGTACACCTAGAGGTTTTTGACATCTCGCGCTCCACAAGCACTCCTTCCAGATATGCACCTGCCTTTCATCATCACCCTCAGAACTCGACCCATCCAAGAGTTCCTACGCCCTGGGGGAGGCGACGCTATCATACTAATGGCCAACGGCTTCCTGGAGAGGACGTGAAGCTTCAGGGACCTTTGGCTTGTATTAGGAGTAGTGTAATATTAGGACTTTCCCCACTTGGAGAATGATGTATTATTAGATGTTCGGGTCCGTTTGTATTTATATGTGATTTTGTTAGACTGAATATTTTGAGCAGGCTAAGTTTTTAGGCAATAGCGAGTCTTTTGATATTGAGTCCTCTTACTTTCTTAGGAGCTAACTAATTGGTTTGCTAGTCTCATGTATATATTATACACTTAGAGATTATGTCCATATATGTGAATATACATTTTGCAACCCGCACGTCTAAATTGCTTTATTCCATTGTTTTTCACCTAGTTTTAAATTATGAACACAAGTAATACTCTGCTAATTACTCTATTAATACTCGAGTAAAATATGGTAATTAGGAGGGTGTTACATTATGTTATAGAGAGGACTATCCTCAGCTTAGGATTGGACACTATATTTCCGTGGTATTTGTCATGCATTATGATGCATATATGTATATATGTGTGTGTATGACTTGGTTAGAAATGTTGTGGGTTATTGCCACACTTGGATTGGTATTGAGCTGATTAACTCAATATTTTGTTTGGTGTGACAGGAATCAATGACTTCAAATCGGTAAACTAGGAGCGAGCAAGAAATGACGCCAAAATGATGAATACCTTTCACAAGATAGCGGTGACAATGAGAAAACAAGCTGCCATTGTTAACCGAATGATGGAAAGACTGAACCACATGAGAGCAAAACTCTGGTAACCCTGGAGGTAACGAAGGGGATGTGGAATATTAGAAATTTGTCGAGTTTTGGAAGGCAAATCCCCTACTATTTTTAGAAGCCTTCAATCTTTGCAAAGCAGAAGAATGGATTAGGGCCATGGAGAAGATTTTCTCAGTTCTCCCTGGATGGAGATTCAAAAGGTGGCTTTTGCCACCTATATGCTAAAAGCAGATGCGAATTTTGGTAGATTAGCACCAGGGATTATTTGAAGCTTCCTAGATTGAAGTTACCTGGGATATCTTCAAAGAGGCTTTCTACTATAAGTACTTCCCTCTTCCGTGAGGAACGCGAAGGAGTTAGAGTTCATGGCTCTTAAACAAGGACCTATGAGTGTACCAAAGTATATTGTCAAATTTGAAGAGCTTTACAAGTTTTCTACGATTTACCAACGTGACCTAGATGAAGCTTGGAAGTGCATGAAATATGAAGGGGGTTTACGTGAAGACATAGAAGCAGCTATAAGCCTCCTGAGATCCAAGACTATCCTACTTTGGTGAATAAGTGTCGTGTGAGCAGGTTAACAAGCAATGCTAGGAGGGATTAGCACCCCAGGGTCCCCACTTTAAGCCTGCAAACCAGTTTTAGGGAAGATTTCCACCTAACCACAACAATAACAACAACAGAGGGAAACATGTTCAATCCCCAAGATTCGGAGATAAGACGAGAGTGCCCTCAATACGGGAAATATCATGGGAATAGGCCGTGCTGGAACGCAAATTGTTTGCTTCAACTGGGAAACCAGGACACAAGATATTGGAATGCCCCAACAAGAAAGTTCCGTAGCCCATCCCAGGCCAACAACAAAGGCACATTTTTACCTGTAAGTGCCAAGGAAGCTTCTTAATCTCCGATCTAATTCGAGGTAAGTGTGAAATAAATGGTAATACATTAGATGTACTGATGATTCGGGTGCCACTCATTCTTTCATATCCCATGACTGTGTACAAAAGTTAGAATTATCTATGTCCGAGTTACCTTATGATCTTCTTGTATCCAGTTTCACCTAGTCCTATTAAGACCTTTTATACATGCATGAATCTTCCTTTTCTTATAGATGCTAGGAAATTACTGCCAATTTAGTTTGTCTCCTTTTATCAGTTTAGAAGTCATCTTAGGTATGGATTGGTTGGTACCCAACTATGTTCTTTTACATTGTCCAAAAATTGTGTTTCTTCCCAAGCTGCCCTTTATTCCTATGGTTCCCTTTTCTTTTTACATAGACCTAGTGACACCTAATCCTAGTAAGGTGAACCGTCAGGAATATGTTCTCCTCTTGGCTAGTGAAACTGAAAGTAATCAGGAGTTGAGTATGATTCCTGTGAGGGAGTATCTGATGTATTCCCAGATGATATTCTAGAGTTTCCACCTAAGAGGCAGATTGAATTCTCCATTGAGTTGGTTTTAGGAAATGGTCTTCCCTTACAGGATGTCACCCTTAGAGTTAAAGGAATTAAAGGCACAGAATTGAGGAACTACTAGAGAAACATTTTATTAGACCAAGTGCCTCTCCATGGGAGCCCCGTTCTTTGTAAAGAAAAAGGATGGGGGTATAAGGCTTTGTGTGGACTATAGGCAATTGAATAAAGTGACGATCAAGAACAAGTACCCTTTACCGAGGATTGATGACCTCATGGATCAATTACGTGGGCCGTTTTCTCAAAGATTGATCTTAGATCAGGTTATCATCAGATTTGAGTTCAAGATGAGGATATTTCCAAAAGCTTTTAGAACTCGATATGGACATTATGAGTATAGGGTGATGTCTTTTGGATTGACCAATGCTTCGGCTGTATTCATGGATTATATGAACCGATCTTCCGCCCTTACTTGGATAAATTTGTAGTTGCCTTTATAGATGATATACTTATTTATTCAAGGACCGAAAGAACATGCGGAGCATCTTAGGATTGTGTTACAAATCCTAAGAGAAAGGAAGTTGTATGCTAAGTTGTCAAAATGTGAGTGTTGGATGGAAGAGGCTAGATTCCTTGGCCGTGTGGTATAACGAAGAGGGATCTCTGTAGATACCAGGAAAGTAGATTCAGGACTTCACTGGGAACGACCTACCTAAGTGAGAGATTAGAGTTTCTTAGGGTTAGCTAGATACTATAGACGATTTATCATGGGTTTTCTCAATAGCATTACCTTTGACTAAGCTAACCCGAACGCTCAATTTAAGTAGATGGAGTGTGAAACTAGTTTCCAAGAGTTGAAGCAAAAGTTGACCATGGCTCCAGGATTATATTACCCGATCTCATGAACCCTTTGAGGTTTATTGTGATGCTTCTAATAAAGGTTTAGGGTGTGTGTTGAAAGAATGAAATGTGGTTGCCTATGCTTCTCGGTAGTTGAAACCCCATGAAGTAAACTACCTAACTCATGACCTTGAACTTGCAACTGTGGCTTTTGCTCTAAACATATGGCGACACCATCTTTATGGTGTACAGTTCATTGTCTTCTCTGATTATAAAAGCTTAAAATACTTTTTCAATTAGAGAGAGTTGAATATGAGGCAAAGAAGATGGATGGAGTTCCTCAAGGATTATGAGTTCAGGAAACTACCATCCAGACAAAGCAAATGTTGTGGCAGATGCCTTGAGCAGGAAATCCCTGAGTGTAGCATGCCTGATGATCAAGGAAATGGAGCTAGTGGAGAGCTTTAAGGGCTTAGTGTGGGTATGTCTATGAACCCAAAAGGTGTGAGGTTAGGTCAGATACGAGTAACGAGCGAGTTCCAGGAACGAATTTTGGCTGCACAACCCAAAGATCAAGAGCTTCAAGAGATTTTAAAAGTTCATACCAAGAAGTTTCCAGAATTTACTCAAGACCAGCGAGGTATATGGAGGTATAAGGACAGGGTATGTGTACCTGAAGTGGTAACCTTAGGATTGAGATCTTACAGGAGGCTCACAGAGGCGAATTTACCATACACCCTGGAACTAGTAAAATGTATGTTGACCTTAAGAGTATGTTTTGGTGGCCCAAGGATGAAGAGAAACATAGTAGAGTTTGTTCAGAAATGTCTAACTTGCCAAAAAGTTAAAATAGAACACCAAAAGCCAGCTGGAACCTTACACCCTTTAGAAATTCTGGAATGGAAGTGGAAAAGTATCTCCATGGACTTTGTAATGGGTTTGCCAAGAACGTCATCAGGCCATGATGCTATATGGGTAATAATGGATAGATTGACCAAGTCTACTCATTTCTTACCCATAAAAGCTAGTTATCCTTTGGATAAGTTAGCTTCTTTGTACATCCAAGAAGGCTACATGGTGTTCCTTCTTCAATAGTTTCTTACCAAGACCCAAGGTTTACTTTGAGATTTTGGGAGCTTTCCAAAGAGACTTTGGAACCAAACTTTGTTTAAGCACTGCATATCACCCCCAAACAGATGGACAAACCGAATGCACCATACAAACTTTGGAAGATATGCTAAGGGCATGCATGATTGAGAAAAAGGGAAGCTGGATAAACTTCTCTTGGTTGAGTTTGCTTATAATAATAGCCATCATGCTAGTATTGGCATGGCTTTGTATGAAGCTTTATATGGAAGGAAATGTCAATCTCCTTTGTGTTGGTACGATTCGAGGAAACAAGGTTATTAGGACCCGATCTTGTTAATCAAACGACCGAGCAGATCCAAAAATTAGGAGAAAATCCTCACTGACAGAGTCGAGGAGCTATGCTGATGCTCTAAAGGAAACCCTTAGAGTTTCAAGAAGGAGAACATGTATTCCTGAAGGTTACACCCACTAGAGTAGGTAGAGCCCTAAGAGTCAAAAAGTTGTCACCCAGGTTCATAGGCCCTTTCTAAATCTTTTGACGGATTGGGTCAGCTACTTATCAAATAGCCTTACCCCCACATTTGTTCAACCTTCATGATGTCTTCCACAATCTCAACTCAGAATGTATCATCCAGACCAAACCATATCATTGAACCCAAATCCAGACAGTTACGGGATGACTTGACGTTTTGAGCCCCTCCTGCGATCGTTGATAAAGAAGTCAGGCAACATAGGAATAAATCTATGCAACTAGTAAAAGTGGCTTGGGGTGGATGGGAGTGAAGAATATGCATGGGAGCTAGAGTCAAACATGAGAAAAGATAATCCGAATTGTTTCCAGGTACGAAATTTTGAGGACAAAATTTTTGTTAAGGTAGGTGGTAATGTAACACCTTAATTTTCTTTAGAAATTAATTGAGGTTTTGTTAATGAGAATATTGAGATTCTGACAGACGTAGTAATGATAAGAATGACTCTATGATCGAACAAAAACAAACATGAATAGTGTTCTGCGGGCCTGCAGGCCTAGAGGCAGCTTAAACCTTAAATTCGGACCCAAGGTGCCGAAATTGGGGAAACGTGGGAATAAGGTTAGAAATATTTGGAAATGAAAATTTCATGCTTAGAATTAATTTCGGTAATATCTAATTTCTAGGGTACGGTGTTTCACCCGTTTAGTGAAATTTCGTTGTTTTTAACATTGAAGGCTAGTTAATCTCTACAAAATAATGAAGTTTATCTCTTTAAATGCCAAATGAATGGATAAGATTTCATCTTAGATGAAAGATCAAATCTTAGCCATTGATGTTAGGTTCTTTTAATGAAAAGAAAATTCTTTCACTTTATGTGCAACCAATGATATCACTCCTATAAGATAAGTTAGCACACCTAATGTCATTAATTCTTTCTAACTCTCGGCCAGCAAAGGATAAGACCAGAACCTTCCATGTTTCCTTCACTAAACACCTTGAAACCTTGATTTCCAACATCAAAATCCTAAGCCAAACCTTGTTAAAATCAAAATCTTCCTTTTTTAAACTTGTTCTACACTTCAACCTCTACAAGTATAACCGATTAGAATCTCTAAATCTCAACTTATTACCTCATCCACCACTGATTAGAGAAGGGTTTGGGTGTGTTCTAAGAGCTTAGGAGTAAAGGACTTCTATCTTGGAGCAAACTAGAAACAAGAACACACTAGCTTCCAAGGGTAGGGTTTTTGTTGGCTTTCCTTGTGAAAATTTTCTGATCTATTTTGGGTTGAGCTAGATCCGAAATTTCTGGTCATATTGATTGATATTATGTTGATATTGATGTATTAATTTTGATGGTGTGTTTGGATGGTGTTAGAAAATGGTTTTTATCAGAAGAAGTTTGGACTAGGTTACTGGAGTTTTGGTTTTCCTGAGGCAGGTTGTTCACAAATTTTCTGGTATATTTGTGGTATTTTCATGAACTATAAAAATTCTATGTTAGAGTAAACATCTTGCACTAACTACATGAATTTTCTTGGGTGTTGATTTTAAGGTTTACTGCCTCAAAAATAAGAAACCGAAATGAGATTGATGCTATCTTGATTGTTGAAACCAAAGGAATAAGATTTCCAATTTTATTACTATAGAAAATGATTGAAATAACCTTTGAAATTTTTATAGGAAGTTACTAATATATCAAATTATTACTGTAAATTTTATTGTGAGTTAATTCAATCATTTGCTAGGGTTAAAAATTATGAGAACTCTGATCTGTACTTAAATTGGTGGCCCCTAACCCCTAAATTTGTACAATTTACTGAAGGAGTTAGAACTCCGTTTGTCTTGAAATTTTTATAGGCCTCATAAACACATTGAAGTGTCATGGAGAATTTTTGTGGCCCTTGAATCTATCATGTGATAGGGAAAATAAATCTGGCTAATTTAGCATAAATTCTGTTAACATGCTGAAATTGAATCCAAGTATTGATTTAGTGATATAATGACTTGTGATTCAACTAGGATATGAATGAATGCATGATAAAAGAATCTATCATGGACTTTAATGATTGCTTCATGATAAAAGAATGGGAATTTCCTTGTGAATGAATACCTACATATTGCTTATACATGCATTTGAGAAAAGAAAAAAAAAGTACATAATGCAAATATATGCCAAAAAGATAATGTATAAATTTCCCTTGTGCATGTTTTAACATTTGGGAAAAACAAAGACAAGACTTATATGGGTGAGAGAGGAAGGCAAGAATAAGGGCTTCCCTAGAAACTTTATAAGTTGGTAGATGTATCGGTTAAGAATAGAACTATATGTGATTAGGAAATGGAAAAATGAAGTCGATGATCACGAATAGGAATGAGTTCATGTCCTGGGCTATTATCCTTTATGGTATTATCTAAGACAAATACCCGTGATGTGATATTAAGCCTTCCCTATGTTAAGAAAGAGAAATGCACTAATGGGATTCCATGGTTCGAAATAGCAACGCATAATTCATCACTATGGTTATATCTTGATTGTACATAATGTACATACTTTAGTAGTGATGCTTATAATTTTCACATGAATATTCTTATGTGAATGCATTTATTGTTGATTTCTGCATCGTATCTAAGGGATTACCCTATTGAGAATTTTATAATATTCTCACCCCTAAGTGGCATGTACTTGTATTACTCAAATTCAGCAAATGCCGTCCATAGTGTTCTTCGTTGACTCGCCACAGTGCTTGTGGCATTATGACCCATGACTCCCTGGATTCTGGAGGTTATTCAGTTCCGTGTGTACGTACTTTTTGGTTGTTCCTTCAGTGCGTCCTTTTACTAGCGAGTTTGACCCCACTTTTCCTTACGATGGTGTGCCCTTTCACATGGTACACCCAGAGGTTGACATCCCGTTGCTCCACCAGGACCCTCCAGGAGACGCACCCACCTCTTCATCATCAGCCTTAGACTTTGACCTATCGAGGGTCTTGACGCCCTGGGAGGCGAGGCTATCATACCGATGGCCAACGATTTCTTGTAGGAGGACGTGAGGCTTTCAGGGACCTTTGGCTTTTATTCAGAGTAGTGTAATATTAGGACTTTCCCAGCTGCTGATGTATTCTTAGATGTTTGGTCCGTTTGTATTCATATGTGATTTTCTTGCACCAAATATTTGAGCAGGCTGAGGTCTTAGGTGATAGCGAGTCCTTTGGATATTGAATCCCTAACTTTCTTAGGAGCTAACTAATCGGTTTGCTAGTCTTATGTACATATTATACACTCGAGATTATGTCCATATATGTGAATACGCATTTTGCAACCTGATGTCTAAATTGCTTTATTCCATTATTTTTCGCCTAGTTTTAAATTATGAACATAAGTATACTCCGCTAATTACTTTATTAACACTCGAGTAAAATATGGTAATTAGGAGGGTGTTATAGGGAGCCCTTCTTGGTAAAAAAAGGATAGGGGCATGAGGCTTTGTATGGACTATAGATAGTTGAATAATGTAATAATCAAGAACAAGTAACTTCTGCCAAGAATTGATGACCTCATGGATCAATTACGTGGGCAACCATTTTTTCAAAGATTGACCTTAGATTAGGCTACCATCATATTCCAGTTCAGGATGAGGATATCCTTAAAATTGCTTTTAGAACTCGATATGGACATTATGAGTATAAGGTGATGTCTTTTGGATTGACCAATACTCCAGCTTGGTATTCATGGATTATATGAATGAATCTTCCGTCCATACTTGGATAAATTCATAGTTGTCTTTATAGATGACATACTTATCTATTCAAGGACCGAAGAGGAACATGCGGAACATCTTAGGTTGTGTTACAAATCTTAAGGGAGAGGAAGTTGTATGCTAAATTGTCAAAATGTGAGTTTTGGATGGGAGAGGTTAAGTTTCTTAGCCATGTGGTATCACGAGAAGGAGTCTATAGATCCAAGTAAACTAGAATCAGGACTTCATTAGGGATGACTAACCACGGTGATGATTCGAAGTTTCCTAGGATTAGTTGGATACTATAGGCGATTTATTATAGATTTTCCCAATAGCCTTACCCATGATAAAGTTGACCCGAAAGAATGCTCAATTCAAGTGGACGCTAGTATGAGAGTAGTTCCAGGAGTTGAAGCAAAAGTTGACTATGGCTCCTGGATTGGTGCTACCCAATCCCCATGAACCCTTTGAGGTTTATTGTGATGCTTCTAGTAAAGGCTTAGGGTGTGTGTTGATGTAGCACTAAAACATGGTTGCCTATGCTTCAGGAGTTGAGACCCCATGAGTGAACTACCCAATGACGACCTTGAGCTTGCTGGTTTTTGCTCTAAAGATCTGGCCACACCATCTTTATGGTGTACAATTCAATGTCTTCTCTGATCATAAAAGTTTAAAATATCTTTTTGATCAAAATGAGTTGAATATGAGGCAAAGACGGTGGATGGAATTCCTCAAGGATTATGAGTTCAGTCTAATTACCATCCAGGCAAAGTGAACGTTGTGGCTGATACATTGAGCAGGAAATCCCTGAGTGTAGCATGCCTGATGATCAAGGAAACAAAGCTAGAGAAGGCTTTAAGAAGCTTAGCGTGGGTACGTTTGTGAGCCCTGAAAGTGTGGTGTTAGGTAAGATAAGAGTAATGAATAAGTTCAAGGAACAAATTCCTGGCCGCACAACATGAAGATTTGGAATTTCAAGGGATTTTAGAATCGGCTCATACAAGCAAGTTACCAGAGTTTACTCAGACTAGTGAGGTATATGGAGGTATAAGGATAGAGTATGGGTACCTTCAAGTGGTAATCTTAGATAGGAGATATTAAAGGAGACGCAGAGAGGCGAATTCACCATACACCCTAGAATTAGTAAAATGTATGCGGATCTTAAGAGGATGTTTTGGTGGCCCAGATGAAGAAAGACATAATGGAGTTTGTCCAAAATGCCTAACTGTTAAAGAATCAAAATAGAACACCAAAAGCCGGCTGGACCTTGCACCCCTTAGAAATCCCATAATGGAAGTGGGAAAGTATCTCCATGGACTTTGTAATGGGTTTACCAAGGACATCGTTAGGTCATGATGCTATATGGGTTATAGTGGATAGATTGACCAAGTCTGCTTATTTCTTACCGTCAAAGCTAGTTATCCTCTAGATAAGTTAGCCTTTTTGTACATTCAAGAAATAGTGAGACTACAGTGTTCCTTCTTCAATAGTTTCCGATGGAGATCCCCGTTTTACTTCAAGATTTGGGAGATTTCCAAAGGGCCTTTGGAACCAAACTTTGTTTAAGACGGCCTATCATCCCCAAACGGACACAAACCGACGCACCATACAGACTATGGAGGATATGCTAAGAGCATGTGCGATTTAGCAGAAGGGAGTTGGATAAATTGCTCCCATTGGTGGAGCTTGCTTATAATAATAGCCATCATGCTAGTATTGGCATGGCCCCATATGAAGCTTTATATGGAAGGAAATGTCAATCTCCATTGTGTTGGTACGAATTCGGGGAAGCAAGATTGTTAGGACCCAATTGTAGTTAATCAGACGACGAACAAATCTAGAAAATAAAGGATAAAATCCTCACCGTGCAAAGTCTTCAAAAGAGCTATGTGGATAACAGAAGGAAGCCTTTAGAGTTTCAGGAGGGATAACATGTATTCCTGAAGGTCACACCCACTGGGAGTAGGTAGATCTTTAAAGGTCAAAAACTTGTCACCTAGGTTTATAGGCCCTTTCCAAATCCTTCAATGGATTGGGTCAGTGCTTGTCACTAGCCTACCCCTGCCTTTATCCAATCTTCATGTGTCTTCCATGTATCTCAACTTAGAATTTATCACCCAGACCCAAACCATATCATTGAACCCGAATCTATACAAGTTATCAAGATGACTTAACGTTTCCAATGCCTCTCGCTGACGTGGATAGAGAAGTCAGGCAATGAAGAAATAAATCGGTAAGCTAGTAAAAGTAGCTTGTGGTAAGCTAGGGAAGGAAGATTTCACATGAGAGTTAGAGTCAACCATCAAGAAAGATTATAAAATTCTAGGTACGAAATTTTGAGGACAAAATTTTTATTAAAGTGGATAGTAATGTAACATCCTAGTTCTTTTCTTTAGAAATTAATTAAGGTTTTGTTAATAAGAATTAAGATTCTACAGGCATGGTAACGATGAGAACAACCCTATTATTGAGCACAAAAAAAAATATGAATAGTATTTTGGACCGTGGCCTTCTCAGCTAAAATCCTAGATTCGGACCTGAGGTGCCGAACTAGGGGAAACATGGGAATAAGGTTAGAAATAAGTGGGAATGAAAGTTTTATACTTAGAATTAATTTTCAAGTAATATTGGTTTAATCGGTATCGTATTCACCGTTCTGAAGATTTCATGTGCGATTTTAACATTGAAAGATATTTTAGTCACCACAAATGGACAAAGCTTATCCATTTAGGACATGTGAAGGCCAAGATTTAATCTTGGAATCCAAGATTAAATCTTAGCCTTCCATTTTGCTTTATTACATTAATATTTATCTAATTACATAATATCTTTACATGCAGGAAACACAAGAAAACAAAGCAAAATCTTCTCCACCAAGCCACTTTAATTTTCGGCCAGCATAGGTGAAAGAAGAGTAGCCACCATTTTAAACTTCAAGACGTTGATCTTGAGTTCTAAGCCGAAAAACACTAGCCTAGAGTTGTTGAAACCTCAAAGTTCCTTCATTAAACTTGTTCTATACCTTGATTTCTACAAATCTAACCAAATAAAATCTCTATTCCTCATCAAACCTTGTCTTTCTACCTCACACTTTACTGATTTAAAAAGGGTTTGAAGTTGGTTTGGAAGCATTAGAGTGGAAGGATTCAAGCTTGGATCATCTTGGAGCCAAAGATCCACTAAGTTGCTAAAAGTAGGGTTTTGTTGCCTTTTCTTGTCAAATTTTCTGATCTGTTTTAGGTTGAGCTAGGTCCAAAAATTCTGGTTTTTGGATGATATTATGTTGATATTGATGTATTAATTTTGGTGGTGTGTTTGGATGGTATTAAAAATGGTTTTTATCAAAATAAATTTGGACTAGGCTGCGGATTTTTTTCCTGACAAGTAGGAGTTATGCACGAATTTTCTCATATAGTTGTGGTTAGTTACATGAGCTAAAAAAATTATATGTTGGAGTTAACATCTAAAATAACTACATGAATTTTCTTGGGTGTTTATTTTAAGGTTTTCTGCCTCAAAAAATCAGAATAGAATAGACAATGTTGTCTTGATTGTTGTAACTGAGGCAATATGATTGTCTGATTTTATTACCATAGAAAATGATCGAATGAGCCCTTAAAATTTTTACAAGAAATTAATAATATATTTAAGTATCACTGTAAATTTTATTGTCCATTGATTCAGTCATTTGCTAGGGTTAAAAATTATGAGAATTCTGTCTGATCTGATTGGTGGCCCCTTACCACTAAATTTGTACAATTTACTGAAGGAGTTAGAGAGCTCTGTTTGTCTTGAAATTTTACAGGGTCTCCTAGACACATTGAAGTGTCATGTGGAATTTTTTTGGCCCTTGAATCGGCCATTTGTATAGGAAGATCAATTTTTCTACTTAAGCATAGATTTTGCCGATATGCTGGAATGAATTACAAATGTTGATTTAGTACTATAATTACTTGTAATTCAACTAGGGTGTGAATGAATGCATACTATGAAATACTGATTGATTTATGAGAAAAGAATAAAGATTACATTGTGGATGAATGCATATATATGGTTTATGCATGCCTTGGGGAAAGAGAAACGTACTAGATATACTTATATGCGAAAGAGAATTTATACATGTCACTTGTGCATACTTTTAACATATGGAGAAAAAAAGATAAGGCTTAAATGGGATAAAGAGGGAAGGCAAGAGTAAGGACTTCCCTGAAATTTGATGAGTTGGTAGACATATCGGCTAGGAGTAGGACTGTGTGTGATTCCTAAAATGAAAAAAATAAAGTCCGATGATTACTATAGGAATAAGCTCATGTCCTAGTTATTGTCCTTTGCGGAATTGTCAAATGCAAACATATTTTTATGTGGAATTAAGCCTTCCTTATGTTAACAAAAGGAGGAAAATACATGGAATTGAACTTATGGTCCCAAATAATAGTACATGACTTATTACTGATGACATCTAAATTCCCATGATTTACATATTTTAGCACTTATGCTTATAACTTTTGTATGGATGTTTTATATAAATAAACTCATTATCTATGTTCTGGATAGTATCTGGGAACCACCCTACTGAGAATTTTATAGTATTCTCACCCTTGCAGCTGGTACTTGTATTACTCAGATTTCGGAGGATGTCGTCACTGATATTTTTCCTTGATTCGCCACAATAGATGGAGGTAAATCCCACTTAACTCATTGTATGCGTAGATTACTCTTAGTTTCGTGTATGTGTGTTTTTTAGCCATTTGATAAGAGGTATTTATGCCACTTATCTTGCTAATAAACGTTAGCTTTTTGCATGAGTTTTATTGAGTTATTGATGCAATTAATAAGGATTTTGATTTACTCCTCATTGTGTAATTTAAATAGAATTATTGACTTTTACATTGATTATAGAATAAATTATAATTACATCTTGTTGCATTTGACTTGTCTCTTTGAGTATAGTTTTGTGCAGGAGCTTTGGATCAAGTGCAAAATGTCAAGAACAAGGTTGTTGATTTTGATATTGTCCAACTTGACCTCCAGTTAGTAATTTCGCAATATCTGGAGCTATAGATGTCCGATTGAGGTGATTTTGGTAGCGTTGGAAAGCTTATTCAAAGGGCTACAATCGCTATTTCTAGTGCCGAGGACAGATTTAGGTGTTTAATGGGCCAAAATGACCAAATACATGAAGTCATAAATTCTGTCCAACGCTAGCTTCATGAGTGTTGGCAGCTGCTCATGAATGACAAGAACAGCTCATTAAATCAGTTTTTGGGCCCACTTTGACCCATTTTAGAGAGCAGGATTTAGGAAATTGTTACACACTTTTACCTTAAGCTTTTCATTCACTTTGAGGCTGCCACTTTAGTTGCTATTATTCTCTCTTTTCTTCTCTCTTCTCTATCTCTAAGGGTTCCATTGATGAAGGAGTTTCATCTTGGAGATTGTGGCAACGTTGTTGCTATTATTTTCAGGGTTCTTTTTATCTTCATTGTTGTAATCTTCTAGAATGGAGGAGTAGATTTCTTTACTAGTGTAGGGATTTCCAGATGGATTGGGATGATATTTGAGACGTTTGTTTATATTGAATGCATTGGTTTTCTTAATGTTTTGTAGTTTCTATTCCTTTAATTATTGTGGTGATTGCTATAATCTTTATTGGGATAACTAAATTGGCGATCGTTATTTAGGGAAACCCTTTGGGCATAAATTAATAGATCTATTGGTTTATGTTTGAGGGAGAACATTAGAATTAACTTTCCAATTGGAGTTAGGCTATAGCAATTGACTCATTAATTGATGTGATTTCTAAATAATTGCGATCGTCGTTAATTACCAATAGCCATCAATGGGTTTAATATTTGGTCAATTATAATTAATTTCCAATCCTAGGAATACCTTACACTAGTGCCTTCTTTATTGTTGCTATTATCTTTCAATTTAAATTAATTGCTTTAATTCTCAAAACCCAAATCTTCTCAACTAAGTATTGAAGTCTCTTGAGAGAAGACCTAGGTTGTACCCTTCACTACATTTTTTGTGCAACTTAGCACTTTATAACTTTTAATTTGTTTGTGAGTCACGAAGCTGCATCAATTTTGGCTTGCCAGGGAGGCATTAAAACTTAATTGTTTATTTATTTTTTTTTTATTTTTTTTCCAGTTTTTATTTTATTTTATTTTCATTTGTTTAATTACTATTTTTATTTTCTGTAAAAAAAAATGAAAAAAAAATTGTTCCCTTGTATGAGGCGTTCCTTGTTTGCTGAAAATTTAATACCTCTTGATTTTGAAATTGAGAAAACTTTGAGAAAAATCAAACAGGCAAAGCGTCAACAAGTGGAACCATCTAAGCGTTCTGATCTTCTGCGATGTTTCAAGTAATATAGGTGACATGGGAGATAGGAACAAGACACTTAGGGAGCTCACCTGCCTCTGATTTCACCCAACATCTTTGGCCATTACTTACCCTAGGCTTGACAATGATTTTGAGCTTAAGGGGTATATGGTTCATGCCTTACCTAAGTTCCATGGGCTATCTAGAGAAAACCCCCAGCACTTGAAGAAGCTCCATATGGTGTGTTCTGCATGAGACCCAATGTGGTGAGGTGGATGATGTTAAACTCAGAGCATTCCCCTTCTCCCTAAGGGTGCTGGAGAAATTGGTTCTTTAATTTGCTAGATGGGATTGTAAATAGCTGGATGGGGATGAAGAGGCTTTTCTTGGAGAGGTATTCCCGCCTCAGAGTGGCTTCTATCAGAAAGAGATTTCTGGAATCCGACTAACTTGATGAAACTCTTCATGAATATTGGGAACGCTTCAAGCTCCTTTGTGCAAGCTGCCCCAATCATCAATTCCAGCAACTCCTTCTTAATACTTTTATGAAGGGTTGATACCTACTGATAGATGTATGGTAGATGCTGCTAGTGGAGGGGCACTCTGATAAGACACTGAAGAAGCACATGCTTTGATTGAGAATATGGCTGCCAATTTTCAGGATTTGGTTCCAGGGCACCACATCTACTAAAGGCCTTCATGAAGTGAGCCAGAGAATCCATTGTTGACTCAGACTTTACAGCAACTTTCTGGCCTTATGCAGGAATTAATGGTGAGCTAGGAGCAACTCCAGTGGTTCCTAAGGTCTGTGGCATATGTACTTCAAATGATCATCACACTGATATGTGCCCAGCATTGCAAGATGACTCAACCACTGGGTAGAGCAACTAGCCCTTCCAAGTCAACCTCAAAATCAGGCAGGTCAATTTCCATTTGGGAACACTTATAACTCCAGCGGAAGAATCACCCTAATTTGAAGTGGGGTATAATTCTCAACAACAGGGCCAACCTTTACAAGGAAATACTTGGCACCTCATCAGGCAACGGCTCTTGCACCTTCATCTTTGACCCTACTATGACTGAGATGATGAAGATGATGATGGAGCAAATGCAGGAAATTAGGAAAGAAAATGCCCAACTAAGAGATGAGGTGACTCAATTGAAGCAAAATCAGAGGCAGGAAACCCAACCTCCCAGGACCTTCCCAGACCATGCCAAATCCAAAGGGAAATGTTTATGCTATTACTCTGAGGTTTGGAACAAAAATTCCAGTGACTGGCCTAGAGGAAAAGAAGCAAGTTGAAGATGAGCTTGAAGAGCATTCTGGAGAGCGCTGATGCTAAGAGAGCTACCAAATGAGGCTTGCACAAAGGCATCTCTCAGCCAAGTGCCAAGCTCACCTGTGACAGCGGGCAATAGAAGCTGCAAAAATCCAGATTTCATTCCCCATGCCATTCCCACAAAGAATGCAACCCAGGAAAGTTACTACTGGAGACTTAGGTTCAGACACACTAGAAACCTTTCGAAAAGTGCATGTAACATACCTCTATTGGATGCAATCAAGCAAATTCCCAAATATGCTAAATTCTGAAAGATCTTGTGCACCAATAAGAGGAAAATAAAGGGCAGTGGGGAGGACCAAGTGACTATGGGGTAAATGCTTCCTCCATTATCAAGCCAGCAATCTACCACCCAAGTGCAAGGATCCAGGCACTTTCACTATCCCTTGCACTATTGTGAACTTGCACATCACAAAGGCCTTAGCTGACCTTGGAGCTGGCATTAATGTTATGCCTAAATCTCTCTACCAGTCCTTAAATTTTGGAGAGCTCAAGCCAACCGAGTTGCAAATTCAGCTGGCCAACCACAGCATTACAAGACCAAGAGGGAGTATTGGAAGATGTTCTTGTCCAGGAAATGATTTAATATTCCCTGAATTTTTATGTGCTTGAGATGGAGAATGACACCAATGCCAAGCCAGCATACATTAATCTTAGGTACACTATTTTTGAAAACTACTAAAACCATGATTGATGTTTATGCTGGCACATTATCCATGGAGTGTGGGGACATGAAAGTCCAATTCTCTTTATCTGATGCTATGAAACATCCCCATGAGGAACATTTTGTGTTTGGCATTGATGTCATTGATTTTTACTTGATGATACTTGTGGAAATATGCTCTGAAGGATCCAGAACCCCCCTTCTCCACTTTTTCTTCTTCCATGGGATATGATAGCATGTTATTTTAGAATGTCCAAAGTTTTCAGATAGAGGTACACCACCTAGGTAGCAGTCATCAGTTTGCCAGGTGCTCCATGACCAGCCCATGTTGGGTAAGAGCCTTATGAGGGGCAGTGATCTTTTTGCATGAGCCCAGGGCAAATGATGGCTAGAGGGCCAAATCTAGATGGAAGGGACCATTCTTGGTCAACAATATGCATCCTAATGGTGCAATTGAATTAGAAAACTCTAGGGTGGTTCCACCATTGATGAGCATTTGCTGATGTACCTCCATGAGTCCCCAGACTCAAGGGCTCATTGCCTATCTTTGGCTTGAAGCTGCACACCTTCCATGAGGGTCCTGACCATCCAACTTAGGGACGTTAAAGCAAAGTGCTGGGTGGGAGACAACCCACCGTGAGGTTTTTCTTTACCTTTCTCTTTTATTTTTCTGCATTTTATTTATTTTCATTTTAGTTTTAAGTCTTGCATCATATTTATTTTTATTTGCATTTTACACCATCCCTTTGGCACCTTAGAGGTTACATGCATAGGCTCACACCACATGCACTATATTGACATGCTTGGCATTGACCTTTATTTTGTATTGCATGCTTGGTGGATTCACTGATATTTGGATTGAGTACATGCACTTTTACCTGATTTTGAGCCTCTTTGATTGGACTATCATGTGCCATGCTTATTTGTTCATGTGTGTTTCCCTCTTTGGATTTGCATTCTAGAACTTGCTTAGGGTCTTGTTTAAAATATATTTTTCATGTGCATGCTTGAATATGATTGAGGCATTTTTCTTGTTTTTAGCCACTTGCCCATATAGGCAACCTTTGCATGTTACCATTGTTTAACTCCTCGAGCCTTATTGTCCATTCTTTTGTTTTAGCACATCCTTAGCCAAAAGTTAAAAACCATGAAAATTCCCTACCTTTTAGGCTTAGAAGAGCATTTGTGAAAATTCTTATTTGTGTTTGAGCATAAGTGTGGGGGGAGCATGAGGACATGCCCCAATTTAAGTGTGGGAGAGGAACAATGTGTACTCAAAATTCAGCAAGTGGCATACCAAAAAAATAAAAATAAAAATTCTAAAAAAGTTTTGTTGAAGGTGTGCTACATTGCAAAAGAAAGACCTATAATTGTGTTAAATTAGACAAAGTGTGCCCTTTGACACTTGTGCTCTTAGTGTATGCATTTGCTCTCTTTTGACTTGAGGTTTATCCATTGGCTATATATTTATCCGCCTTCACCTAAGCCCCATTACAACCAAAGGTAAGTCCTCTTGATTCATATGCATGTGTATGTAACAAAATAGAGAATGAGACCTTAAGCTTATGGTAATTCATTTTCAATTGAGGTGATTGAGTGTGCATCATAACCAAAACACTTGAGTGAATGAGTGGCAAACACTAACCTTGGGAAGATGTTTGTACTTGATTCATGTATCATATGTGAATTCTACTCTGTGTGCTATGTTCTTGTTCATGCTTGGCTTGTTACAATTCTCTTGATTGTTGGTGCGAAAGCTTACTCTATGCCTTTAGGTTCATTGGATTGGTGTATTGTCATTTAATTTCATGTATCATGCATTTTAGGGTAGGAGTCTAGTATAGTCCTTGTATATTGTTTCTCATCCATACCTTGGTTTGAGCTTAGATTCACATGAGGACATGTAAAAGCTTAAGTGTGAGGAGTTTGATAAGAGGCATTTATGCCACTTATCTTGCTACTAAACCTTAGCTTTTTGCATGAGTTTTATTGAGTTATTGATGCAATTAATAAGGATTTTGATTTACTCCTCATTGTGATTTAAATAGAATTATTGACTTTTGCATTGATTATGGAATAAATTATAATTACACCTTGTTGCATTTGACTTGTCTCTTTGAGTATGGTTTTGTGCACAGGAGCTTTGGATCAAGTGCAAAATGTCAAGAACAAGGTTGCTGATTTTCTAATATTGTCCAACTTGACATGTAGTTAGTATTTTCCTAATATCTAGAGCTATAGATGTCCATTGAGGTGATTTTCATAGCGTTGGAAAGCTTGTTCAAAGGGCTACAATTGCTATTTGTAGTGCCAAGGACAGATTCAAGTGTTTAATGGGCCAAAATGACCAAATACATGAAGTCATAAATTCTGTCCAGCGTGAGCGTTGAGGCACTCAACAGAACCCTAAAAATGATTTTTATCATAGCTCACGGTGAGAGCTGCTTGCTCGTGCGATGATGTAGAATAGCTCATTAAATCAGTTTTTAGGCCCACTTTAACCCAATTTTAGAGAGTATTTAAGGAATTGTTACACACTTTTACCCTAAGCTTTTCATTCACTTTGAGGCCCACTTTAGTTGCTATTATTCTCTCTCTTCTTCTCTCTCTCTCTCTCTAAGGGTTCCATTGGTGAAGGAGTTTAATCTTGGAGATTGTGGCAATGATTGTTGCTATTATTTTCAGGTTCTTTCTTATCTTCATTGTTGTAATCCTTCAAAGATGGAGGAATAGATTTCTTTACTAGTGTGGGATTTCCAAGATGGATTGGGATGACATTTGAGACCGTTTGTTTATATTGAATGCATTGGTTTTCTTAATGTTCTATAGTTTCTATTCCTTTAATTATTGTGGTGATTGCTATAATCTTTATTGGGATAACTAAATTGGTGATCGTCATTTAGGGAAACCCTTTGGGCATAAATTGATAGATCTATTGGTTTATGTTTGAGGGAGAACATTAGAATTAACTTTCCATTGGCAGTTAGGCTATAGCAATTGACTCATTAAATTGATGTGATTTCTAAATAAATTGGCGATCATCGTTTATTAGTTATTTGCATTTATCAAATTCTAGAGGTCGATTAATCACTAGTAGAATTATCGGAATTTATTACCAATAGCCATCAATGGGTTTAATATTTGGTCAATGATAATTAATTTCCAATCCTAGGAATACCTTGCACTAGTGCCTTCTCTATTGTTGCTATTATCTTTCAATTTAAATTAATTGCTTTAATTATCGAACCCCCAAATCTTCTCAACTAAGTATTGAAGCCTCCTTGAGATGACCTAGGTTGTGCCCTTCATTACATTTTTTGTGCAACTTAGCACTTTATAAATTTTAATTTGTTTGTGAGTCGCAAACAACTTACATACCGTTCCTTCAATGTGTGTCCCTTTTGCCTGAGGAGTTCAACCCGCTTCTCCCTATGATGGCATGCCCCTTCATATGGCATACCTAGAGTTGTTCATGTTCCAACCACACCACATGTACCCCCTCCAGGAGTATGTACCCTTCATCATCATCCTCTGCTAGACCCACTTGAGGGTCCCCAATGCTCCTGGGAGGTGAGGCTATCATATCGATGGCCAATGGCTTCCTATAGGAGGACGTGAGGTTTCCAGGGACTATTGGCTTATACGTAGTAGTAGGGTAGTGTTAGGATGGTACCAACCTTGAAAATGAAAATATACTACTAGATGTATTCAGGTTCATTTGTATCAATATGTGATTTTGTTGGTTGGATACTAGCAGGCTAGCCCTTTTGTTATCCGAGTCCCTGACTAGCTTAGGTGTTAACTAACTTGTTTGGCATTATGATGTATATCTTGTAAACTTAGAGATTATGTTCATATATGTAAATATGAGTGTTGCACCATATGTATCTAAAGCTCTTTACTACCTTGTATTTTGAATAGTATAGATTTTGAATGTAAGTAATACTCTTAGTTACTATGTCAATACTCAAGTAGAATATGGTAATTAGGAGGGTGTTACATTTAGCAAGCAGGAGATTTGTTCTTTTCTTGGTTATTCAGGTTTTTAGAGGAGGTTCATCAAGGATTTCAGCAAGATTGCCTAACTTTTCACATCCCTACTGCAAAGGATGTTGAATTTATTTTTGATGATAAGTGCAATGAGGCATTTGAGAGCCTGAAGAAGGCCTTGACTACCATTTTAGTCATCCAACCACCTAACTGGAGCCAGCCATTTGAGCTTATGTGTGATGCCTTTGACCATGCAGGAGGCATTGTGCTTTCACAATGCGTGGGTAAGGTTCCTCATGCTATTTACTATCCTTCTCATACCCCTGATGCTACACAATCCAATTACACCACTACTAAGAAAAAGCCTCTGGCCATTGTTTTTGCTTTGGATAAATTTCGCTCTTACTTGCTAGGCTCTAAGGTGGTGGTGTACTCAGATCATGCACCTTTAAATACTTGCTAAAAAAGTTTGTAAGCCAAGCCTAGGCTCATTAGATGGATGTTACTACTCCAAGAATTTGATTTGGATATTAAAGATAAGAGTGGAGTTGAAAATTTAGTAGCAGACCATCTAAGCATGCTTGAGCATACTTAACAGACAATAGACCTCTCAATGATAATTCCCCTAATGAACAGCTAATGAGTGTGTTTGTTGTCCCATGGTATACTGACATTGTCAACCATTTGGTTGCTAGAGTAAGTCCCTTACATTTTTCACCAGTCAGTTTATAAAGCTAAAAAGCAATGCCAAATATTATGTGTGGGATGACCCTTATCTTTGGAAAATTTGTAGCAACTAAGTAGTCCAACGATGTATGCCCCAGGAGGTATTCAAGTCCATACTCTAATTTTGTCATACTTATGTAAGTGCAGGTCACTTTGGGCCTCAACACACTACTAGAAAAGTATTAGACTCATGTTTTACTGGCCCACCTTGTTTTGGGATGCTTATAATTTTTGCAAGTCTTGTGAATAGTGCCAGAAATAGGGAATATCTCTTGGTGGAATAAGATGCCCCAACAACCTATACAATTTTGTGAAGTTTTTTATGTTTAGGGCATTGATTTTATGGATCCTTTCCCTAGTTCCTTTGGTTATGTTTACATCTTTCTGCTGGAGATTATGTGTCAAAGTGGGTGGAGGCAATTGCCACCTACACTAATGATTCCTCTATAGTTGTCTCTTTTGTCCGTTCCCATATTTTCTGCATGTTTGGAATGCCTAGGGCCATTATCAGTGACCAGGGGACTTATTTCTATAACCAGCACATGGAAGCTCCCGCTCCATAGATATGGCGTTACTCACAAGGTATCCACTCCTTACCACCCCCAAACTAATGGACAAGCTGAAGTGTCTAACCAGGAAATCAAGAGAATCCTAGAACAAGAACCCCCTTACAGGAAATTGGCGCATACCGCAGACCGCGAAGCACCTATGACCTACAGAAAAAAAAAAAATATGAAAAAGGACCTGAGGGTGAAACGCGTCGTTTCACTAAAAGGGTGAGGGCCTAAGCACATGACCACCTAGGCGGTCCAAGATTGCCCAGGTGATCTTCGCGGTCTGAAAGCACTACTTCAGCGCACTCACTCTTGCGCGCTCTCACTTTCTTGACACACACACACAGGACCACTCCCCCTTCCTCCGTTCTTCCTCATTTCCCCAATCTAGCAATTTTTTTCAATTTTCCTCCAGGTTTGTGATCCTTTCACTTCCCCTTACCTGGTTTATAGCTATTTCTTCTTTTGTTTGATGGATTCTAGTGCACATTGTTATGATCTGGGTGGGTAATGTTATGCATGCTATATGTTTGATGAAATGCCTCATTGAGTTCTTGTCTCTTTTTGCTTAACTTTGTGCTGGCTTAGTGACTCTACATTTCCTCTTCATTGGTGTTTTTTTCATACATTTATTTTTATGAGTTATCCGGACACCCATTACTTGCATTTTGGCTGCTCCCTTTACCCACTCAACCCAAATTCGTGTATTGGAATTCTGTTAGAAACTAAATGTTAATATTACATGAACCTATTGTGCACCCCCCACTACTTGATGATTTTGGTATAATTACTTGAGCTTTTATTTAACCGAATTCATGCACGCCTTTTGTTTTCAGGTGTCATGGCTTCTAAGGTTGATCTAGAATAGCGACAAGCGACCTTTAGTGTAGGGCACTTCATCATCTATTGTTTGGCCCACCAATGACACATTCCACTTTGCCAGTCTGGTGGGCACACCAAATTTGCGATAGCCATAAAAGGAACCCCGATGTAGATTTCAGTGAGGATGAGGACTCCGATGAGGACTACTAGCACCTTTCCTGTTGGCAGAGGGCAGCTCCCCTTTTGTAAGTGTGGGGAGGGGTATTTTGTTGAATTCTATTTTACCTTGTACTTTTCTTCATGTTTCTTTGTATTTTTCATTTTGTTGTCCCTTATGTCATGCATTGCATATTTACATTTCTTAAAAAAAAAAAATTATGGGAATTAGTTAGTGGATAGTTGAATTGTGCCAACACTTTATTAGTATTCCTTATGTTGTTTTCCATAGCATGCTGTCATTTGATAACCACATGAGCAATGTAATGAAATCTACCTTGTTTGACTTGTCAATTTATTACCTTGAGCTTTTGGACTTTGATGTGATATCATTGCTATAAACACTAGGAATTATTGATGTGTCGGCACTCACTCTGGATGAATCCTAGAACTTGGCTGATTCTTGATTTAAGCTTTTTCTTCACATTGTTGGCATGTTGATGATTGAGGCTTTTGTTCTTTCTCCCACTTGGCCATATAGCCTACCTTGCATGAATGGATCCTTTCCTTACCCCATTTGAGCTATTTTTCCCATTTTTGTTGGTTAGCACGATACAAGCCTAAGTGAAAAACAATAAGAAAACACCTAACTCAGGGCATGTGCAAGTTAGGTGCAAGCTAGTTGTGCAAAAATATAAGTGTGGGGAAACCATTGCCAAAGAATTGGAAGGAAAAGAACTAACCCATGAAAAGAAAACAGTGTGTGGATTGGTGGAAAATCTAAAAAGAAAAAAAAAACAACAAAAGGGACCATTGAAGCAAAGGGTTAAGGAGAAGAATTTTGGGAGGTTATGGTTTCTAGAAGTCCTTGTTTTGCACCTTGCTCTTGTAGGAACTAAGTTAGCCCATCTTACCCTATTTTCTCCCACCTGGACCTAAGCCCAGTTACACCTGAAGACCTCTTGAAATATGCCCAGACATGTGTTTTACTTGGGAACTGAGATGAAAGGCAAGCTTATGGGAAGAGTTCCTGTTGAGTGCTAGAGTGCATTATGGAACACATACAGTTAGCGAAGAGTGATACACACTTTCTTTGTGAGACTAACTTTCTCACACTTGTTTAGTTCATTTTTGCTATGTGTTATCTAGACTAAGCCAATAATGTCATTGGATTTTAGCTTCTCTGTTGTTTTGGCTGTAGTTTGACCATATCTAGCTAATTCCCTGCTGAGTAAAATCTTGCATCTCATTTGTTTGTCATGCATCATGCTAGGAGTAGTAGCATCCTCCATTTCCGCTCTTGTTGCTCCATCTAGTTTCTTGCATGATGACATGCAATTTTTTAAGTGTGGGAAAGTTTGATGGGTTGTATTTATGTATCCATTTTCCATCCTAACTCTAAATAATTTGCATTTGAATTGTATTTAATTAATGTTAAATTAGTGAATTTGCACTTTGTCCTCAACACACATTATTGAATAATTTTGTAAATATTAGCATAGTTTTTAGTGAATTCTCATACTTTGGAAGTTCTCTATGCTTTTAATCTCTTATTGGAGTTTTTTTTGGTAACAGGGACTTCTAGGTTGGTGCATTAGACTAAAAATAAGGAACTGCAGGACCTCTTCACCGCCCTTGTGGGAGTACCGCCCAGGTGGTACACAGAAGGAGTGCATTTTTTAGGAGCTCACGTAGACAGCCTAGGCAATATTCGGTCATATGTGTAACATCTTTCAAGTACAACCCCATCCTTAAGTCATGACGTCGTACTTGAGAGTTGTTACTCATTAATTAACGGACCTTTCTTAGCTATCTATAGCAAGATTGATCGAGTCAGGTAGTACTAATTTGTGGATCTATTAAATATATACAACAAATAAACAAAACATTTATTTATTTCATAAGTAAGTACAAAAGGAAGCTCTTCTCTAGCTTGAATACATACATGTTCTCTATTACGTTTACAACCATATACACACCACTAAGTGCAACATAATAAAAAAAACACTAACTACTAAACTATTGCGATCCGCTTCCTTAGTAGGCCTCGTAGTTCTCTGGATCAATCTGGAGGCGACATAGAAACACAAAAACATATAGGGGTGAGAATTACACAATTCTCAGGAAGGCAACTCCCCAATTACACGCTTATAATGTCATCGTCATCGTTCCAGCCACTTTGGTTTATTTGAAAAATGTAATCATGCAATATAGTCTAAAGATTCATTTTAAAGTTCTAAAATCATTCCTCCGAAATGGGTAGCTTTTAACAATCAGTCACTTAGTGCACCTTTATCAAAATGTGTCAACAAATAGTAAATCATCCCAGGAAGACAAATCATGATAACATGAGTATGCATATGATAATGTGGGGAAATTATTTCCAAGTAACCTAGTTTCACTTATGGCCATAGAAATCAAATCAGTGCATTTTCTCTTTTCATTGACATAGGAACGACTTAGTTATACCCAATGGGTATTTGCTGTGGACAACTCCACAATAGATAGTTTATACCAAATTGTATTTGTAGTGGGTCACACTACACAAGGGAAATAGACTGTTTATCAGGGTTGAACTCATTCCTATACGTGATCATCGAACTTCATTTTTTTTTTCATTTCTAAATCTCACATAGATCTATTCCTAGCCAGATGTCTACCGACTCAAAATATTTGGGAGGTTCCTCTTTTTGTTTCCTTGCCCTCATTCAACCTAAGTCTTGTTTCCGTTTTGTCCATATGTCAGAACACACAATTTAAGTTTATACGTTCTCTTCTCCTTTTCCAAATGCATGCATAAAGCACATGTAGACATTTCATTCACAATGAAATTTCAATCATGCCTCATACACCACTCTTTTCTTCCTCTAGCATGCATTTATATATCACAAGTCACATAAACAAATATTTAACATCAAGTAATCATGTCATACCAGAACCAAAAGGCCATTACATTATCAATTTAAGTCTTTGGTTCTTTTCCAATTGGGCAGTATTACACACCATTGTAGCTCAAATTAAGTTGCCTATCAAACAATCAATTCAGTGGCTATAAAAATTATCCAAGATACTTCAATGTGTCCACAAGGTTCCATAAAAATTTCAATAGAAATGGAGCTCTCTAACTCCTTCAATAAATTGTACAAATTCAATGGTTAGGGACCACCAATTCATAGCTTAGAACAGAGTTCTCATAATTTTTAACCCTAGAAAATGATTGAATCAACTCAAATAAAAATCACAATTTAACTTAAGATGTTTTCAACACTCTGTAAAAATTTCAAAGGAAAAATAAATCATTTACTATGTTAAAAAAATTAGTAAAATTTGCAGCTTCAGTTTTTACAAATCTAGGCAGCATAGACATACTTTTGGTTCTGAATTTTTTAAAGCATTAGGAGTCAAAATTAGAGCCCAAGAAAATTCGTTAAATAGTCTAAGATGTTAGCTTCAACATATATTTTTTCTAGCTCATGAAATTATCCAAAAATATGCCAGAAAAGTCATGAACAATTACTCCAGGAAAACCGAAAATCCAGCATAGAGCAAAACCCCTTTTGACAAAAATGATTTTTAACATCATCCAAACACTCCACCAAAATTCATACATTGATATCAACATAATCTCAACTAATATAACAAGAGATTTCTGACCAGCTAATCAGATACACACCAATAAATTTGAAAAAGAAAAGGCAAGAAAACCCTACTTTTAGAGATTTGTGGCTCTTAACTCCAAAGGATGCTCTAGAATGCTTTTGCTTCACTTCAAAGCTTCCCCAACAACCCCAAGCCCTTCCTTTAACCTCAGATTGTGTGCCCTCAAAGTTGGAAAAGTGATGGATTCAAATTATAATTGTTAGATTTATAGGTTATGATGAGTAGAATAAGTTTGGTGAAGGGAGTTTGTGGTTTCATCAAGTCTAGGCTAGGAAAATGGAGGTTTGAAACAAGTTTTGAGCTTGTAAAAAATGAAAAATGGAGGCTGGTTGTGTGTGCTGGAAATGGCCGAGGATGAAAGCTTGATGGAGAAGATGAGTTTGTGTTTATCTTATATTTAATGCATGGAGGACATATTATATAGTTAGGAAATTCTTAATTCAAGAAAGTAAAATGGATGGCTAGGATTCAATCTTATAATTCAAGATTGAATCTTGGCCTTCAACTTTTTTAGAATGGATATACATTATCCATTTGTAATGATTAAATATCTTTCTGTTAAAATCATACAGAAATTTTACCGAACGGGTAAACATCTATTTATTAAACCAATATTACCCGAAAATTAATTCTAAATATAAAATTATCATTCCCACCTATTTCTAACCTTATTCCCATCTTCTCCTAATTTTGGACATCTCTTGCTGAATCTAGGGTTTCGGCTGTCCGCCTGCTTGGGCCTGAAGGTTACTATTCACCAGCCCAAAATTTTTTTTTTTTACAAGTCTGTTGGACCACCCTCATCGTTGCTATATCGTTAGATTTTTGAAATTATGAATAAAAAAGCTCAAATTAATTTTTAAATAATTTTTGGGTGTTACAATATGTTTATGGAGAGCGGCCAGACTGGGCCGATTTCACATCTCTGAAAGACCATTTGCAAGAAAAGTAACGTGAAGAAAGAGGGGGCGAGAAGGGGGGACATTTTTCAATTCTTTAGTTTTCTCTCATTATGACTCTCTAACTCTCTCACTAGAATTTTTTTTTCTCTTTTCTCTAGGGTTAGGGTTCTTAGTTACTGCTGCTTTGAATTTTCAGTATGTAATTTACGCTTTCTTTCAACATTGACTTGAAACTCCCCCTATGGAGGAATAATCCCCTTCCGTGCACATGGGTGGTGAAGATCGAAATTGGTCACGGATTACCGTCTTTATTCAGAATTTGTGGTTGGTTTCCCTTTTTCCTTTGTCACCTCTTTTAATTAGTGGTTGTATGATTATTGCAATCGTTTTTCTAAGAGTTGCCCATTTATGCGATGTTTATCCATTGGATGAGGGATTGGGATTAATTTCGTTGGAAATTAGGTTGCTATAATTGGTAATCAGACTAGCATAGGATCATAAAATCACGATTGTGAATTACTAGTTCATATGTCAATCAAACCCTTAGCGGGAATGCGATTGTTTATCCGTAGCAGAATTATGTCATTGTTGTGTGTTAACATTTTAATGGAAGCAACAACCACCATGATTTTATCTTTGAATCAATGACTAAACAATTTTAATCGAAGGAACCTTTGTGTAGGTAATTTTTCTTATTAGAATTCTTCTTAATTTAATTTGCTTTCAACAATTCCAAAAACCCCATTTTTTCATAATCAATTACAAAGCTTCCACGTGAGACGACCTATCGCACCTTTGCTACATTTTTTGTGCAATTCAGTCACTAAAACTATTTTGAATTTGTTGCGGGTAGTGACTTACACCTATGGGTTCAAAAGAGATAAGGTTGACATTACTCACTACAAAAAAAACTAGTGAATTACGATGGTTTTTCTTGGGGAATTATGCGGTTTTAACCACTGTTTTTTTTTCCAAGAAAGGCGGTTCAAGGAACCACCATAATTATCAACACCATTCGATAAATTACGACGGTTATAAAGCCGTCGCAATCAACATAGAAAACCGCCACTTTTTTCAATGATAATTATAGCTTTTCCCCATCGTTTTTCATTAACAAAAACACCCATTATACTTAGTAAATTGTGGCGGTTTTCAACCACCATTTTCTCCATGTAAATTATGGTAGGTTGGAACCACCATTTTATTCTTGACAGCAAGACCCATTGTTCTTAGTAAATTGTGGTAGTTTTCACTTACGTTTTCCATGTAAATTACAACTGTCTTGGAACTCCATTTTATTCTTGAGGAAGGCCTATTGTTCCTAGTAAATTGCCGCAATTTACAATCGCCATTTTTTCAATGTGAATTTTGGCACGGTTTAATTGCCATTTTTCTCTTAAGTGATCTTAGTAAATTAATTGTGACGGTTATCAATTGCCATTTTTCTCAAAACGCGGTAGTTCCAATTTAAAAATTAAAACCATTGCAATGGAAATTTTTGTCAAATTTATATCAAATTTTCAATCCAATTTGAAACCCTGTTAGTTGTTTTTTTTATAGTTATAAATTTCACATAAAAATAAAATTACGTATGATATAAACATGATAATATGATATCCAATAGAAAGATATACTGCTAGAGTATAAAATGAGTACTACACTTGAGACATAAGTACTTTTAAGTCTAAAAGAAAGTAATTCCAAGTAGTACACCAAAAGAAAGTAATTCCACGTAGTACAGTCACACTAGTAATTAATAAAAAGATCATGTACATGGAATCGGGTGATTAGTTGCTGATTGTTATTGCCTCCATTGATGATCTTCTTATATCATTGGGTGACTTAGGCCGACTTCCTCTATTAGGTGCCTACAAGAATGATATATAAACTAATATAAGGCTAAATTAATAAATGAAAAATTCTAAAGAAACAAACTTTGCAAGTACAAAGTAAGTGCAAATAAATTGGCAATAAAGAAAGCATGATTCATATAAAATACTACAATAATTTATATACATATGAAGTAGGATTAAGGAATAATGTTGCTAACTCATTTAGCATTCATCCTCCTTCCTTCATAGCTATACCGCACACGATGCTTGAATTTATGATTCCATTGTATCCAACTTTTGTTGTACTGCTTAGAGGATGTACTAGTAATGCATGAACCCATAATTCATACTGCCAATGTGAGTTATGGTACGTTTGAAGGCCACAGGAGTAAGCACTCCCATGCCTAATCCTCGAACATGCCCAGGATGTTCTTTTCCAAAAACCTCTCCAACTGCATTAGTTCGAGAAATCTCACATCTATTTTCCAAGTTTTGACTCATATAATCATCAATTTTCTCCTAAATGAATCACAAAAAATGGAGAATAGTTTGTAAAAACAAGTTAGAGAATATTTGGTGATTTTTGTGGTGAACTAATAATTATATTCTTGTACCAATGCCAGCAATTTTGTGGGTTGTGTTTTTGTAAAATAAGACACCCTTGTTTTCCAATTGGCCAAAAGCAAGTTTGTTTTTGCTTTAAATATATATATTCATACATAATAATTATGTCCCAAGAAAATGAACAATTAGCTAACAGGAAAGCAAATGTATAACCACATCCATTTACTTCATCAAAAACCTATAGGAAATACTGTATTGAGACATTACTTGCCTAATGTAATAATTGCCTAAAGAAAAATGATTCATCACCTTCTATAACCAAACCATATAGGGTTTTATCCGTTACCACTATTGTTATAAATAAAATAGTTGAATTTCAGCACAAAGTAAAATAAGTATGAGTATGTGTATTGTAACACCTCGAAAATTATTTAAAAATTAATTTGAGCTTTGTTATTCGTAATTTCAAAAATCTAACAGGATAGCAATGATGAGGGTGGCCCAACGGACCTATAAAAAAAAATTTTGGGGCGGGGTGAATAGTAATCTTATGGGCCCGGGCTGTCTGTAAAACAAACCCCATATCTAGGACCAGGAAATGCCCGGACTGAGAAAATGTGAGATTTAAGTTGGAAAGTATTAAAAATGAAAAGGTGAGACCTGGAATAAAATTTCGGGTACTATATGTTTTATGAGTACGGTTTTAACCGTTTGGTTAAATTATCGATGTGTAATTTCTACACTGTAAGGCAATTACAGTATGAGAGGGACACCTAGCAAGACAAGTGTGTAGCTTAGAAGAAGCCACACCATTGTCTTTTCTAGGAACCAATGAGAAGCCACCAAATTTCCATGCAGTTATCTTAAAGAAACACCATTTTATTAATTTCATTTATTACACCATTATCACAATACTACAAGATAAGCTTCTTAACCTTTCTTCCCAAGATAGTCTCGACCAAACACCTTAGTTTATAGCCATTTACATCTTTTTTCTCTCCTAATACAAGAACTCTAGTTAAGGACACCAAACTTCACTCAAAAATCCCATAGCCAAGATTACAACCCATGTGCTACTTCTCATAAATTTAAGACCAAACTCTTTATTACAAACCCCAACCTCTTCATATTATCAAGTTAGCTATTGGAGGCAGTGTTGAAAAGGGATTTGAGAGAGAGTTAGATCAAGAAATTGGTGGAGAATCATTGAGAAAAATTTGGAACAAGAGCTTAAGCTTTCAAAGCCGAGTAGGGATTTCTTTGCCTATTCTTCTCAAATTTATTCTGATCATTTTGGTTGAGCTAGCTCTGAAATTTCTGGTTGTATTGGTTTATAATATATTAATATTGATGTATGAATTTTGGTGGTGTGTTTGGACGATGTCAAAAATCATTTTTGCGAAAAGGTATCTTGAGTCATGCTGCGGATTTTCAGTTTCCTACTGGTGATTGTTCATGAATTTTTTGGTATATTCATTATTTTTTCATCAGGTAGAAAAAATATATGTCAAAGCCAACATCCTAGGCTAGTTCCACAAATTTTCTTGAGCTCTGATTTTGACTCCTAATGCTCTAAAAAAATCAAGAACAGAAGTTGTTCCTATATATTGGAATAGTGGAGCTGAAGCTGTGAATTTGTATAATTTTATTAACATAGCAAATGATTGAATTATCCTTTGAAATTTTTACAGGATATTGTCAACATCTCAAAGTATACCCATGATTTTTATTTTGAAATGATTCAATTATTTGCTAGGATTAAAAATTGTGAGCATTTGGTTCTAAACTAAGTATAACGGGTCTCTAACCACTAAAATTGTTGAATTTTGTTATCATACTTAGAGTATCCTTGAGGATTTTTATAGCTCCCTACTTGATTGTTTTATGTGCAAATAAAATTGTGCTATAATGGGGTGAAATCTACCAATGTGCTAGAATTGTGATAAAACCTTGAATTAATGACTTGGATTCAATTTTAATGTGTATGAATGCATGCTATGGAATTTAAAGATTGTTTTATGAGGAATGAATGAATGAATGATATATATATAGGTTTGAATCATTATGAAATCAGATATTTATGTTAATGCATAGAGAAATGAGATGCGTGTATACGTGAGCTTGAGGATTGTATGTGTTGAGGGAAGAATGAAATCCCCTTTAGTACATTAAGGGCACGAAGAAATCCCCTTTAGTACATTAAGGGCAAAGAGATCCCCTATAGTATGTTAAAGGCACAGAGAGATCCTCTATAATATGTTAAGGGCACGGAAAGATCCCCTTTATTAGGTCAAGGGTACGAAAGATATGAATGATGTATATAAGATCCTTTTATATACCGAGGGCACGTACAGATGAGAACGTAATACTATGAGGTTGAATAGTATGATGTGTATTTTAAGTGATTGAATAATAAAAGAGACCTACTTCGGAAAATTGGTTTTTGAACTTTAAAATAAACTTTTGACATATGTTGCATGCTCACATTTTCTTAATAAACCGAAGTAGCTTGACGTTGAGTGATATAAATTTTATTCCATGTTTTGGGGATACCCCACTAAGAATTTTAGAATTCTCACCCTTCTCGTGTCATTTCAGTTTGATCTAGTGAACAATGAGGCACTTCAGAAAGGATTAAATTGAAGTTGCAATAGTTTAGTAGTTGATGAATTTATTTATTGTATTAGTTAGAGTTATATATATTGTAATTGAAATAGGGGACATATATGTATTAAAGCTCATAGAAGAGCTTCCTATTTTACTTAGCTATGTATTCAATAAATATGGTGTTTCTTTGTAATATGTTTTAATAGAATTACGCTTAGTTATTTCACACGTTAATTGAGCTTGCTATAGATATTAAGAAAGGTCCGCTAATTAATAAGTAACAACTTTCGAGTACAATGTCATGACTTAAGGATGAGGTTGTACTTGGGAGGATGTTACATATATAACCCACACTTTAAGTCCAACGACATTCTTTTGAGGGTATATTTGATAGTTTCAATTAAGTTTTTGGGAGTAGTTCATGACTTTGACAGCATGTGAACATAAATAGTTTAACATGTTAAATCCATAAATACAACTACCATTTTTTTCACTGATATATAACTATCCATAACTAGGACACAAATACACTACTTAAATTTTCCTTTAACTAAAATCAACTTTAGAGTCTTCTAAAATTTTCTAAAAAGAGTCGAAAAATTAAAAGAAAAGGTGAAGGTGAACCTCCAAAACTTCAATAAGTTACTACTTAACAAGAATGTTAATTATTTGGGTTCTTTTTCAATATTTGGCCATATCCCTCTAGTTTGAGGCTGCTTGCATATGTTCGTTTCTACTAGTGAATAGTTAGCAATCACGCATGTACACACAAGAGCCACACACACACATGAGAAGTGTTTCTCATATATTATTTGTTCTTCATCTTTTGTTTCTTTCTATTCTTGGTTGGGTTCATAGTTCATACTATGCTTTTGGATAAATTGATGACAAAGGCTCAACTCAAAAAATGAGGAGCAAAAAAAACAAACATTACTACAAACCAAACTTTGCAAACTAATGCCTATCATAATCCACCTAACCCACGACATATATATTTGAATCCTCCACTATATATGTTAGCACATGTAACCACCTGATGGCATCATCGGGAATTTCATTAATATATAGCCTAAGATAGGTGGAGAGTAATTATATATTGTTGGAAAAGTCATCAACCAATAATTATATATTAGGCATTACTTGCCTAATGTTTGATATCTTTAATCTTTAATTTAAAAAACAAAATCCAAGTCAAGAATTAAAGGAAACATTGCATTGAGAAAGAAGAACAACAAAGTCATGCCTAGTAATTAATCAGGACCTAGTTGAACGCTATATAAAACAATTATAAACACTATCACTTCTTCAAAGGATCAACTAGCAATTCATGTCATCAAAGTTATTTGTGCATACCAACTACTAAACCAAAGAAAATAAATACTGTTTGGTGATTTGTAGTGAACTAAACCAAAGGAAACTATGGAGAAAATATGAGAATAATATTTATATTTACCTCTATCTCTCTTGCTTCCTCATTTATGTAGTTTCCATCCTTTTTTTAGTGGGTCAACTTCCACAGTTCACCATGACCAACCTCTCTTCTAGTCTCATCCATCTAATAATTTTTAACATAAGATAAAAATCAATGATTCAATAATGGTACACAATATGAAAATTATAACTTGAGGATAAAATCATTTGACTACTAATTCAGCTCTTCTCCATGCCAAACTCTTTGCACCAATAGTATGTGGAATGGTTTGTTTACCGTGAACCACTTGATTTCTCTTGCAAAGCTCCTACAAATGAAAGCATATAAGGTTCAACAATTTAATAACAATTAATTCACAATTAATAATAAAGCAAGTACCTTAGTTGAAGGCTTCAAGTGGTAATATACAAATAAAGCCCATTGTACCTCATTGATACCTTTTGGCACATTTTTTATGTTCTCATTTCTATTCAACCTTGGATCATAAAACTTATTCCATAATTTAAGCCTATGTTCCTTCCACTTTTTGCTCATAGATTATGCTAGATCATGCTTTACTTTCTCATCATTCGCCTTGAAGAAAAAGTTAGTCTTCATATATCAAAAAAAAAAAAAAAGAATGATAGTTTATTATGCTTTTCACATGTAACGTCTAAAAAGGACATAAATCAGAGACTATAAATTGTCTTTTGGTAAAGAAAGCATTCCAGGTTCTAAAAGAAACTATCTGGCATCTTTGACCAACTTTCGAAATCTGATGGAAAAAGAAGCCAATCCTTAGCCATTTGCCCATAGATTCTAGCAAGAAGCCCAGCGTTTTCTTATTGGCAAACCAAATTCATCAAAGTCCACTACTATGCATAGGTTGTTGCCAATGTTGTTCATATCTATAACTGTCATCTGATGCTTTGTAATTACCTCATTTTCATCTAGAACAAATATGAATTGGGTTAATTAGCCAAATTGTATAAAAAAGAATAAATACTTATTTTAATTTACATATGTACATACTTATGATATCTACCCATCAATAATGGCTAGATTTACATCAGGATGATGTGTAACTCTAGATGAACCCTCCCCATGTGTAGGCTGAGTTGGTGGGATTAGATGATTGTGAATTTGTTGAGCAGCTGATGTTGAAGGACAAGCAGGATATGCTGAAGGACAAGCAGTAAATGTTGAAGGACAAGCATCTAATGTTACAATGTTTCTTTGGTTTATAATTAGTGTTGCTATTAAATGATAAAAACAAAAAGGAATGATGAGGAAGATGGCTTACTTCATCATAAACAAGAGGGGACAAGTTGGCAACACAACTGGACCTCCTTACCTCAACCACTTGCTCCTCAATGGTGGAAGATTTCATGCACTTTAACTGAAATGCAAACATAGTGAGTGAGTGAGAAAGGGGAATAAAAAAATGACTAAAAGATGAGAGAGAGAGAAAACACAAAGAGATACCAGTAGGGACGTAATTTTGTAAGAGAAAGAGTTATGACGGGCTTGAGAAAGCAAAAGGAGATTGAGACCTTCCAATCTCTTCCTATTCTCCTTCATTCTTTGCGCCGACCATCTTCGTACTCCTCCGCCATCTTTCACTTTCATACTAGAAGCAATTGATATGTCCAAAAAAGATAAGTGTATATTAAAAACATTTATACAAATCTAAAATATAAATTAATTCATCCAAGAGCGCCATACAAGGGGATTTCAATAGAAGAATCATATCATTTTAACAAACAAAACAAATATTTAACATCCATATTTAAATCTTCAAAATTTGAAAAGAAAAAGTAAGCACCCATGTTCATTATATTAACTATTCTGACATATGTTCATTTTCCCCAACTTTAATGCCAACATTCGACTCACTTAATATATTATATTCTGCATCCTTTCTCAACAATGGTAAATCATCAACATCTTCAAACAATTTATCTAGGTCTTGCTTTGGACATGGCTCAATCTCATAAACTTCATTATCTCCCCTTTTTCCCATATCATATAAGTCCCATAGACTCAAAGGCACAACAACATTCCATTCTTTATTCACCTCATCATTCGCATAAAACACCATTTGAGCTTAGGAAACTTCAATCTATGGATCATGGTCTTCACGATCACCATGTTAATTAGTCGTGAAAAATTAATAGAAGTAAAACCCCATGCATCCTTTCTATACCCTCTTTCCCTAGTGGTGTCGGCCCATTTACATTTAAATAGTATAACCCAAACCGACCATAGTAGTTTAGCTCAATGATGTCTTCTAATTGGCCATAATAGGCCAAATTTGCTTGCCTTACATTTCCATCAACACTACTAGCAACACAGGATGTACAATAAGTTAGAAAAACTCCATTATTTTGAGTTTTTAACCCATGATCTAGTGGTAGTACTAAATTTGAACCCATTAATATTAAATACAAAAAGTTTTCTAGCAAGTTGTGTTGGACCATTTGCTAGATACTTCAAATCATCTACACGATGTTCACAATGTCTAGGTTCATAATCTACAATAATAGAAATATCAGCCATAATAAAAACTTGTGAACATTTTTCAATAAAAGATCATCACATTTTTCACCTATCTTTTGAGGAAACCAATCAATAAAGTCCTTATTCATTATTTTCTCCATCTCTGTAGTTAATGGTCTTTGACCCTTAGATTGACTTCATACAAAATCCTTAAATTCAATATGCAAAGAATTGAAATTAAAATTATATCTCCAAAGAAATAGTTTCACATTAATCCTAAGTGTCACATGGAGTTTGTCTAACTATTCACTCAATGTATGGCTTGACTTACCGGACAATTTAGTAGAACATATCGATGTGCTTGCCTTTTCTCCATATTTACAATTGAAAATTTGAGAAAGCTTCAATTTCTTTGCCCATTGGTGAAAAAATAGAATCCACATGTGTAGAGTAAGTATCATCAGGATTATCATCAACATGTGCTGGCCTATTGATTCTATCTTAATCCCGTCTATATAGTAAGAGCAAAGGGTAAGAACCTCTTCAGCTAGGTATCCTTCGGCTATAGAACCTTCTAGTTGAGCTTTATTTAATACATAGGACTTTAAGTGTCCAAAATACCTAAGCAAAAGATTGAAAAGTAATGAAAAAGATAAAACTTAATTAATTTTTAGCCTTAAACGATAAACTCTAACAATGGAATGGATATTTACCTTTCAATAGGATATATCCACCGATAATGTACTGGCCCTTCAAGTTTTGTTTCATTAACTAGATGGCAAGTTAAATGAACCATGATTGTAAAGAATGATAGAAGGAATAGCATTTCTAAGTGGCAAAGAGTGAGAACAATTTGAGGTTAAAGATTGTCAAGGTCTAAGAGACTTATGCTTTTGGAACATAACCGTCGAAGAATGAACACAACTCTACAAGCATTGCTGTAACTTTGTCTGGCAATAGATGGCATATGGCAACTGGTAATAATTGCTGCATAAGAACATGGCGGTCATGACTTTTCAATCCAAAGAGTTTTCATTGCTTTAAGTCAATACATCTCTAAATATTACTTGAGTATCCATCTGGCACTATGACATTCATTAAATTTTGCAAGAATATATATTTATTTGCATTTGACATTGTAAATTATGATGGGCGATATTTTCCAATCTCATCTGGCCAAAGCTCTTTTCTTATACCCATTTCTCTAAGATCCTTACAAGCTTTAAGATTATCTTTTGATCTCCAGTTTCATTGAGCAAAGTGTACAATATATTGTCACATACATTTTTTTCAATGTGCATGACATCTAGATTGTGTCGCAATAAATTAGATTCCCAATAAGGAAGATAAAAAAAGTATGCTTCTCTTCCTCCATTGTCCCAATCTATCTCTAATAATGGTTTTTCCTCAAGCTCTTTTACCCTTATCATTTGACATTAATGTTTTCCCAAATGCAACATTGATTCTTTCAAGTTGTTTCAATATTTCTAATCCTGATGGTGCTATAGGTGGATTCCTCTGATCAATTGTCCCATTTAATAGGTTTTGATTCAATCTAAATTTATGGCCCCTTTTTAGAAAATGACGATGACCTATTGATAAGAGGCATTTATGCCATTTATCTTGCTGCCAAACATTAGCCTTTTGCATGAGTTTTACTAAGTTATTAATGTAATTAATTAAGATTTTGATTTATTCCTCATTGTGCAATTTTGGAAGAATTATTGGCTTTTGTACTGATTTTGGAATAATTTGTAATTACATTCTGTTGTGTTTGACTTGTCTCTTTGAGTATGGTTTTATGCATAGGAGTTTTGGATCAAGTGTAAAATGTCAAAAACAAGGCTAGGAACTCTTTGGAAGAAGCTTGGAGTAAAAAGAAATAAAAAGCCATAGAAGCTCATAGTTGGGTAGTGCTGAGTGCTCTTTAGCACCCATGATCGAAGAGAAACTTCCATTAATTTTTGGGCCTCATCGTTCTGGTGAGCAATGCAGCGATCATTTAGCACTATAGCGCTTGTGTGATAGTGGATTGATAGCTCATTAATCTGTTTTTGGGCCCACTTTGGCCCATTTTTAGAGAACAGTATTTAAATGATTGTTATAGACTTTTACCCAAGCTTTTAACTCACTTTTAGGCTGCCACTTTTAGTTGCTATTATTCTCTTTCCATCTTTCTTCTCCTTCTCTATTCTTCTCTCTTAGGGATTCCATTGGTAAAGGTGTTCTATCTTGGAGATTGTGATAAGGATTATTGCTATTGTTTTAAGGTTTTTTTATCTTCATTGTTGTAATCCTCTAAAGATGGAGGAGTAGATTTCTTTACTAGTGTAGGAATTTTGATGGATTGGGATGACATTTGAGACCCTTTTTCTATATTGAATGCATTGGTTTTCTTAATGTTTCGCAGTTCTATTCCTTTAATAATTGTGGTAATTGCTATAATCTTTATTGAAATAACTAAATTGGTGATCATCGTTAGGGAAACCTTTGGGCATAAATTGATAGAACTATTGGTTTATATTTGAGGGAGAACATTAGAATTAACTTTCTGATAGATGGTAAGGCTATAGCAATTGGTTCATTAAATTAATGTAATTTCTAAATAAATTGAGATATCGTTTATTAGTTATTTGTATTGATCAAATTCTAGAGGTCGATTGATCACTAGTAGAATTGTCAGGAATTTTTACTAATAGCCACCAATGGGTTCAATATTTGGTCAATGATAATTAATTTCCAATCCTAGGAATACCTTGCATTAGTGCTTCCTTCACTTGCTATTTTCGTTGATATTATCTTTTAATTTCAATTGCTATTATTTCACACTTCAAACCCCAATTTTATCAACTAAGTGTTGAAGCCTCCTTGAGAACGACCTAGGTTGTGTCTTTTACTACATTTTTGGTGTAAATTAGCATTTTATAAATTATTTAATTTGTTTGTGAGTCATGATAGCTTGCATTACCCATAAAACACCATTTTCCACTATGTTTCAATTTATATGAGTCAATGTCAAAATTGCATATAGGGAGGAGAGACTAGTGTGTATGTGTTCCACCTAGATAAGGTATCAAGACCAAGAAAGTCACGATTATCTACATTAGAGCTGCTCACATCCTAAACATTTCGTTATTTCAAGAACCTAAAGTTTGCACCCTATCATACCATGACTCCCTCAATTCTTTGATTAGAGGTTGTAAGTACACATCTATGTTATTCCTGGGCATTTGTTTTCCAGGAATAATCATTGAAAGGATGAATGAAGTTTGCCCCATGCACTCCATGGAGGCCGATTGTAAAGGATAAGAACTGGCCAAATGCTATAGTTAGTACTCATGGCTCCAAAAGGGTTGAAACCATCAGAAGCAAGGCCAAGTCGTACATTTCAAGGATCAGGCAAACTTGAATGAATTAAGTCTAATGTCTTCCAAGCCTTAGAATCCCTTGGATGCCTCATCATTTCATCTTGGTTACCCTCCAAAACATGCCATCTTATTGACTCTGAATCTAGAACACATAAATAATCTTTGTAATCTTGCTGTAGTGGAAAGTATCACAAGATCTTTGCAGGTTTCTTCTTCTTGTTATCCTTCCACTTAGATGTCTTGCATCTTTTGCACTCTTGCAAGTCTTCATCTTCCCCCTAATATAGCATACAATCATTTGGGCAAGCAGGTATCTTGGTGTAATTATGACCAAGTTTATTAATGGTTTTCTTGGCTTCATAAAATGAACCAGGAATCTTCAGATTCAAAAGCATCTCTTAATAATTCTAGAATCATAGTCATTGCCTTGTCAGTCATTCCACACAAGCACTTTATGTGATACAATTTTATTAAGAAAGACAATTTTCAATACTTTGTGTAGCCTTCACACAATTGTTGATTACCATCTTTCAATAATTCATAAAATTGTACATTTTCTCCATTATGCTCTTCATTTAGAGTTTGATCCCTGTCTAAAGGATTAGGAGAAGCAACAAGTTCATCTTAGTTGTGTCTAGAAAACCCAAATGCATCATTGATCATAGTTTCCATTCAATTTTGAGATTGCAAAACTGCTATGACATGTGTGTTTTCAAGAGCCTCTAACTCAACTACATTTGGCTTTTCACCATGCCAATGCCAAACTTTGTAGTTTTTAGGAAAAGGTTTACAAGTCAGGTGTTCTTGAACTATATCTCTTGTTTGCTACTTACTATAACCACACTTTGGACAAGGACATTTAATTTCATGACCTTCAATAGATTGATGCTGAAATGCAAAATCTAAAAACTTCTTCAACCCATTTGCATATTCAAGTGTGTTTCGAGGTTTGTCAATCCAAGATTTATCGATTGGTATGATTGGTGTGCAAGACTAAGCGATAGCAATTAAAAAGCCTAAACATAAAAAATGAGGATAAAAAAGATGTTTCAAATAACAAAAGACAACACAAGTTTAAAACAAGCGTAAATTTTAAATAAAAACAACCAGTCAATCCATAAGCTCAAAAAAAGTAAAAAATAACTAAATTTTACCTAAGTTAAGGGGAAGATTCACAAAAGATGCTACCACACTTGGAGAAGCTTTTTGTACCAATTTGAGACATTTTAAATGCCTACAATGGGAAAGAATAAATTATTGTAGATATTGATTGTGTAACATCCTCCCAAGTATGACTTCATCCTTAAGTCATGATATCAAACTCGAGAATTGTTACTTATAAATTTGTGGACCTTTCTTAAATATCCATAACAATATCGGTTAATTCGTATAATAACTAAGTCGTAATTCTATTGAAAACATCTAAAAAGGAAATAAATATCCATTAAGTATAAATATAAATATAAGGAAAAGCTTTGCTATGAGATCTTATATATTTCTATCTATTATATAATTACAAACATATGTACATAACAAAATAAGTTAAAGAGAGAGTGCAACTATCGAGATTCAATGTATTGGATTCTTCTATGACGGCTTCATATCTCCCCTGAATAATTTGGAGACGACATGGAAACACAAAACATAGGGGTGAGAATCCTAAAATTCTCAGGGGCATCCCCAAAGGTATAGTAAAATAAATCCATGTCATCGTTATCATCTAACTGCTTTGGTTTATTAAGAAAATGTGAGCATGCAACATATGTCAAAAGTTCATTTTAAAGTTCACAAACCAATTTCATTTTAAAGTTCACAAAACAATTATTTGAAGTGGGTTTCTTTTATTATTCAATCACTTAACATACACATGTTATACTACTCATCATCATAGTATTTCATTCTCAACTATATGTGCCCTCGGATTTCGAAAAGGGTCTCATATACATCATTCCTATCTTTCCATGCCCTTGACATACTATAGGGAATCTCTTTGTGTCCTTAACATACTATAAAGGATCTATCAATGCCCTTAATATACTAAAGGAGATTTCATTCTTCACTCAACACATACATCATCCTCAAGCTCACATATGGATGTATCTCATTTCTATATGCATTAACATAAATCTTTGATTTTCATAATGCTTCACACACACACACACACACACACACACACACAGATATATATATATATATATATATATATATATATATATATCATTCATTTATTCCTCATAAAACAATCTTCAAAGTCCATAGCATGCATTCATACTCGTCATGCTTCAATCAAAAGTCATTATATCATTAATTCAAGGTATTATCATAATTCCAGCACATTGGCAGATTTTTCACTCAAGTAGCACAATTTATTTTTCATACCAAATAACCAATTCAAAGGCTATAAAAATTTCCCATGACACCTCAATGTGTCCCCAAGCTCCTGTAAAAATTTTAGAGTAAGAATAATTCTCTAGCTATCTTAACAATATTCCAAAAATTTAGTAGTCAAGACTACCAAATCTAACTAAATCTAGAATTCTTGATTTTTCTACCCTAGTAAATGAACTCAGAAAATTTTCAAAGGAAAATTCAATCATTTACTATAGCAACAAAATTAGCAAAAATTACAGCTTCAGGTTTAGCAATTCAGTAGCAACATGTATAGCTTCAGTCCTTGGTTTTTTTTTTGAGCAGTAAGAGTCCTTAAAATGATCCAAGAAAAATCATATAGTTTCCTTATGATGTTAACTTTAACATATAATTTTTCTAGCTGATAAAAATGTCTACAATTATGCCAAAAAATTCATGAACAATCACTGCTAGTAGGAAAATTGAAAATCCAACAAGCATAGTTCAACACATCTTTAGCAAAAAAATGATTTTTCCACAACACCAAACTATTCCACCCATACAAATACATCAATATTTAGGTGTAACCTCACATTAGAACCTGAATTTATCAATTTAGAACAATTGAAAACTTGTAAGAATAGAAAAACATAAAACAAGACACACAAACCCTACTTTTGGTAACTAATGGCAATGATTAGGACTTGGAGATGCCCAAAACTAGAAAACATAAGGGTGAGGTTAGAAATAGATAGAAATAAAAATTTTATATCTAGAATTAAATTTCGAGTAATATTTGTCTATCCAAGTACGATTTTTACTCGTTCAATAAAATTTCAATGTACGATTTTTACAGAAAGATGATTTAACCATCACAAATGGATAATATATATCCATTCAAGACATGTGGAAGGCTAAGATTTAATCATGAATTACAATATTAAATCATAGCTATCCATTTTACTTTCTTAGATTAGGAATTATACAATTTTATTATATAGTATTCATGCATTTTTTACAAGATCAACACAAGGCCAATCTTCTTCAAGAAGCCAACACAAATTTGGCCAACACCAAGAAGAAAGGTAGCAGCCACCATTTTCATCTCAAGAGCCCAAGCTTTCATTCAAATACCAAAAACACTAGGCTAGAGTTATTAAAACAGCTAACTTCCTTCACTAAACTTAATCTACACATCAATACCTACAAATTTAACCAATTGAATCTCAATTCATCACCAATCCTAACCTTGCTACCTTATACCTCACTGATTTCAGAAGGGTTTGGGTGTGATTTGGGAGCTTTGAAGTAAAAGCAATCCATCTTAGAATATCTTAGAGCCAAGGATATATTAGTTTCCAAGAGTAGGGTTTCTTGTATCTTGTTTTGTGTTTTTCTATTCTTGCAGGTTTTGGATTATTTTAAATATATAAATTCTTGTTCTAATGTGAGGTTACACTTAGATATTGATGTATTTGCATAGGTGGAGTAGTTTGGTGTTGTGAAAAAATTATTTTCGATAAAAGGAGTTTTGGTGTATGCTGCTGGATTTTTGGTTTTCCTACTAGCAGTGATTGTTCACGAATTTTTTGGTATAATTATAGGTATTTTTATGAGCTAAAAAAATTATATGTTGAAGCTAACATCCTAAACTAGTCACACAAATTTTCTTAGCTCTGTTTTTGACTCCTAATGCTTTAAAAATATCAAGAGCCAAAATGGCATCCATGCTGCCAATTATCAAAACTGAATCTATAAATTTGTCTAATTTTGTTACCATAGCAAATGATTGAATTTTCGTTTGAAATTTTTACAGAGTGTTGACAATATCTTGAAGTGTAACTGTAATTTTTCTATTGAATTGATTCAATCATTTACTAAGGTTAAAAATTACAAATTTTGGGTTCAAGACTGAGGTTAAGTGGTTTTTGAGCACTGAGTTTGTCTAATTTTGTTAACATGTGAGAGAATTCTTTTTCTCTGAAATTTTTATGGAACCTTGTGAAGACATTGAGGTGTTATGGAGAATTTTTGTGGACATGTGATCGGTTGTTTGATATACAAAATAAATCTTGCTACTTGATTTAAAATTCTTTATGTCAGGAAATGAACTAAATTCTTGGAATGGAAATAAAATGACTTTTGCCACAAGTATAAGAAATCTCTATATTATTTAGAGATTCATTTATGAGGAATGGATGACAAATTCATTGTGAATGAAGATTTATGTATGACTTGGGTATGCCTTAAGAAAAACTGAATGATGATGATTCAGGATATGTGACAAAATAGCAAGTAAGAAATTCAATTGTATATATCCTAACAAATGGGAAAAATAGAGACAAGACTTATGTTGGTTAAAAGGGGAAGGCAAAAATAAGGACTTCCCTAGAGGCATTATGAGTCGGTAGACATATCAACTAGGAATAGAACTGTGTGAGATTTAGAAAAGGAAAAAATGAAGTCTGATGATCACGTATAGGAATGAGCTCATGTCTTGATAAGCAATCTATTGCCCATTGTGGAGTTGTCCACTAGAAATACCACTTGGTATAGATTGAAATCTTCCTTATGTTAATGGAAAGAGAAAATGCACGGAATTGAATTCTATGGCTACAAAAGAACAATGCACAAATTATTACTATGGTTGCATTTGACTTTACATGATGTATATACATTGGTATTGATACATATAATTTTGCATGAAGGTTCCTACATGAATGAGCTTATTATTTATGTTCTGCATTATATCTAGGGATACCCTCCTGATAATTATATAATATTATCATCCCTATGGTTGTATTTATTTTGTATTACTTAGATTCAGCTATGTCGTCCCAGTGTTCTTCCTTGACTCGCCACAGTGGGTGTGGCACTATGACCTAGTACTCGATTATCTTTATGTTGTAGCTTATTCATAGGTTGCCATACGTGTTCTTCGACCATTCTTTTAGTGTATTTGTTTTTACTCCTGAGTTTACCTGTTTTCCCCTACGATGGTATGCCTCTCCATATGGCACACCCAGTTATATTTGATATCCCAATCGTACCACCAGCACCTCCTCCAACAGATGCACCTCCTCATCGTTGTCCTCAAACTCAATCCACCTGACGGTCCAAATGCCCCTAGCAGAGGCGAGGTCATCATACCAATGGCCAACGGTTTTCCTTAAGAGGACACGAGATATTTAGGGACTTTTGACTTGTATATAGTAGTAGCGTAGTGTTAGGACTTTACCAGCCTGGAGACGGTTTCCTGTTAGATGTTTTTAGGTTTGTTTGTATATATATGCGATTTTATTGGACTTTTATGTTTGAGCAGGCTAGGTTTTAGGTGATGGATATGTCTTTTAATCCTGGTCCCTAAGTAGTATTGAAAGTGAAATGACTTAACTTAAGTGTGATGTATATAAGTACAAGTTGTGTATAAAGTACTTTTATATATACATTTTATTTTCTTTGTAACCTATGAGTTTAATTTACCTTATTTTGTTTATTCTCGACTAGTATATATTATAGAAAGGAATTGATACTCTTCTAATTATTATGTTGACATTCGAGTAATATATGATAGTTAGGAGGGTGCTATACGTGGAAATGGAGATAAAGCTCTTGTTGCTTCTCTGTTGATGGCTGAAAGCTTCTTAGCTTGTTAGAGAATAATTAAGCTTGTATTTATCTTGCATTTAATGTATGAATATTATAATATATATTTGGATAATTCTTAATCTATGAAAGTAAAATGGATGGCTAGGATTGAATCTTGTAATTCAAGATTGAATCTTAGCCATTCATTTGATATAAATAGATAAGCTCCTTTATTTGTAAAGATTAAATTAGCTTCAGTGCTAGAAATCCCACATCGAAATTTCACTAAACGGATGAAATCAGGGAAATCCAATATCACCCAAAATTCAATTCTAGATATAAAATTTTCATTTCTAACTATTTCTAACCTCAACATTCTCTTTTTCAGTCTCGGGCATTTCCTGCCCTACTCAAATTTCAGCTATCCAACGAGTCCGGTAAGGCCTGCAAGCTTACTATTTATGTCCAACCCAAAAAAAATTTCAACACGTCCGTTGGGCCATTCTCATCGTTGCTAAAACTGTAAGATTTTTTAAATTATAGCTAATAAAGCTCAAATTAATTTTTAAATAATTTTGGGGTGTTATAGATTGTGTGCATAATGTGATTGTACCAATGACAATATTTCAAAAGGAATGAAAACAAACAAAAGTAGAAGAGGCCAATTTAACAAAATAAAATGAAGTAAAAAGGCACAAAAGCAACAGATTTCTTTTCCTCTTCAGAAATCAAATCAAAGATTAAGTTATCAAAACTAGTCGCGGGTAGTGTAATATCCCCGCTTTATGGATTGACGATTGTCCCCACAAATCACACGGGTATTTTTAGTGTGTTTTGTCCTCACTCACACATTTCCTGGAAAACTTCCTAGGAAGTCACCTATACCAAAATTGCTCCAAGTCAAGCAAGCTTAACCATGGAGTTCTTTAGTGATGGGCTATCGAAAAAGATGCATCTTGTTGGCATAGGTAGTACCAATCAATTCATATGAGTCATCCTTAACTGTAAAGTCTCATACCTACACATTCTCAGGATCCTTCTTATTCTGTGTGTAATCGGTTCATTCATGTGGCCCTTTGCTTAGAGGCTTTGCTAAGAGCTCCTCCTGGTCATGCCTTCTCGGATTTGCGATCACCTTGCCCTTGTCACTAGGCGTCACAGGTAGTGTAGTCATATAATAATAGAGCTCAATTGAACTTCCAGAGCTTATCTCCAAATAATATAATGATGGAGCTCAAAATTCTTCTATTTGTAGTGGAAAAGAGGTATGTAACTAGAGAAAACCCAGATTAGGGATGACTGTTGGCTATAACAATGTGGCAGCGGATGATAATAGAGAAACTATTCCAATCGTATGAGAATACTAATCAAGTTTACAATTTGTCTTAAGCATTATGCAATGACCATTTTCATGCTATTTACTAGATGATACATAAAAAATGCTCATTCATTGTATAGAACATATTATAATCTTCTTGCATCGAAACTATATGTTGCATCTTATCCATTCCTGGAAATTTTTCAAGTAATGCTCAAGTATGTTGTTCTTATTTGGACAAAACGTGTAATGTAAAATAATAATAATAATTCTTTCAGTCATTCTTCCCATAATAATGGGAAAAGGATGCTACAACTGCCATGATTTCAGGAAGCATAAAGAGGGCAAGCCTTTTGTAGGCATAAAATGTATGTCGCAATTTATGCTTGGAATTAGAACGGAATGCCAAAGTCATTAACACTAATCTTTGTTCCTCCTTTCCTATTGAACAAATTGATTTTATTAGATTTCATTACGGTGCTTGGCAATTGCTATTTGAAAGAGATTTCTTTGTTGGACATGAATAGAGATTAGCAAGCTTTTCTGTCATTTAAAGCTTAGCCTAATCAAAGTAATTTTCTTTAAAAGGGAGTTCTTCAATATCATAAAAATTATTGCATATTCACATACATCTAACGCATCAGTGTTTTGGGCTTCAACACTCCCACAAGTTAATGCTTCCTAAAAAAAAAAAAACTCTAAAAAACTGGTAAAAGTCCCATTTGAGCATAGACTAATGATCTCGCCATTCAACATCAATTCATATTTTTATCTCCTAAGTCAAAGATTTAACTAATGGACATGGGATAAAAGCCTAATTTAAAGCCAAATTACAAACAGAGAAGGAAAGCATACTACAAATATATGATAAATTGAAGCTGATGTTATGTTACTAATTAAGGGAGGAATCAAAATACTTGAAAGAACAAAAGATGGTCTTTTTGAAGTCCAGCACTTCCGTCACCACTATCCTCTTCCTCATCAGTTTAAGGCCCCAGAACAACACCACTCTTCGATCTCACAATGGCATCGTCTTTGGTTATGCAAAGGATGCGCTCTGAAGGTGGAAGAGAGAGAGGGGCAGTGCTTTGAAGATGATGGTGCAGGTGAGGCAATGGTGCGGGTGAGGCAAAGGTCACGATGGGAAGGTTGGCGAAACTTTTCTGAAGGAGTAGAGTAGCGCGGGGTCTTTCTCAATGAAAGGTTTCTCTGGTGCAAAGAATGAAAGGAACTTTGGTTTGTGCTAATTGTGTTTCTCAGTGAAGTTTACTAAGTGAAGAGTAGGGCCTAAGTGAAATAGTGGCGCCTAAGGGTTTCTTTTGGTGTAGGATTTTTTTAGTGAAGCGAAGGGTTTCACTGTTAGGTTTTTATTTTTTTCCTTACTTGTTGTTCTTGGGCTTTTAAGATCTCATTTTTATCTTCAGGTTTGATTATAAAAGAATTCTCTTTTCTTGGACTGACAAGTTTAATTTTTAAAAAAATATTTTCTTTTTTTTCTTTTTCTTCTTTCTATATTAGTTAAATTTTTAATTAAATCATTTAACCAATACATTCTTTAAAATTAGTCCTTTTTAAAATTTTGAAAGTTCATTATAGCAAAGCACAGTAAAATTTGAGTTAGAATCTAAAAGTTCCACAATGAACAAACAATTTATAAAATGCATGTGCATGTGTGTGTGTATATATATACACACACACATATACATATGCTCAATGAAAAATTTGCTCGAGTTTCATCCACTATTCAGATTTTGTTTCCATTTTCAAGGGAATACAACTACAATTGTAGTAACAAAACAAGTTCCAAATTCAATTGAAATAAAAAAAAAAGCACAAAATGTGCTCTACTTACCATAGTTCATTATTTTTATTATAAGATTAAAAAATCAAGACATAACACATCTTCTTAAAAGAGTTGAAGTTTAATTTGAGCTTCATATCCTCATTTTTTTAGCAACGAATGACAAAATTTTAGTTAATATTTTTTAATTTTTTATTGATATGCATGTATTTTTTATAAATATTAAATAGTATAAATAAAGAAAATATTTAAAAAAATTAAACGAAATTGTGACATATATCATTAGATATTTGACCACGTCACCTATCTAGCTAAACCCAAAATTGAATAAAATGACTAATTTTGAGAATTAGTGTAGTTTAAGTACCTAATTAGAAGAGTTAGAAGTTAAGGTATCTATTTGTAACTAGCTAAAATGTTAAAGAGTGGAAATTCTCTTTTTTTCCCCCAAAATTATTAAAAAAAGTAAAAAAAGGACAAAAAAATAGTTAATGGTAAATAAAGGCGGTTAACCTCCATGATTTACCAAACCACCGTAATTTACTAATCTTTGTGGAGGTTCCTGAATTGCTGTAATTTTATCGCCATTTCTTTTACTAAAATTATGGCGGTTACTAAAATTGCCGTAATTTACTGAATATTGTGGCAGATTTTACCAACCGCCCTAATTTCATGCCATAATTCACATGATTTTTTGTAGTGACTCTTTTTACTCTTGATCAAAATAATCACTTTCTGATAGTTTAAATATATGTTGATAACATTATATTTGGTGCTTCTGATCATTCTCTCAGTGAAAAGTTTTCTAAATTGATGCAAAATGAATTTGAGATGAGCATGATGGGTGAATTCAAATTTTTCTTAGGTTTGCAAATAAAACAACAAAGAGATAGAACCTTGATCCATCAAGAAAAATATACAAAAGAAATCTTAAAGAAGTTCAATATGGATCAAGTCAAACATATGAGTACCCCATGCATCCATTTCAATCATTGATGATGAGAATGGCAAAAATGTATCAAGAAAGCAATTGTAGAGGAATGATTGGCTCACTTCTGTATCTTACAGCTAGTAGACCAAACATTCAGCTAAGTGTGAGAATTTGTGTTAGATTTCAATCTAACCCAAAGCAATTACACTTAAATGTTGTTAAAAGAATTTTCAGATATCTATCCAATACTACTAATCTTGGTTTACCAAGAGAAAAGTACATCATGTGTGATTGTAGGTTCCTATAATTTATTTTGCTGGTGAAAGAATAGAGAGGAAAAGCTCAAGTGGTTGCTACTATTTCTTTGGAAAATTCTTAATCATGTGGTTGTACAAAAAGCATAATACCATTGCACTCTCTCCTGTTGAAACTAAATATGTAGCTATTGCAAATTGCTACACCCAGATCATGTGGATAAGGAACCAGCTAGAAGATTATCATTTGAGGTATTCCAAAATCCCTATCTCTTGTGATAATACTAGTGCTATTAATCTTGCTAAGAATCTTATCCAGCACTCTAGATCCAAGTACATTGATGTTAAACATCATTTTATAAGGGATCATATTTAGAAAGGTGATATTGAGTTACCTGTTTGTGAATACTAAAGACCAAGTGTCAGATATATTCACAAAGCCATTAGCTAAAGATCATTTTGTGTTTTGAAAAGGATTTTAAACTTAAAAGTTTTAAAAGTTTTTAATCTGCATAAGCATTCATACATAAACATCTTTGGATCTCTCTTCACTACTCCAAACTGAAGCCCAAAAGAAGAAATCAGTTTGTAACTGCAGATCAAAGTGAAGATTAGAAGTTAAGGTTGCAAGTTCAGAGTATACGGGATCATATCAGAGAAAAGTTGAGATTCAGAAATGGGTATGTTTGATCTCATATAGCTTAACATATGAAGATGAGTAAATGGTGAAAAATTTGGTAAGACATCGAAAGGTCAAAAAGTGGAAGCTGAAGGTCAAAAAGTAACTCCTTTAGAAAGTGCGCCAACATAAAAAATCACTCCTTCTGAAAGAGATAAAAAAGGTGGGATAATTTTTACTCTTTTTGTTCTCTCTCTCCTCCTTTCACCTTCAATCATATTATGTCCCATCACTTAAATAACCTCGCACTCCTTACACGTCACTTTTTTACCTTCATCTTCTACCTTATTTTTCCAAACCTTCGTTTTCTCTTTCTCAAACCTTCTCCCTAAACCGTAACCTCTCATCACTCTTCACAAATCTTCACCTTCAATCCCTTCAAGCTTCAACCTTTCTTGTTTTCTTCTTACAAACTACCGAGATCATGGCTAAAGGAAAAATTTGCTCTGGTAGTATTGCACATGGGAACACTTCTCATTGATGAACCTCAACACTAGAAACACTATGCTGATAACTTTTCTCAGTGGCCAGTGGCTGTGGAAAGAGGTTGAGCAAAGAACTAATGACTTAGGTCCTCATTCTATTGGAAGTCATATCCTTCCGGGATAGGAAGGGTTTCTAGCTTCTTAGATCGAGTATTCATGGGGATGGTTACCGCCTTCTATTTCCAGTTAGTATAGGTATTGAACTCAGTGCTAACCTCATATATTAAAGGCATTGATATGGAGCTAAGCGTAGCTGACCTCTCTAATACCATCCATGCTCCTAATGAAGGTGTGAAATGTTTATCTAGGAGAACTGGTTTATTTCTCTTGGGGTCTCAACGAAGGATGTCTCTAGATGTCTCATTAACTCCTCTAAATACCAACCCTGAGATAACAACTCCTCTATTGAGTTCTAGGGCATGGCAAGTCTTCTCTATCATCCAGTTTCTCTCTTACCAAGGTTAGGAAGCACACACCTTATGTTGGAATGGACTGTATGTTGCTCTCCTGCTCCTGGCAAACGAAAGGTAAATCTGCCCAAACTTATCTTTGATTATGTGTTGTGTAACATCTCCCATGCATAACCTTATCCTTAAGTCATGACATCACTTTAGAGTTGTTACTTATTAATTAGCGGACCTTTCTTAAATATTTATAGCAAGCTCGATTAATGTGTGAAATAATTAAGCGAAATTCTATTAAAATATATAACAAAGAAACACAACATTTATTGAATACATAGTTAAATACAAAGGGAAACTCTCCTATGAGCTTTAGTACATATTTGTTCTCTATTACGTTTATAGACATATACATACAACTAAGTACAACATAATGAAAACACTAACTACTAGACTCCTAATTATCTGATTCCTTTTGTGTAACATCCCATAGTTTTCTAGATCAACTCAAGACTAATACGGAAACACAAAAACACATAGGGGTGAGAATTCTAAAATTCCAGTAGGTATCCCTAAATACATAATCATAATGTCATCGTCATCATCCAGCCACTTCAGTTTATCAAGAAAATGTGATCATACAATATATATTAAATATTCATTTTAAAGTACTAAAATCATCCTTCCAAAGGGGTAGCGTTTATTATAAACCCTATCCTGCTAAATCACAACTTAACATCCTGGCCTCAATATTGAAACTAAAATTCTTCACTTAGCACATAAGATAAAAGACTACTTTAGGATAATAGACTACATTTTAAGGACTTGAGTGAAACGCCCCAATTTTTATCGTTTAGAAATTATTGATTACCCTAGGTAATTTTTCATATAATTTGAGACCAACAATCCTCAACAAAGGAATATAACATTAGAAGAAAGGTTAGGAGCAATTAATGCAAGAGTTCCAAACCCGATTTCTGTACGTGTAAAATGACCAAAATGCCCCTAAGGTTATTTTACTTAGAAAATGAGGATCGTGGGCCCCGCCCATCCTCAAGGGGATGTTTTGAGGAAAATAAGGGATTGTTTGTGTTATGTGTGTTAACAAAGGAAAAGAATCTTAATTTTGAGCTTCGATGTGCGAAATGACCAAAACGCCCCTGTTTTTAATTCGATTTGCGTATCAACTAGCCCAAACCTCACGAAAATGTTTTAAAACATGTTTTTAAGCTATGTTTGACCATTGGTTAAGCTCGGGTGGTCTCGGGTAGTTTTTAAGCGAAATGACCATTTTGCTCCCTTCTTGTAGTTTTACAAATTTTGAGATTTTTGATTTGTCAACGAAACCTAAACAATATTAGGCTCAAATTAAAACTTATTAAATTCTAATTACTAATCTAGAGTCAAAATTATTTATTTAGATTGATTAGAACCTAAAATTGCTTAAAAACACTTAAATTGCTTACTAATTCACCTAAGCCCTTAACCGTAAATTCTCTAAATTGCATGAATACCTTACATACACCTAAATAATACATGGAACACACAAAACCCTCTTCCATGAGGCTGTAATGCATGAAATAATTCAGCCATAATCATCAAAATTATTGCAAAATAATGCACTAAAACAAAATGCCAAAAATTCCCTAAAACATGGCATAAAACATGCCTTAAACAAGAAATGATTTTCCTCCCTTTGTTCCCCATGAAAAATCCGAAAATTATGCCTCTTCCTCTTGTCCATACATGAACTTAAATCCTCTATAAATAGGCATGCTTAAGGAGTCTTAGATGTTTGCTCAAAATTGTACACATTTCAAGTTTTTCCAAAGCTCTCATTTCCTCCTCCTCTTGGCTGAATTCTTCTTCAAGTTTCCAAGAATATTTTCTTTCATTTCACTCCAAGAAACCAAGTTCTCTTCCTTTCCTTCAAATCAGATTAGGTAGGGAGTAGTTTCTAAATTTATTTCTATGCTTTGAGAAGTTGTGTTTTTAGCTCAAAATGTTAAAATTATGAACGTACCTTAGCTTTTCATTTGGTTTTCCTCTTCATTTTTCTTTAACCAATTCGGCCATATGGCCTAGGTGGGACTAAGATGATGGCTTGATGATGAGGACCTTGAAAGTGGGTTGTGAATCCATCACAAGTTAGGCCTCTAAAGCTTGAAAGTTTCACTTGATGCAAAACTTTAAAGAATGATGTTTTTATGATGATTTTATGATCTTGAGTTTAGAATTTGAAAGATGTATTTCTCACTTTGTCTTGTTAAGATATATATATTGAATTTGTATTTCTATAAAGTCTTGAAGGAGCTCTAGTAAAGAAATCAAATGAACTTGCATCCATGTTTAAGTTTATGCCTTGCATAATCATGTTTACTTTCTATGTCATCACTAAAATTTTAAGAATGAATAAATGGACTTGCATACTCATGTTTAAATTTTCAAGTTGCATTTCATGTTTATGTTTCAAGTTGTCACTTAATCTTCAAAGATAATAAAGAGGATGCATCTCATATTTATTTTATGCTCTCACTTTATTTTATAATGGTTAAAAGAATCAACGGATGACATGTTTATTTCTATGTCATCACTTAAAGATCCTAGAGCTCAAAGACTTGTCAAAATATTACAAGCAAAGAAATAAGAACTTTAAAGCCCCTTTCAATTTTCTTAAGATTATTGGAGTTACAGAATTTATTCTTTAAGAAGTCTTGAGATTTGAGCTTAAAAAGATGTAATAATAATTCTCCTCTCCTCTCCTTGGTCCTTGCGGATTATCGCCGCTAGTTTCTTAAGATTCTCTTCTCCCTCCACTGGTTTAGTGCAGACTACCGCCGCTCTAGTTTCTTGCATCATGTTTATATTTCAAGTTCTTGCATCATGTTTAATTTTCAAGTCATCACCTTAAATCTTAAATGTAACACCCTAAAATTTAATTAAAAATTAATTTGAGCTTTATTAATCGTAATTTCAAAAATCTAAGAGTTTAGCAATGATAAGGCGGCCAACGGACCTATCAAAAAAAAAAAATTCTGGGCGATGAATAGTAACCTTGCGGGCCCCACGCCACCAGAACTGAAACCCTAGATTCGGACCAGAGATGCCCGAAATTAGGAAAACATGGGAATAAGGTTAGAAATAGGTGGGAATAATAATTTTATACTTAAAATTAATTTTCGGGCAATATTGTTCAATCGGGTACGGTGTTTACCCGTTCGGTGAGATTTAAATTTTCTTACACGAATGAAACTTTCAATGAAAGTTTGCCACCTAACTAGACAAGTGTGTGGCTTAGAAGAAGCCACCATTACTACTTTATTACAACCAATAGGATGCTTACAAAAATTACTAGACTTATCTTTAAGAAAATAAAACATTTTGTACTTGAAATTATTATGCATTTTGTCATAAACTCATAAAATCAATATCTTATCATTCCTTGTATCAAAATTTCATCCAGCACACTCCAAGAAGCTCTCCTCCATTGTTCGTCCTCTCAAACTCCATTAACAAACTTGGAGCTTCATAAACCCTAGCCTAAACTTGATAAAACCTCAAGATCTCTTCACAAAACATGTTCTACACCTAATTCTCCACCAATCTAACCGAACAAAATTTCCATTCCTTATCAAAACCTTGTCTTGTACCTCACACCTCACTAATTTAAGAAGGGTTTGAAGTTGGTTTGGGGGCTTTGGAGTGGAAGGATTCAAGCTTGGATTATCTTGAAACCAAAGATCCACTAAGCTGCCAAAAGTAGGGTTTATGCGCCTTTCTTTGCCAAATTTTTCTGATCTGTTTTGACATGACCTAAGCCTAAATTTCTGGTTGTTTTGGTTGATATTATGTTGATATTGATGTGTGATTTTTGGTGGTGTGTTTTGATGGTGTTAAAAGAGGGTTTTTATCAAAATAATTTTGGACTAGGTTTCTGAATTTCTGTTGTTTGTAGGCAGGAGTGGTTCACGAATTTTTTGATATATTTGTGGGTGTTTTCATGAGCTAAAAAAATTATATGTTAGATTAAACATCTTAAATTAATTACCTGAATTTTCTTGGGTGTTAGTTTTAAGGTTTGATGCCAGAAAAATCAGAAACTGAAATGAGTCAGATGTTATCCTGATTGTTGAGACTAAGGCAGGAAACTTGTCCAAATTTATTACCATGGCAAATGATTGAACTAACTCTTGAAATTTTTACACGAAGTTACTAATATATTGAAGTCCTGTGAATTTTATTGTGAATTAATTCATCATTTGCTGGGGTTAAAAATTTGGGGAACTCCTTTGGTCTGGGAATTGGTGGCCCCTGACCACTAAATTTGTACATTTTGAGGTAGCTATAGAGCTTTGTTTGTCCTGAATTTTTACAGGTTATTCTAGACACATTGAAGTGTCATACAGAATTTTTCTGACTCTTGAAATGGCTGTTTGATATGATAATGAAATATTGTGCCTAGGGCGGAACTTCTCCATTGTGGGAATGGAACAATGCTTTGAATTGAGAATGTAATGGCACTTTGGCTTCTAGTATGACATGAGTATTTGATATTAATTGTTTGGCCATGTGACTTATGACATGTAAATGCATGCTATGGATTTTAAGGATTGAAGTATGAGAAAAGAATGAGAATTTCATTGTGAATGATTGCCTATATGTGGCCTATGTATGCATTTGAGAAAAGAGAAAAGTATATGATCTCATTATAAGGATGTATAAATTTAAATTGTGCATGTTCTGACATATGGATAAAATAGAAACAAGACTTAGATTGAATGAGGGAAAGCGAAAGAGTAACTTCCCAAAATTTATTTTGAGTCGGAGACGTATCGGCTAGGAATAGATCTGTGTGGATTCAAAAATGGAAAAAAATGAAGTTCGATGACCACGTATAGGAATGAGCTCAGTCCTCAAATATTTCCCTTGTATGGTGTGATCCACCATAAATACTCGTTGGGTATAAACGGATCTATTGTGGAATTGTCCATTGAAATTACCAGTTGGGTAAACTAAGTCTTTCCTATGTCAATGAAAAGAGAAGAATGCACTAATTCGATCTTTGTGGCCATAAGTGATACCATGTCACCTTGAGATAAATTCATTGCATGTATTATATGCTACTTATCTTATTTTGAATTGTCTACCTTGTGTAACTTAGTAATTGTTGGAATGTGATGAGGTATATGCTTGAAGTGACGAAATGCTAAAAGAAACCCACTTCGGAGGAATGGTTTTTGAACATTAAAAATGATTCTTTGATATATGTCGCATGCTCACATTTTCTTAATAAACCGAAGTGGCTGGGGCAATGACGATGGCATTATGATTGTGAAATTGGGGAGTTTCCTCCTGAGAATTTTAAAATTCTCACCCCTATGTGTTTGTTTCCGGGTCCTAGGTTAAGCCAGAGGATGATGATGCTGCTATGCAAAGGAGCGTAGGATTGCTGGAGTGTAGTAGTTACTGTTTTTATCTGCTATTTAGTGAAATGAGTATATATGTAAATGTATTAGAAGACAGATATGTACTAAAGCTCATAAAGGAGCTTCCTTATGTATTTTAGCTGTATGTTAAATAAACTTGATGTTTACATGTAATATGTTTTAATAGAATTACGTTTAGTTATCTCGTATGTAAATTGAGCTTACTATAGATAATTAAGAGAGGTCCGCTAATTAACAAGTAACAACTCTCAAGTACGATATCATAGCTTAAGAATGGGGTTGTACTTGGTAGGATGTTACATTAAAGATAAAGAAATGGATTTGCATATCATGTTTATAATTCCAAGTTATCACCTTATAATGACAAGATTAAAATGAGGTTGCATAGCATGTTTATGATTCTAAGATATCACATAAATCTCTTAAGCTCAAGACTTGCTCCTTTTATCTTAAGTGAGAATTTTAATTATGAAGATTCTTTCAAGTTTAGCAAAAAGAATTAGTTTCTAAAAGAGTTTTAAAGCTTTGCAAGGATTCTACGGAAACTAACATTTTATGTTCACTTAAAATGTGATTTTATACAATTATATGAGGTTCATGATTCGGCTTCTGATATGAGATTAGTACCAATAAATGATGATGATTTAATATGTTTGGAGTTATGATAATTATGGTTTATTGTTAAGATAACGATTCTATGCATGTTAGTGACAAAACTAGCTTCCTAGAACAACCGTAAATCTAGAATTTACCTAGTCTTTGACCCCTTTAAGTTTATCCAATGCCAAATCTGTTTTAGTATGTTATAATTTTGTCTAAGATTAGTTAGCCACGAAAAACTTGGTATCAATTAGTGTAGGATTAATCCGAACACTAAAAATGAAACTAGTAACTAGAAAACCGTAAAAGCAAGATTTTTTTTAGAACTCTAAAGAATGAAATTTATGCATTCTGTCCAGAATTATTAGCAACTATAAGAACAAGATTTTATTATGTTTAGATAAGGGAGAATAATTCATAATTGGTTTAGTAATTAATGTTAGCATCGTAGGGAAATCTGGTAGCAAGAAAGGGTTAAAAACGCAACTTCTAACACATCGTAAAACCTTAAGAATAACTTATGCCTATGCTGCCCCATAGAGTTTAATAATGTTCCTAAGCTTTATAATTAATTGTAATAATGGTAATGAATCCCTTAGATGCATAATTAATTAGTTTGGCAATTGAGGTTACCCGATTCTAGAGTTTCTTGTTTAAGATAGTTTTTGATAAGGATTTATGATGATGCCTCTTTGATGTTTTAAGTGATAAGTCTATAAAGTGATTTGATGCTTATTAAGTATTTGATGTCATTGAATGATTCCCTAGCTTGCATGTTATAGTTGCTGTTGCAAACAATGAAAATGCTTATGCATGAAATAAAGAAATAATCTCTGTTATTTAAAAATTACCTTTGTTGCTGGAAGAAAGTGTATTCCTAAAAGTGTAATTTGGAAAGGTTCTGGCTAGGAAAGATTTGGTATTTAAGCGTGTCCATTGTGACCCACCTCTCTTTCCTGGAATCTCCGGATGCATGATTACAGTTGGTATATATATTATTCAGAATAAGACTATAAATGAGAAAATGTTATAAATGATTATGAATTGAGAATTGTATTATGATATAACATGCAAAGACTTAAAGGTGACTTAAAATATATGAGGAAATGACCCTTTGGACCCATCAGACTATAAGTGGTGAAAAGGTGATCCTGAGAAAATGATCCTTTGGACCATCAAACTATAGGCGGTGAAAAGGTGATTCTTGCCCCCTAGTCCGTTCTCTCAAAAGGGTAGAGACGGAATTTTTACTTATCAAAAGGGATAAGTATGTGCTAGTGACGACTAGCAAGGTATGAGCTCATAACCTAGATTACTCCCAAAAGGGTGGAGTATAGGGTGGCCCAGGAAAATGATGATGAAAGTAACTTTAAGTCACCTAAGGAACTAAGTAAATGCATTATGTGATTATGATGTTCTTCTATGCATAGTATTTATGAGATGATGATGAGAAATATGATGTTCTTCTATGCATAGTATTATGAATGATGATGAGAAACATGATGAGGAATATGATGTGATTTTATGCATAACTATGTTATTATATATGAAAGGAAAAGTTCATTATAAACATGACATGCTAAGTTTATGATGCATTATAAGACGCATGATTAAAACCGACGAACCTCGGTAAAGTATATTTTCAAACTTAATAAATCAATCTTAGCATGCTCACTATTTCATAATAACCCGAGGTTCCTGGGGACGATGATGATGACACAATGCATCATGAGGTGAGTACCCTACTGAGATTCTTTATAAGTTTCTCACTCCCTCTATTTTTCTTTCCATCTCGTCTTCAGAAACGAAGGAAGCATTCGTGAATCACATTGAGGCTTTCACCTGGTAGCTGAACTTGATCCTAGTTTCACTCGTATATTTCAGATATCTATCCCTATCCTTGGAGTGTTATTACTAGGTGCCATTAATGGATGTCCTTCCATCCATATATTATTTATGTTTTGTTAGATTGCCTACACCTAGTCTTATTCTATTTGTAGGCAAAATATCTATGTGAATGTAATTATGGATGTTATATGATGGAGCCAATATGATGTGTTTTTCATGCTATGTCTACGTTATTCACTTTATTTCGATTATTGTTCACGTTATGCGCGGCTCACGTTTTCAATTATGTTTTAAAAAAAATGGCTCGTAATTTCACTAAGTATTTTCAAAGTATGATGAAAGAACTGAAGCAAAGAGTAAAGTCTAGTAATTAATCAGATACAACCTAGGTGTATTCGGTTAATTATTAGGGTGTTACATTTTGGTATCAGAGTTTGGTTCTATCGAGCCTAGGATTGGACCGGCTATGCTTCTAAAGCATAATACGTTAGAAATGTCATGTGTATATGTTTATCATTAGGATGAGCTTGAGGATTAGAGATGCATGACTGCTGTATGTTGCACGTGCCATGGTAACTTGCTCACTTTGCATGGAATGTTGAGCCTGATCACCTCAGTGTTGCTGTTTTGTGTGTATAGGGACCAATGGCACGTCGACACAGACTAGGAACGCGGCACAAAATAACCAGAACAACAAACTCCGAAGCACTCCGCGATGTGGCAAGGACAATGAGAATGATGATGGATCGAATGGATCAAGATCGCCAAGCTAATGCGAATCAAGGCCATGAGATTCCGAACATGCTCGTTTTGGGGAGTTTCGTAAGGCGAACCCGCAGTTTTAAGGGGACCCTCAATCCAAATGTTGCAGATGAATGGATTCGGAATATTGAGAAGGTCTTTGCTGTAGTCCATGCTCAGAGGAGCAAAAGGTCACCTTCGCTACCCATATGCTTGAAGGTGATGCCGACTTTTGGTGGACAGGTGCCGAAGGTTCCTGGAGGCGACCGACATGGACATTGATTGGGAACTATTTAAGGTCCATTTTTATGAGAAGTATTTCCAGAGTCAAAAATGCCAAGGACATTGAGTTTATGCAACTTGTCCAAGGAAATATGAATGTGGCCCGGTACACTGCCAGATTTGAAGAACTTATTAAGTTCTCAAGGATGTATCAGGGTAACCCGACGAGTATTGGAAATGCATTAAATACGAGTCAGGTTTAAAGGCGGAGCTTAATGTGGAGGTTGCGCATTTGGAGATTAGGGATTTCTCTACCCTAGTTAACAAATGCCGCATCATTGAAGAAGGGCAGAGAAAGCTGAGCACCTCAAAGTCCAATAATATCACCAGGAAGCTGACACCTCAAGGTCAGCAGTTCAAGAGGCAGAACGACCCCCATTCTCACCTCAATCAAGACCACAAGGTCCACAAAGGAACTTTCAACAAGGAAGGCCGAACAACAACAACAACCGCTATAACAGCAACCGCTACAACAACAACCCCAACAATAGTCACAATAACAACAATAACAACAACAAGGGAAAGCACCACAAAGGGGTCCAGCGCACCTCCACGACCCCCACCATCCATGGAATGTCCCAAGTGCGGCAAGAATCATGGAAGCATGCCATGTCGAGCCGGAACAAATGTTTGCTATCGTGTGAAAGCCAGGCCACTACTCTCGAGAATGCACGAGAGGAACCGCCAACCCCCAATCCCAAGCCAGGACCAAGGAAGGGTTTTTACCGTTAATGCTGAGAAACGACAAAGTCATGGAATCTCGTGGAAGGTAAGTGTAACATGCATGGTAAAAACTTAATTGTACTATATGATTCTGCGCTTCCCATTCTTTTATCTCCCACTCATGTGTTAAAAGCCTTAACTTACATGTGACTGAACTTCCTTTTGACCTTGTTGTTTCTACCCTACTGGAAAACCCGTTAGGACTTGTAGATGTTGTTTAGATTGTAATTTTGTTATTGAAAATAGATCCTTTGTTTTAGATCTCATTTGCTTACCCATGCAAGGTTTAGATGTGATTCTTGGCATGGATTGGCTTGAAGCCAACCGTGTCCTGTTAAACCTATGAGAAAACCATTACTTTTCTTCTTGTTCCCTTGAACCTAAGAAACCTATAAGTCTTACATAACTGGAAATGGGACTGGTAAGGGTGAGAGTAAAGGTTATATTTTCTTAGCCTAGTGATGTAGACTTTGAGCAAAGTATCGATGAGATACCAATAGTAAGGAATTATCCCAAGTATTTCAGATGAGATACAGAGTTTCCCCCAGAGAGATAGAGTTTTCCATAGAATTGCTTCAGTGCAGGTCCCATATCCATAGCCCCATTCAGGATGTCCCCATTAGAGTTGACCGAGTTGAAAGCTCAATTGGAGGATTTATTGGAGAAAAAGTTTGTTAGGCCTAGTGCATCACCTTGGGGAGCCCCTGTGTTGTTTGTGAAGAAAAAGGATGGAAGTATGAGGATGTGTGTTGACTATAGGCAATTGAATAAAGTGACGTGAAGAACAAATACCCTTTGCCTAGGATAGATGACTTGATGGACCAGCTTAAAGGTGCAGTATTTTCTAAGATTGATTTGAGGTGAGGTTACCACCAGATTAGGGTGAGAGATGAAGATATACCGAAAATGGCCTTTCGCACTCGATACGGCCATTTTGAGTTTGGAGTAATGTCCTTTGGATTAACCAATGCTCCAGCAATTTTTATGGATTACATGAATAGGATCTTTAGACCCTATTTAGATCAGTTTGTGGTTGTCTTCATAGATGATATTCTCATCTACTCTAAGACCCACGAGGAGCATGAACGCCACCTAACCATAGTACTGGAAATCCTGAAGGAAAAGAAACTATATGCCAAGCTTTCTAAGTGTGAATTCTGGTTGGATGAGGTGAAATTTTTAGGGCATGTAGTATCTAAGAAAGGAATTGCTGTAGATCCTAGTAAGGTGGAAACGCGTAAACTGGAAAGACCAACCATGGTAACTGAAGTAAGGAGTTTTTTGGGTTTAGCTGGTTATTACCGTCGGTTTATCAAGGGATTTTCCCAGATTTCCCTACCCTTGACCAAGCTAACTAGGAAAAACACCCCTTTTTCATGGACCCCGAGTGTGAAAAGAGCTTTCAAGAGCTGAAACACAAGCTAACCTCAACCTCTTTTAGTATTACCCGACCCAATGTGCCTTTCGAAGTGTCCTGTGATGCTTCGAGAAAAGGTTTGGGTTGTGTACTGATGCAAGATAGGCAAGTGGTGGCCTATGCATCAGACAACTCAAGCCGCATGAGGCAAATTACCCACCCATGACCTTGAGTTAGCCGTTGTGGTGTTTGCTCTAAAGATTTGGAGACACCATTTATATGGAGTGAGGTTTGAGGTGTTTTCTGATCACAAGAGTTTGAAATATCTCTTTGATCAAAAAGAGCTAAACATGAGGCAAAGAAGGTGGATGGAGTTTTTAAAAGATTATGATTTCGGGTTAAATTATCATCCAGGTAAAGCTAATGTTGTAGCTGATGCCCTAAGTAGGAAATCCTTACAAGTGTCCCGTTTGATGGTGAAGGAGGTTGAGTTAATTGAGTTTAGAGACCTAAACCTAGGGATGACCTTGACCACTAAGGGCATAAGAGCTTGCCATCTTAGTGTGATGAGTGAATTCAAGGAAAGAATTGCTCAAGCCCAAAGGGAAGATACGGAATTTCAAGAAACCTTAGAAGCAATAAGAGCTGATAAGTTGAAAGGTTTTACCCAAGGGAATGATAGTTTGTGGAGGTTTGAAGGTCGTATATGTGTACCTGCTAGTGGTGACCTCCGAAAGGATATTTTGGAGGAAGCCCATAAGAGCCATTTTACCCTTCATCTTGGTGCAACCAAGATGTATCAAGATTTGAAGAAGATGTTTTGGTGGCCAGGATTGAAGAAGGATGTGTGCACATGGGTGAGTAAGTGCTTGGTGTGTCAAAAGGTGAAGATTGAACACCAAAAACCTTCCGGAATGTTGCAACCTTTGTCAATCCCCGAATGGAAGTGGGATAGTGTCTCCATGGATTTTGTAACTGGACTACGAGGACCCAAGCAAATCATGACGCCATTTGGGTAATTGTGGATTGGTTGACTAAATCAGCCCACTTTTTACCTATTAAGGTGACTTATTCCTTGGATAGGTTAGCACGGTTATATATTAGGAGATAGTAAGATTACAGAATTCGACGATAATCTCGATCGGGATCCGCGATTCACGTCACGATTTTGGGGAGCCTTTCAGAAGGCGTTTGGTTCAAAGTGTCTGAGCACGGCTTATCACCCCAAAACGGTCTGAAAGAACTATCCAAACTTTGGAAGACATGTTGAGGGCATGTGTTTTAGATCAAGAGGAGTTGGGATAAGTACCTCATTATTGAATTTGCATATAACAACAGTTATCATGCAAGTATCGGTATGGCACCATACGAGGCCCTCTATGGACGGAAGTGTCAATCACCTCTATGTTGGTATGAGCCCGAGAGCAAAGTCTACTTGGACCGAATATTGTGAGGGAAACGACGGAACAAATCAAGAAGATTAGGGATAAGATTCTTCCTGCTCAAAGTCGACAGAAAACTATGCGGACAAGCGGCGAAAACCGCTAGATTTTCAAGAAGGGGACCATGTGTTCCTAAGAATCACCCCCACCACATGCATAGGCCGAGCAATGAAAGTAAAGAAATTGAGCCCCATTTCTTGGCCGTTGAAATCCTTAGCAAAATAGGATCTGGAGCCTACCGTATAGCCCTACCCAGAGTTTGTCCAACCTTCATGATGTTTTCCATGTCTCCAGTTAAGGAAATATCATTCTGACCCAAGTCATGTACTAGAGCCAGAACATGTACAATTAAGAGATGACCTAACGTTTAACTTACCACCCACGAGAATCGTTGACCGAGGAAAGCAATTAAGAAACAAGGCTGTACCCCAGTCAAAGTAGCATGGGGACGAGGTGAAACCGAAGAATTTACATGGGAGCTGGAATCAGACATGCAAGCACAATACCCAGAGCTATTCTCAGGTAACGAATTTCGAGGGCGAAATTCTTTTTAAGGAGGGGAGTAATGTAACGCCCCAATTTTTACTGTAATTTTTCGTTTAGAAATTACCAATTACCCTAGGTAATTTTTATATAATTTGAGACCAAACAATCCTCAATAAAGGAATATAACATTAGAAGAAAGGTTAGGAGCAATTCGTGCAGAGTTGCAAACCCCAATTTTCTGTACGTGTAAAATGACCAAAATGCCCCTGAGGTTATTTTACTAGAAAATGAGGATCGTGGGCCCCATCCTCAAGGGGATGTTTTGATGTTAATAAGGGATTGTTTGTGTTATGTGTGTTAATAGAGGAAAGAATCTTAATTTTGAGCTTCGATGTGAAATGACCAAAACGCCCTCGCGTTTTAACTCAATTTGCTGCCGCTGAGCCCGAACCTCACTAAAATGTTTTAAAAGGTGTTTTTAAGCTATGATTAACCATTGGTTAAGCTCGGGTGGTCTCGGGCAATTTTTAAGAAATGACCGTTTTGCCCCTGTCTTTGTGTAGTTTTGCAAATTTTGAGATTTTTGATTCGTCTAACGAAACCTAAGCAATATTAGGCTCAAATTAAAGCTTATTAAATTCTAATTACTAATCTAGAGTCAAAATTATTTATTTAGATTGATTAGAACCTAAAATTGCTTAAAAACACTCAAATTGCTTACTAATTCACCTAAGCCCTTAACCGTAAATTCTCTAAATTGCATGAATACCTTACCTACACCTAAATAATACATGGAACACACAAAACCCTCTTCCATGAGGCTGTAATGCACGAAATTATTCAGCCATAATCATCAAAATTATTGCAAAATAATGCACTAAAACAAAATGCCAAAAATTCCCTAAAACATGGCATAAAACATGCCTTAAACAAGAAATGATTTTCCTCCTTTGTTCCACAAAAATCTGAAAATTATGCCTCCTCCTCTTGTCCATACATGAGCTTAAATCCTCTATAAATAGGCATGCTTAAGGAGTCTTAGATGCTTGCTCAAAATTGTACACATTTCTAGTTTTTCCAAAGCACCAAAAGCTCTCATTTCCTCCTCCTCTTGGCTGAATTCTTTCTTCAAGTTTTCAAGAATATTTTCTTTCATTTCACTCCAAGAAACCAAGTTCTCTTCCTTTCCTTCAAATCAGATTAGGTAGGGAGTTGTTTTAAATTTATTTCTATGCTTTGCTAAGTGTTGTTCTTGGTTCAAAATGATGATTTCATGGACTTTCCTTAGCTTTTCATTTGGGTTTTCTTCTTCATTTTTCTTTAACCAATTCGGCCATATGGCCTAGGTGGGACTAAGATGATGGCTTGATGATGAGGACCTTGAAGGTGGGTTGTGAATCCATCACAAGTTAGGCCTCTAAAGCTTGAAAGTTCCACTTGATGCAAAACTTTAAAGAATGATGTTTTTATGATGATTTTATGATCTTGAGTTTAGAATTTGAAAGATGTATTTCTCACTTTGTCTTGTTAAGATATATATATATTGAATTTGTATTTCTATAAAGTCTTGAAGGAGCTCTAGTAAAGAAATCAAATGAACTTGCATCCATGTTTAAGTTTATGCCTTGCATAATCATGTTTACTTTCTATGTCATCACTAAAATTTTAAGAATACCTTACTGCCTATGCTGCCCCATATAGTTTAATAATGTTCCTAAGCCTTATAATTAATTGTAATAATGGTAATGAATCCTTAGATGCATAATTAGTTAGTTTGGCAATTGAGGTTACCGATTCTAGAGTTTGGTTGTTTAAGATAGTTTTTCGATAAGGATTTATGATGATGCCTCTTTGATGTTTATTAAGTATTTGATGCCATTGAATGATTCCCTAGCTTGCATGTTATAGTTGCTGCTTAAACAATGAAAATGCTTATGCATGAAATAAAGAAATAATCTCTGTTATTTAAAAATTACCTTTGTTGCTGGAAGAAAGTGTACTACTTAAAAGTGTAATTTGGAAAGGTTCTGGCTAGGAAAGACTTGGTATTTAAGTGTGTCCATTGTGACCACCTCTCTTTCCTGGAATCTCAGGATGCATGATTAGTTGGTATATGTATTATTCCAGAATAAGACTATAAATGAGAAAATGTTATAAATGATTACGAATTAGAATTGTATTATGATATAACATGCAAAGACTTAAAGGTGACTTAAAATATATGAGGAATGACCTTGGACCCATCAGACTATAGGTGGTGAAAAGGTGATCTTGAGAAAATGATCCTTTGGACCTCAAACTATAGACGGTGAAAGGTGATTCTTGCCCCCTAGTCCGTCTCTCAAAAGGGTAGAGACGGAATTTTTACTTATCAAAAGGGATAAGTATGTGCTGGTAACAACTAGCAAGGTATGAGCTCATAACCTAGATTACTCCCAAAAGGGTGGAGTATAGGGTGGCCCAGGAAAATGATGATGAAAGTAACTTTAAGTCACCTAAGAAACTAAGTAACGTATTATGTGATTATGATGTTCTTCTATGCATAGTATTTATGATGATGATGAGAAATATGATGTTCTTCTATGCATAGTACTTATGAGATGATGATGAGAAATATGATGATGAGGAATATGATATGGTCTTATGCATAACTATGTTATTATATGTGAAAGGAAAAGTTCATTATAAACATGACATGCTAAGTTTATGATGCATTATAAGACGCATGATTAAATTGAAACCTCGATAAAGTATATTTTCAAACTTAATAAATCAATCTTAGCATGCTCACTATTTCATAATAACCCGAGGTTCCTGGGAACGATGATGATGACACAATGCATCATGAGGTGGGTACCCTACTGAGATTCTTTTTAAGTTTCTCACTCCCTCTATTTTTCTTTCCATCTCGTTTTCAGAAACATAAGGAAGCGTTCGTAAATTACATTGAGGCTTTCACCTGGTAGCTGAACTTGATCCCTAGATTCACTCGTATATTTTAGATATCTATCCCTATCCTTGGAGTGTTATTACTAGGTGCCATTAATGGATGTCCTTCCATCCATATATTATTTATGTTTTGTTAGATTGCCTACACCTAGTCTTATTCTGTTGGTAGGCAAACTATCTATGTGTTATGTAATTATGGATGTTATATGATGGAGCCATTATGATGTGTTTTTCATGCTATGTCTGCACATTATTCGTTTTATTTCGATTATTGTTCACGTTATGTGCGGCTCACGTTTTCAATTATGTTTTAACAAAAAAAATGGCTCGTAATTTCACTAAGTATTTTTAAAGTATGATGAAAGAACTGAAGCAAAGAGTAAAGTCTAGTAATTAATCAGATACAACCTAGGTGTATTCGGTTAATCATTAGGGTGTTACACTTAACTCATCCCTGTACATGATCATTGGATTTATTTTCTCCAATTCTCACACAGACCTATTCCTATCCAGGTTTAATTTCCTCGACTCAATTCAAGGGTAGGCAGTGTTACTTTCCTTTACAAACGGATTTACCTTATCTAGGCCAAGAATTATAAACCTTATTCTTTTCTGGTAGTCAGGTTTACTTTCCCCACAAACCGAATTTACTTTTCTCTAGCCCAAGAAACATAATCTTATGCTTTTCTTGGTAGTTAGGTTTACTGTTATCGACAATCATTTACTTCCACCCAAGAAACCTAATCTTATGCTTTTCTTTCGCACATGAGCAATTGTAATAAGCATTCATATCTATGTGCCCCTAACTTCATCAATAAGTTTACATGCTCAATTATTCATATGCATATTATCATGCTCATGTCATACTAGTACAAGATGTCATTATTTCATCAATTCAAAGCATCAATTCATTTTCAGGACAATAGCAGATTTCACATATTTGTAGCACAATTTATTTGCACATCAAACCATCAATTCAGAGGCTATAAAAATTCATAATTCATAATTTTTAACCCGAAAATGATTGAATCAATTCAAAATAAAAATTGCAGTTACACTTCAAGATGTTACCAATGCTCAGGAAAATTTCAAAGGAAAATTCAATCATTTACTATGGTATAAAAATTAGACAAATTTGTAGCTTCAATTCTAATAATCAAGGCAGTATGGATACCATTTTGGTTCTTGATTTTTTTAAAGCATTTATGGAACTAGCCTAGGATGTTAGCTTCAACATATATATTTTCTAGCTCATTAAAATACCCACAATTCCCTTAGAAAATTCATGAGCGTTGCCTGTACAAAAATTGAAAATCTGGCAGCATGGTTCAAATCTCTTTTCACAAAATGAATTTTCCATAATAGCAAACCACTCCATCCATGCAAATACATCAATATCCATATATCATCAACCAATACAACAAAAATATTTAGTGAAATCAGTAGGAAATCAGAAAAGTAGAGTTGAAGTAAAAGAGGTTTAAAATGCCTTACTTTTGATGTCTAATGGATCCTTGGCTCCAAGTTGCTCCAAGATTGATTCCTTCCACTTCAAAGCCCTCAAACTAACACCAAACCCTCCCTTAAGCTGTAGAGTATGTGATATCAAAGTGAGAAGTGGTGAGGATTTCAAATTCCAATAAGTTGGATTGGTAGATCTTGATAAGTAGAACAAGTTTTACGAAAGGATTTTGGTGTTTTAGTGATTTTGAGCTAGTGTTTTGGGGATTTGAAAGCAAGAATGAAGGTTTGGGAGCAAGAACAATGGAGGATGTGTTTCTTGAGTGGGCTAGCCAAAATTGATGATGATGGAGTGATAAGGTTGCTTTTCTTGTATTTATCTTGTGTTAAAGTGTAGATATCATATAATATAAATGTGTAATTCTTTAAAGAAAAGAAAAACAAATAGATGGCTAGGATTTAATCTTGTAAACCAAGATTAAATCTTAACCTTAGAGTTGGCTTGAATGAATATACATTATCCATGTATAATGATTAAACTATCTTTCTGTTAGAAACGCAATGAAATTTTACCAAATGGATAAGATATTGGCACCTGGGTAAAATAATAATAAATGAAAGGCAATGATTAAAACTTACTTTTCAAGTTTCAATCCTTGCCATCCACTTGGCATAAAGTGGTTGGTAAAAGTTACTTGACCACTAAGTAACTTGTCAGTGTTAAAAACCACACATCAAAACTTACCGAATAGGTAACACCGTACCCGTGTAGTCAAACATTACCCAAAAATTAATTCTAGATATAACTTCTCATTCCTTATCATTTCTAACCTTCACCCTCTCTTTTCTCAATCCCGGGCATTCCTGTTCCAATCTAGGGTTTTGGCTCCCATGAACCGTGGCCCAATTGAGAAAGTATCAATCCGACCTTAGTCATTTGTTAGAGCCAGAACAAGTACAGTTAAGGGAGGACTTAACCTTTGACCTACCACCTACGAGGATCATGGAATGGGGATTAAAATTGAGGAACAAAACCGTACCTTTGGTCAAAGTGGCATAGGGACAAGGAAGAGCAAAGGAATTTACATAGGAGTTGGAGTCAGAGATGTTGACGCGATACCCGAGCTATTCAGTGTAATGAATTTTGAGGGTAAAATTCTTTTTAAGGAGGGGAGAAATGTAACGCCCAGTTTTTTCCGAGTGTAAAAATGACCAAAATACCCCTAAGATCATTTATGCCCAGAAATTGAGGAGCTAGTCTAGGCTATCCTTAAGGGGTTATTCCAATGTTTGAAGGGATTAAGTGTGTAATGGATGTGTTAGAGATGAAAATCAGTTTCCTGGTTTTCTCATACGTGAAATTACCAAAGTACCCCTAGGTAATTCAACGTGGGATTAAGTGACAGAGATGTCCCCCATCATCCTGGAGTTCGAAAATGTTAACGATAAGTGTTGTTTAGTATCTGAAAGTCCGGGTTGTCACAGGAGTCCTTGTGTGAATTTACATTTTTACCCTTGATTGATGCCAAACGAGCTTAATTAAACGGCTATGGAAATATGGACAATATTAGGCTCTAAATAAAGATAAATTAATTTTATCTATTAATTTTGAGTCAAATTATTTATGAGATTAATTAAGGCCTAAGATTGATTAAGAAAGTTCAAATTCCTTCTTAATCAAAGACATCATGTCATGTCATGTCATGAGCAAATAGTAATTTCTCTATCTAATTCCCTAAATCAAGGAAACATGTTGGAGTTTGAATTTCAAACTAATGAAGTTTAATTCAAACTAAGTGAGCAAGACCACTCTTAACAAGACCACTCTTAACTTGTCTTTACAAGCCTTAAGTACATAATTACAAATCTAAACACCTAATTACCAATTGCTAACTCATTCCTTGATCAAATCTATCTCTAATCCATATCCTAACACAAATGAAAAATGAAAAATTTTCCCCTAAGGCCAAGCAGGCGCACACCTCCCCCCTTTACCATCATATTTTAATTTTTACAACACCAATAACTCAAGGAAGAACTCTCATTTGTTGCCATTCACCTTTTGTTGCAAGTCTTGCTCCCAAAAATCCTCTCTCTCTCTCAACCCAAAACCTCTCATCTTCTTCCTCTTCCATCTCCACCCTCAACCTCCTCTCAACTCACAAACATATAACCATTCCATTCCAAGGTCAAGCTTCCTTGTTTTCAACTAAAGAAAACAACTTTGGTAGGGATTTTTCTTATCTTGAGTTCTTTCTCTTTTCTCTTGCACATTTTGGATTCGATGATTGGTGTGATGGACAAGTTCTTTTTCTTTTCCTTCTACTCCATTTTCAGTTTTTGTTGTTGATTGTCGGTCATAAACCATGGCTTAATGATGAGAGTTCTTGATGTTGGTTGTAAAACCATCATGTGCTTGACCTTTAGAGGCTAAGGTTTGGTTTATTTTCATTTTAGAGAATGATAAAGATGGAATGTTTGTTGGTTCCTTTGGAATATTTTCTTTCTTGATGTTCAAGATGATAGCTTGATGATGAGGGTTTCTTGATGTTGGTTGTGGAACCATTATGTGTTGGACCTCTAAAGTTCAAGGCTTGATTTTTGATTTCACAAGAGTATGAAAAAAATGGTTTATTGTTGGTTGTCTTTGTTGGTTTTCCTTTGAGTTTGATGGTGAGTCTAAGAAATGATGTTCTTGGAACAATGGTGTTAAGAGACTCTAAAGCTCATTTCCATTTGGTTAAGATTGATTGGGGTTAAGAGTTTGATTCTTTAAAGTTTTGAAATGAGCTCTAGTAAGATAATAGAAATGGACTTGCACCATGTTTATATTTCAAGCTCTTGCATCTCATGTTTATGTTTCAATGCCTTGCATATCATGTTTATTTCCAAGTCATCACCTTAAATCTTGAAGACTAAAGAAATGGACTTGCATTCCATGTTTAAATTTCAAGTTTTGCATTTTCATGTTTATATTTTAAGTTATCACCTAAACCTTGAAGACTTAAAAATGAACTTGCATTCTTATATTTATATTTCAAGCCATCACTTAATAATGATAAAGATCAAAATGAGATTTGCATAGCATGTTTATTATTTTTGTCATCAGCTAAATCCCTAGAACTCAAAGGCTTGTCCTTGTATCTTAAAATAGAAATCTCGATCATGGCTATGGAATGTGTTTTATCTATGATATAATGATTGGTTTTGTGTTCTTTTGAGACTTGAATCTTGCTTTTATGATGTACATAGTTGTAGTGAAGAGCTTGTTTTGATTTGTAAAAATGTGAACTTGATTTCAAAAGGAATGTTAGAATGATGTTCTAAAATGGTCTTGAAGTGAAAGAGCAACTTGAAATATGTTAAAACTTTGATTTCTTGAATTCAGGGATTTTGGTAATTTATTACCAGCTGATGTAATCGATTACCGAGATGATTCTTTGAAAGATTTTGGTTATGGTAATTGATTACCATGATGTTCTTCATACCTTAAACCAGTTTTGGCTTTGGTGGTAATTGATTTCTAGTTCATGTAATTGATTGCCTTGATGTTCTTTGAGCCTAGAACAAGTTTTTCATTTGGTAATCGATTAACATGCTCATGTAATCGATTATCAGGATGCTCTTTGAGCCCAAACAAGTTTTTAATTCTGTAATTGATTACCAGAACCCCAAATGTGCAAATAAGTGTGTTCTAAACAAGATAAGTGGATTGGTGACCCTATATGCTTATGTGCTGAATTGTGCGAATGAAGATTCCTATATGCTGCTATATATATATATATCCTGAGCATTGCATATGCATTAGCTGAGTTTAGTCCTTGACTTCCGGATATGGGTAAGAGCATGTTTACTACTATAAGATGATGATTGATAATATGATTATTGATATATGCAAAAAGATGTGACGCATGTTTACGTGAATTAATGATATGATGATATTATGGCATGATGAGATTATGATTAACTGGTTAAGGTGCATGGTCCATGAAAATTATGAACATGATATGTCTTATGATAAATTATGATTACATGCACACATTGCATCTCTAATTAACATGACAATATTAAGGTGACAAAAGATATATGGAAATGATCCTCTAGACTCCAGGAATTAATTGTTATGAGAGGTGATCTAGAAAGAACCCTTTAGACTCAGGAATTAATGGTTATGAAAGGTGATCCTATACCCTCTAACCCGCACTTTGGGGGTCAAGAATTTAGCTTATCAAGAGGATAAGTGTAGACTAGTAACGACTAGTTTAGGTATGAGTTCATAACCTAAAACTCTCAAAAGGAGAGAGTATTAGGGTGGCCCCCAAAGAAAAGAGAATAAGAGGTTTAAGTCACCTAAAAGGATAATGTGGAAAGATCATGTTAGAAGAATTTTTCATTCTTATGTTATGTCCATTGACCATGACCACTATGATATCTTGCTCATGGAATCAACATGCATTCATGACCTAGTATGTTGCATTCATGCATTAAGATTCATGCTAAAATGTATGGGCCTTGGATAACGGTGTTTAGAACTTAATAAATGAACCCTAAGTATAAATGCCCACTAATTTTATAATGAAACTCAAGGTTCCTGAGGACGTAGATGATGACACATATTAGGAGGCGAAAACCCTCCTGAGATTCTCGTATAAGTTTCTTATCCCTTTTTCTTTTCTTTCCATCTCGTCTTCAAAGGTCGATGGTAATCTTCGTGATCTATGTTGATGCTCCCACCTAGGAGATACTTCGATGCCACTTACTAGACGTATCACTTCGTGGGTCGATGTGCTGCGTTTATGTCTTCGTGGAACGTCCCTTTGCACACCCGGTCACCAACTATAGGTTCTCTAGCTACTCCATTTTTCAACGACCACATCTTTGAGCGTGCTTGTCCACGTGGGAGCAGATCGCGTACCCCCTACTTCAGCCGCCAGAGACATCCGGTCTACATGCCATAGTCACCTCCTTACCACCCCAAGCCATGGTCGACCCATCCGTGGACTCACCCACCCAGCTTTCCTTTGATGGTTTTGCCCCCACCATTCCTATGATGATGGAGGATGGTGGCGACGGGGATGCTACGATCATATAGCCAATGAGAGAAGCCATACTGGTTCGTGGAAGAGCTACCAACGAAGTGCCCTTGCTAGCCCTGCCCACGTCTTGCCATACCCCAGAGCTGGCACGCTGGATTGGTTATCTTCCTCCCTCCCAGGAATGACAACAGGAGAGCCGGTTCCAGACCTCTTGGAGTGCCTGTGCATGTAGGAGAGGATAGCCTTCTTTTGCTTTTGTTTATTAGAGGTTATCTATCCTAGGCAGGAGGAGTAGTGAGAGGAAAGGTCCTTTATGTAGCTTGGTTATAGTTTACTTTTGCTTTTGATTCATGGATATTACGAGATGATTGTACTTTTGAGCCCAATCTGTGTTAGTGGGCATGTTATAACTCTCTTTATGTATATGATGGGTATGCAAAGTGGAACGATTAACTATTGATGATATATATATATATATATATATGATCTTACTTGGTCATGATGTATAATGTTATGTTCTATGTATGCCTATGTCTTGCTGTGATGTATGTCCTTGTTATGCTCTAGATGGGATGTAGTTTAGTATATATGCGCAGCTCGCATTTGGATTTAAGCTAAAAAAAAAAAATTCACCTATTTTAATAAAGTATTTTTCAAGAGTATTAAAATAAGAACTAGAACAAAAGAGTAATAACTACTAATTAACTAGAATGCGTCCTAGGCGTGTTGGGTTAAATATTAGGTGTTACACTGCTCAAAATCCTCTAATTCTAAGGAAGAGTCAAATTCAAAATCCTTTGATTCTAAAGAGATTTCTTCATAGGGCATGCAAGGCAAGGAAAATCCTTAGACCAGCTCACCCATGTCAGTGCTCTGCCAAGGAATCTTCTCTGGTTACTGCTCCAACTATAGAGGAGCATTCTTTGGCTTAGAATGTTAATCCCTCGGCAGCTAACCCCACTAGGGATATAGCCAAGCTTCATGGAAGTGCAAATACTACTGTGAGAGCAACGCCTCATCAACAACCAGCTAGATCATAGGGAAGCCTTATCACGAAGACATGAAGCTTTTCTGTTGTAGATTCTTCAGGAGTTAAGGTGTCATGGCTGATGATGGTGTTCCTGGTTTCCAGGACACCTCTTTTTTGCTGACACAAAAAGGAGAAGAAAAGAGAAGGAAATCTTTTGCTGAGAAAATTAAGGGGAGTACACTAAGGGGGAGCCACTCAGAGATTTTTTTTAGCATATGCATTTGTTTTTTGTTTTGTTTTCTTGTTGTTATTGATGTTTTTAATCAAACAGTTTTGTTGGTTATTCAATTATTAACTTCTGCTTTATCTCAACTGCTTTGATAATTCTTTATGCTCTGATATATCTTGTTATAGTCTTGCTTGGCTGGATACATATATATAATCTTGCTTAGCAAATCAAGCATCTATGCTGATGAATGAGTGATCTTCCTCTTGCTTGATGTGATATCTCATTAAATCAATGTTCTGAAACATGCTATGCTATACTATGCTCAAGCTATGGAACATATTGTGCTTAATGCTCTGATACATATATATATATACATCCTTATGTAAGCACGTGTGAAAATTCTCTTTAAATGGTGCTTTACAAAATCACATGTTCTAATGCTTATGTTAAAAGTTTCCTAACTCATAGTACAAGCTCATATTTACTTTTACTCTATTTATTTGGGATTGGTCCCCATTGAGCTTCAAAAACCTCTTGCCACTTATGCTAATGATATTAATTTAAGGGTTCTATGAGTGTCACAAACTACATCTATCAGATTATTTTCATACGTGCTCAAATGTGTTTTCTTTTACATGAGCATAAGGTTCAAAAATAAGTTTGAGATAAAGAAATATTGAATAAGGAAATAATCAAGATGAAATATCACAAGTTTTACTTATCTGTTATTCTAGCATATGTGTTTAGAAAGTTTCTTTAAAATGAATAAAAATCAACTTGTCTTTGTTAAAAGGGCTTAAACGATGATATCTTCTCTGTATTGCTCTAATACCTCTTAGAAAGTACTCTAAGTAATCTCAGAAACCTTATTTACAAGTAAAACAGCTCTGATTTAAGTCACTTAAGGCTCAAAACGTCGTTTGATTCTTTTTGTATCATGCCTTACAAAAAAGAACTTCCTGAAAACCTTTTTATATGTTGAGATGAAATAATAATAATTATCATGCTATATTTTCTGTAATATTCTTTTAATATCTTTTCAAAAAATTTTCTTAAATTGGTTTGTCATCATCAAAAAGGGGGAAATTATTAGCTCCAAAACCTTTCAAAAAGCTTCAAGCTAATATGTTTTGAATGACAACAAAACCTATTTAAAGAAATTTTTTTGAAGAATGACTGATGTCTACTTGAGTTTCTTTAGTTAGCAAACAGGTTCTTTCGTTGGTATAACATAGCTCTTTTAAAATGTAAATAATTTCACTTTACATGTGCAAACATATTTTATCTCATTGAAAGATATGAGAATCAAGTGGAAGTGATAATTATATCATTTTTTGAGCATATACATGCCTAACGGATTGAAGAAAATCATCCAGGATAAGAAACCAACTTCAGGACTTTAGAAAATAACACTAGACTTTAGAAAGTACATTTAAAATGAAGATATCAATCAAACTCTAAAGCTAGCATGTTCTACAATATTCAATCATCATGTTCGCAATCTTTTTATCATCAAAATGCTTTGATTGAAGATTGGAAGGTCAAAGTTTTATCAAGGAATTGAAACCATGCATCAGAAAGCTCACTTCATAGTGAAATACTGAACTTTACTAAAAATGAGGAAAAATTTGAATTTCAAATTTAAAGTCAAAGCCAGCTATAGCTGGCGTGTAGCTTCTAAAAGGAAGAATTCAAAAACCATGATCATAAAGTAAAAATGTAGTTTCTGAAGGGTCTAGAAACCTCAACTTTACAACGGCTTCTACAACAGATTGACAAAAGTCAAGCTACTCTTCTAGGCTACTTTTCCAAGACACAATCAAATGATCAAAACACGTGTCACTTGGAGAACTGATCAAAGACAATGGTCAAAAACGAAGACTATCTATATATAGAAATGCTGCATAAATGTTGAAACTCTGAAATTTTCTCCTCATCTCTTGTAAAGTTCATTACATCTTGTAATTGATTTCCCTTGTATGTAAAAATCTTCTTTCTATGTTTCTTATATTTTATACATTCTTCCCAAGAAGAATCGTTAGAAAGAAATCATTCAAGTTATCCCAGGTCCTTCTCTATATATCTTAAGGAAACTTGAGTGTAGGTTAGTTTGAATTATAAACCCAAACACAAACCTTTGTATCCTTGATCTAGTAGTGATCAGTGTAAGTTTAGCTTGGAGAGGCTAATCAAAGAATACTTGCAACGCAACAGGAAAGTTAGTTTACCGGGTACGGTTTAACTTGGAGAGGTTGGTCCAAGACTAGTCAGTTAGCTTGAAGAAGCTGGTGAATAACTACTTGGTTTGTGATAGTAGGGGTTGTCTACTAGTCACTAGTGAGAGCTTAGGAAGGCTATTGTAAAGACTATCGGTTTCTTTCTCGGTTTGAGAAAGGTTTTAGTGGAACTCAATGTAGTTGAAAACCATGTAGGAGGTTGGCCGAACTAGTACAAAAATATTTGTGTAATATCTTCTTATCTCTTATCTCCTATTATTTTTGTTGCTGTGTCTATAGTTGTTTATTTTTGCCTAAATTTTATCTTTTCAGTAGTTATGTTACTATCGCTATTTTTAGAAAGCCTTTTTCTGAAATCTCTAATTTTGTTTCCACTGCACTTTAGGCCTATAGCTTGATAGTATCCTATTAAAATTTTCAAAAGTTAAAAAGATCAAAAGAGAAGCGAAGCACGATTTAACCCCTTCCCCTTTTTTCGTGTGCTTTTCTACCTACAGACTTCTCAAGATCTTTCTAACTATCTTTGATTTTGAGTATCTCTTACCCAAACATTTGAGTTGGTTGATGATATGCATGAATCCATTTGTCATTTCATTAATGTTTTCATATCTAGTCATCTTGAACATTTCATACCAATAAACTAACATGCTAATCTTTGTCTTTTTAACTTGATATGTTCCCTCATAGAGCATGTGTAATCTATCCCAAATTTCCTTTACTATGTCACAAGCAATAATTTTCTCATATGCAGCTTTGCTTAAGGCATATGTAAAGAAGTACTTGGTTTTGGAATTTAAATAGACTTTTGCTTTGTGTTGATATATCCATTTGTTCTAGGGAATCTAGAGGTCAAAGGTCTACCTTTGTTGTTTCTTGTAAACATGTTTTCTGTACCTCTCCCATGGCGATATAGTCACCTTCTTGTATGATTTTCACAAGTCAAGACTTGTATATTTGCTGAACAACTCCATTCTATCTCTCCAATAGGCAATGTGTATATTATTGTGTGCCATCTTCTATAATGATCTTTACCTCAACAACTGTTAGGATGCTTAACCCCTTAGAAGCCTAAGCTCTTATGCCAATTGTAAGTGAAGTTGTAGCACGAGAAGAAGGTTGAATTGTGCTTTCAAATTCCTTTTAGTTTTTGAAACTCAAACAAAGTCTATCAAGTGTTTACACTTGAAGGCACCAGAAAACACAAGTTAATAAGCTTCAGAAAATTACTTTCTGAAGTGGTTAGAAACTCAATATGCTTCAGAAATGGTTTCAAATAAATTTAAAAGATCATACAACAGAATATAAATTACACATCAAAATTTAAAGAGATAGAAAAGAGAAATATTATGATCACTCAAGAGTTTTTATAGTGGTTTGGCCAATCACCTACATTGTTCTCAACTAATTTGTTGAGTTGCACTAATCAACATTTTCTCAACTCAAAAAAGTAAGATATTCTTTGATTAACTTTCTCAAGCTATCTTCAATGAGCAATAGGTACAATTTACTCTCACTCACAAGTAGTTTTGGCCTAACTTCTCCAAGCTAATCTTACTTTGGTCACTACTGGATCATGGTACAAAGAGTTAAAAGGTTTGGTGTGTAACATTTAAGAAATGCTCAAGTTTCCTACGAAATACAAGTGTTTAAGGAACAACTTAGAGACTTTTTTCTAATATTCTATTAAATAAAGTTTGATAAGATGTATAGGAAAGAAGATTTTTCTTTGAGAAACTAAATTTAAAGAATGAATGAACTTTAGAAAGTATAGGAGAGCTTAAATGTTTAGAGTGCAAAAGTTTTTCTCAAGTTTGAAGGCTTCCTCCTTTTATACTTGGAGTTGAATTGAATCACTGTCCTTTTAATCTTTCCTATTCTTGACTCATGTAAATAAAGCTTTTTGTGTCCTAGGATCGTCTTCTAGAAATAGAGGTTGAGCTGTGTTAGTATTGGCTTCATTGTAGAGAATCGTTGAAAATGGTTTATGAACAATGTTTCATAAACTACTTTCTTATTCTAAACATGGTTTTTGAGCTTCTTTACTTGTGAAGGCTTTCTAGAAGATGGTGAATATCTAAGCATAAAGTTAATATGTCAATATCAATATACCTCTTGAATTGTTGACTTCTTTGAATTTCAAATCTTTGTTAAGTTTCTATTGACCAAATATAGTTTCTGATGTACATGTACTTTTTGATGTAGTTCTATGCCTTCTGAGTCTTTTGTATCTTCTGAACTTCTCTCTAAGGTGTGTGATTATCTTCAAAAGATGTTGATATTCTTCAATGATGATCACAATAGAGATTGATGATGATGTGCTTGATATAAACATGAAAAATCACTTTCTTAGGTAGCCATTTCACTTTCTAAAGTTACGAACCACTTTTTGAAGGCCTAGACTTGCTTGTTGATACTCTATCTTGCTTTCTCAAGATTCTTATGTACTTAAATTCACTTTTTGAACAATTTTTCACATTCTAAAGAAATTGAATATCTTGGAATGAGATTTTAATGATGCTAAAACATGATATTATGAAAAATATGTCACGAAATGAATCAAGTGTGTATGATATTGAATCTGTTAAATGCTATAGAAACTCAAGCAAGAAATTAGTTTTTTCTTCAAAATATTTTCACTAAATTTGTTGTTGTCATTCAGAATTCAAGCTAGAATAGCTTTCTCTAACACCTGAAAAATTATTTAAAAATTAATTTGAAATTTATTAGTGTGAATTTAAAAAAGCTTGAGTTTTAGCAATAATGAGGACGGTCCAATGGATGCATAAAAAAAACTATGAATAGTGATTTGTAGGCCTCGCTGCCGTTGGACTACTGAAACCCCAAATTTGGGACTAGGAGATGCCCAAAATGAGAAAAGAGAGGGTTATGGTTGGAAATAGTTAGGAATGAAGATTTTATACCTGGAATTAATTTTTGGCAATGATTTCCTGGGAACGATGTTTTACCCATTCAATAACATTTCTGTGTGCGATTTCTAACATCGAAAGATAGTTTATTCTTTGTAAAAGGATAATGTCTATCCTTTAGAGCCAAGTGTAAAGCTAAGATTTAATCTTCAATTACAAGATCAAATCTTAGCCATTCATCTTGTTTTCTTTTAGAATATAAACTTTATATTAAACAATTCTTACAACTTAATCTAATATAATTAAAGCCACAAAACTTATCCTTGAAGGCACACATTCTCAGCTAGCACAAGGAGAAGAACCAGCCTAATCGTGTTAAAACCTCAAGACCTCTTCACCAAACTTCAACTACTCATCATGACCTGGAAATTACTGATTGAAATTCCAATTTTTCACCTTTCCTCACCTTGAGATACCATCCTCTACTATTTAGGGAAGGGCTTGGGCTATTTGGAAAGCCTTGAAGTGAAGAGAAGCCATTGTTAGATCATCCTTTGGAGCCAAAATCTCTAAAGCCACCAAAGTGGGGTTTTGTAATCTTAATTGTTGCAATTCTATTTTCTTGCAGATTTTGAGTTTTTAAATTTGATAATTTGGGTTCTAATGTGAGGTTATACATAGATATTGATGTAATTGCATTGGTAGAGTAGTTTGGTATTGTTAAAAAATCATTTTTGTCAAAAGAAGTGCTGAACCACATTGTTGGATTTTCAATTTTGTCCCAGGCAGCAACTAATCACGAATTTTTGATGTGTTTGCAGGTATTTTTATGAGTTAGAAAAATTATATGTTGAAGCTGACATCTAAGCTAGTTATACAAATTTTCTTGAGTTGTTTTGGACTTTTACTAATTTAAAAAAAATCAAGAACTGAAACTATGTTAGACTTGAAGCTTGAGAATTTTGCTAATTTTGTTACAATAGCAAATGATTAATTTTGTTCTTTGAAATTTTTTCAGGGTGTTTGAAACATCTTAAGATTTAACCATGAATTTTTTTATAATTTTTTGGATTCATTTACTATGGTAGAAAATCAAGAATTCTGGCTTTGAGCTAAGATTAGGTGGTCTCTGACCACGAAATTTGTAGCATTTTGTTAACATAGTTAGAGAATGATTCTTCTTTGAAATTTTTATAGGACTTTGTGGACACATTAAAGTGTGATGGAGAATTTTTATAGCCTTTGAATTGGTTATTTGATATGAAAAATAAATTGTGCTACTTGAGTGAGAAATCTGCCAATGTGCTTGAATTGTGATAATGCCTTGAATTAATAATATAATGACTTTTGATTCAAGCATGATGAGTATAAATGCATGCTATGGACTTTAAAGATAGTTTTATGAGGAATGAATTAATGATATATATATATATATGTTTGAAGCATTATGAAATCAGAGATTTAGGTTAATGCATATAAAAATGTAATGCCTGTATATGTGAGCTTGAGGATGATGTATGTATTGAGTGAAGAATGAAATCCCATTTAGTATATTAAGGGCACAGAAAATCCCCTATAGTATGTTAAGGGCATAAAGAGATCTCTTATAGTTTGTTAAGGGCACGAAAGAGATCCCTTATAGTATGTTAAGGGCATGAAAATATCCCTTTTATTATGTCAAGGGCACGAAAAGATAGGGATGATGTATATGAGATCCCTTCGAAGTATTGAGGGTACGTATAGTTGAGAATAAAGTACTATGATGTTGAGTAGTATGACATATGTATATTAAGTGACTGAATAAAAGATACCCACTTCGGAAAAATGATTTTTGAACTTTAAAATAAACCTTTGATATACATTGCATGCTCACATTTTTCTAATAAACCAAAGTGGCTAGGACGATGATGATGACATGGACTTTAGTATATGTTTGGGGATGCCTGACGAATTATAGAATTATCACCCCTATGTGTTTTTGTTCCTATGTCGTCTCTAGGTTGATTCAGTGAAGAGTGAGGAAGATGACTAAGGATTAATTGGGGTTGCAATAGTTTAGTAGTGGAGACTTGTATATGTTGTACTTATTTATATGTATAGCTCTGAAATATAAGAGATGACAGATGTGTATTAAAACTCATAGAAGAGCTTCTTTTTGTACTTGACGTTGTATTAAATGAATACATTGTTTCTTTGCTATATATTTTGATAAAATCACGAATTAGTTACTACATCATTCGACCGATTCTATAGATAATTAAGAAAGGTTTACTACTTTATAAGTAACAACTCCTAAGTATAATGTTATGACTTAAGGATGATGTTGTACTTGGGAGGATGTTACATTCTCAACGGTTCTAGAGAAAACACTTTAAGGCGTCCTTAGCAAGAAAAGAGAAAACAAGAAGAACTGCGAACATTCTGATTTCTTTGTTAGTGTTCCAAATAATCTGGCAAATTAGAATAGGACCCTGAAGAGCTTCTAACCTCACTTACAAGCCATTAGAGATTACTTACTTCAATCTTCAAGTGAACTTTGAGTTCAAGTCTAGTTCCTACATCATATGCTCAAGTTTCATGGCATGTTTAGGGAAGACCCACACAAGCATTTGAAGTACCTCCACATTGTTTTTGCTACCATCAAGCCTTAAGGAGTTTTAGAGGACTAGATAAAATTGAGGGCCTTCCCATTCTCCCTTGATGGCCTCCAAGAATCGGTTCTTTATGTTCCTGATGGAGGTTGATAGTTGGGTCCTGATGGAGCGGATGTTTCTTGAGAAGTTTTTCCCAGCCTCAGGAGCGGCCATCAGAAAGATATATGCGACACTAGGTAATTGCAAGGCAAATCGCCATATAAGTACTAGGAGAGGTTCAAGAAGTTATGTGCCAGTTGTTCCAAACATCAGTATCCTGAATAACTACTCTTTCAATATTTTTATGAGGGACTGATGGCTATGAATGAGTATCATTGGTGCAACCATTGGGGGTGCTTTGATTGAGAAAATCCCTGTCCTAGCTAGGGCCCTTATTGAAAATATGGCTAAAATTTTACAACAATATGGGTACAAAGCTAATATCAGCACCCACAGTATAAATAAAGTTTCTTGGCTGGAGACTAGTAGTGTAGAAAAAGAAGCTTGAGTCAATTGAGTCGATGACTGCATTTTTGAAACAGAAGTTTTGATAGTTCTTTAAAAAGTTCTGGAGCTAATAATAAGAATGAGATGAAGTGTTTTTTTTCCCAAACCTTAAGCATGCTACTTGCTATTTACTCAAAAAGAAAAAAAAAAATTAGGGACAAAATAAAAGAGACATTTAACTATGGGTCATCATGTGGTGACACAGTCACCTGGCACCACTTAAGCAGTTGCCCTCAATTAATTATTTCTTTGTGTTTCGGTTTGCATTTAGTTCAAGGGCTGCATCTAATATGGTGACAAGAAGCTTACCACCTTTGTAGTGAAAAAATCTCAGCCACAAAAATATCAATCCGATGGTTGAGATGAAAAGCATTTGAAATTGTTTAATGTCTCGAATGTTCCCTAACAATTATATTTAACAATGTTTAAAAATGTTCATAATGGTAGTTAATTAATAACAAATGAAGAATAATTATTAATAAATTATTCTGGAGCAACGCAAATTGAGACGAACGTGTTAGGCGGCCAGCGAATCTACCAGCATTGGCGATTGAGGCAATGCTGGCGATGGAGATCGCAGAGGCGCTTGAGCTTCCGTGCCAAAGTTATTACAGGAGGTGCTGCATATGTACGAAACATGCCTAAGTTATCTACGTCTTGCTTATTCTCTTATTTCCATCGCCATTCACAAACCTTGTCATCGCTAAAAGCCCTTAAGCCCAAGTACCAGTCATAGTCACAAATACAATCTTCTTCTTCTCTTCCCTACACGCCGTCAACCTCTACCTCTCTTTGGCTGCAACACCACCATAGCCAAGTGCCTCTTCTTCTTCTAGGTCTTGTAGAAGGAAAGTTCTGGGTCTTGCTTTGATAATTTAAAAAGGGACTTGATTTGGATGATGGGTTCATCAAAAATATTTTTTTTAAAATATTTTTTCCATTTTTGAGAGTGAGACGGAGTTTCCCCTTTTTGTTCATTGTTTACAGTCGTTAGTAGTAAATGTTTGAATCTTCTTAAATGGTTTGAATTTCGAGTGTGTGGTTGAGATTTGCAGCCCCAACAAAGATGCACACAAGCTCAATGCGATAATAAAGAAAGATCCCTCAACTTTTCATCCCTTACAGTATATCAAATAGAAAAAGTTTCCAAATTTCTGCCCAGGGCGTAGAGACAGTGACAACTGCCGAAAGGTGGTATCGTGGTGGTCATGCTACTGGGAGACAATAAAAGACGGTGGTAGTGGGAATTCGCAAAGACAGAGAGCGATGAAAGTATTATTTTTCATTTTAGACTAAGAGGTCGACCTATTCCTTCACATTTATGGGATAAATTAATCTTTTAAATTTAAAAAATTTTATATTAATCATTAAATTTTATAAATAGAGATAAGTTAGTTTCTTTATTAAATTATTATCTAATCAGGATCTTGTAATTTACTTACGTATACTATTATGTGTATTGTTAATTTTTATGATGGTATTCACTTGTGTCACTTCTCTAAATAAAATCATTTAACTTTTTTCTTCACATTTCTCTTACATAACTCTTTAGAAAATGGTTTTCACTTTAAGTTGTCATATGTTCTGTACAAAACAAAAACGAGGCAAATTATGACCTATTGAGAAAAATTAACAAATTAACATGTAAGGAGTCTAAGAATATATAAAATATTTTTGTTAAAGTTTGAGAAATTTGATAAGTGACTAACTATTAGCTAATTATAAAATTTGAGATATTAATATGATATTTTTTAAATTTGAGCGACATAGTTATCTCTATTGAGAAATTGGGTCGAAAATTTAGTCTTTATTTTACTTGGCACCCACAATTTTACGGCTTTAAAAATTTGTAAATATACCCCAATTTTATGGTAGATTTTCAGTCGCCAAATGATTCCAAACTGCCCAAAGACCATGTAAGAAGCCGTCTTGGCTTAAGGAAGATGCAAAAGACACGGAACTGACCTTGAATCTCTCTTCTTTTTTTTTTCTTTTTAATGATAAGGCTATACTAACGGGTAAAAGTTAGGACAATTAGGATCCTCTTAAGTTTATTTTGAGCAGAACTACATCATGGTAAGAGAAAGATAAATCCAAGTACTCAAATTGGGCCTTGCGAACTTTATGAGGGCTTTATCTATTTAAAGTGCTAGTGTCCATCTCCTTATTAACGAGACCTTTTCATATTCAAAAGAAACATGAGATGATCTTAGCACTTTGGCTAGCCTGCTCGACTCTACTTTTATTACATGGACTTCAAGGAGCTAAGCCCAGATCATGTTTCTTTTGATATGAACTTCAGGTAGTCTTTGGTTATGCCAATTATTACTGCATAAAAGGAGTTTACCAGAAAATTTACACATAGTTGCTTTATTTCTGAGTGGAAAGGAATCATATTAAGTAATGTTGCTTCAATTTGTTGAATAGTGAGGAGCTACTTTATCAAAGCTAATATTCGAAAATTGCATTCATTCGTCTTGCGTCAATTCTGTGGCGGATGGATTTTAATGATATCTAGGTTTTTCCTCAACTGAACCAGTTATGTTCACTGTGTTCTGTGTCGTTAAAAGTCCTAGCTACATACATGGTGCTAAGCTCCAATTTGTGTAATTGTCTCCAATAATTAAAACAAAATGGAACCCTCAAATGAGAATGCAAGGAATGTGATAGGGAACTCACATTAAAAATTTATCATAATTGAAGACTACACTGCGAGGGATAAATTCCCAGATACAATTAAGGTTTACAAAAGAAGGAAGTATGGGGCAGTTTGGGGAAGGAATGTTGGCTAACTCACATAGGGGGAAGGATTTTGTGGGACCATAGTTGATAGGGAGTTATAACATAATAGGGTGTAAGGGAATAACTCGTGTAGTTTGTTAGAGGGAAAGGGGTATATTGCTCTTAGGGGAAGGGGGATGAGGTAGGCATTCAGTTAAGTACTGGGTTGGGAGTGTTAAGCTACTATAATGCTCAAGGCCTCTCTCTAATTGCTTCTATAGCTTCTTCTACCTTTCACAATTTAATATACACATTTCATATATTCCCAGTTATTTGTTACTCTATTAATTGGTATCAGCGTTTCATTTTGAGCTCACTTCACTCACTATCTGATGGAGGAACAGGTTACGAAACTGGAAAGGAAGGATGACGAGGTAGTGCAATTGTTAGAGAGGGAAGGAGGACCACCATCGACGTAGGTCGCGTGGTAAGTCGTCGCCCACCACGACGGTGGTCGTTTCGAGTTCAGCTTGACTGAACGCCAGAATGGGGGTTTAGATGGGATGGAGGGCGTGTTGTAACACCCTAATTTTATAACCTAATTTCTTTTAGAAATTAATGGAGGATTTGTTAATGCAAAAATTAAGATTCTGTAACATAGTAATCATGAGAATGACTATATGTTCGAAAAAAAAAAGTGAATAGTATTTGTGGGGCCGTAGGGGTAAAGTCAAAACCCTGAGATTCGGCACCCAAGGTTCCCGAAATTAGAAAAACATGAGAAATAAGGTTAGAAATAAGTGGGAATGAAAATTTGATGCTTAGAATTTATTTTCGTGTAATATTGATTTAATTGGTAACGTTACCCGTTCGGTAAATTTCGGTGTGCGTTTTTAACACCGAAAGATAGTTTAATTCTTACTAATGGATAATGTTTATCTTGCTTAGCTAAGTGTAAGGCTAAGATTTAATCTTGTAAGAAGATTAAATCCTAGGCATTTACATTAGTTTCTTTTATAAAGCAATTTGACTTTATGTTACAATAATGATATCACTTGATATAAGATAAACTCAAACCACCTAACTCCATTAAATCCATCTCCTTGTTCGGCCATCATCATCAAAGAGGAGTTTCAGCCACCATTTTCATTCCTTAGGAGTTCTAAACTTGAACGCAAAAACCTTAGTTTAGAGTTGTCAAAATTACCAACTTCCTTCACAAAACTTCATCTACACTTCAATCCCCACAATTCTAACCGATTAAAATTTCAATCCTACACCAATTCTCACTTTGATCCTCACTTCCTCACTGCCTAGGGGAGGTTTGGTGTTTGATTGGAGGTCCTCAAAGTGAAGAGAAGTAAGTAGGGCATCCTTTGGAGCATAGAGCTCAAGAAACCTCAAAGTAGGGTTTTTCTTTACTTTTGTTTGTCCAATTTATTCTGATGTGTTTTAAGTGAGCTAAGTCCAAAATTTCTCTTTATATCAGTTGATGTTATGTTTGTATTGATGTATTAATTTTGGTTGTGTGTTTGGATGATGTTAAAAAATCATTTTTGTCAAAAGGGGTTTTGGTCTATGTTGCTGGATTTTCGGGTTTCTTGCAGGCATGTATAATCATGATTTTTCTGGGCATGTTGTAATCATTTTCATGATCTGAAAAAATTATATGTCCAAGTTAACATCTTGAAATAGTCCCATGAATTTTCTTGGGTTCTAATTTTGGGTTTAACTGCCTTAAAAAAATCAGTAACCGAAATTGTACAAATGCTGCCTGAAATAGTGAAACTGAAGCAATAAAAGTGCCCGATTTTATTACCATAGCAAATGATTGAATAAACCTTTGAAATTTTTACACGAATTCAATAACATATTGAAGTGTCACTGTAATGTTTTTGTTGACTTGATTCAATCATTTGCTAGGGTTAAAAATTGTGGGAACCCTGGCCTATCAATGAATTGATGGTCCCTGACCACTGAAATTGTACAATTTATTGAAGGAGTTAGAAGTCCGTTTATATTGAAATTTTTACAGGGCTTCTTAGACACATTAAAATGTCATGGAGAATTTTTTTGATCCTTAAATCGGCCATATGATAGGAAAATAAATCTTGCTACTTCAGCATAAATTTTGCCAACATGCTGAAATAGAATCCAAGTATTGATTTAGTGATATGATGACTTGTGATTCAACTAGGATGTAAATAAATGCATGCTATGGACCTTAATGATTGCTTCATGAGAAAGAATGGGAAATTCCTTGTAAATGAATACCTACATATTGCTTATACATGCATTTGAGAAGAAAAAAGGAAAAGTACCTAATGTGAGTATATGCCAAAAAGAGAATGTATAAATGTCCCTTGTGCATGTTTTAACATATGGGAAAGACAGAGACAAGGCTTATATGGGTGAGAGAGGGAAGGCAAGAATAAGAGCTTCCCCAAGACTTTAGTCGGTAGGCGTATCGGCTAGGAATAGAACTGTGTGTGATTCAAAATGGAAAAAATGAAGTCCAATGATCACGAGTAGGAATGAGCTCTTGTCCTAGCAGTCTATTGTCCTTTGTGGAACTGTCTAATGTAGACACCTCTTGATGTGATATTAAGCCTCCCTTATGTTAATGAAAAGAGAAAATGCAAGAAATGGGATTCCATGGCTCCAAATAGCAATGCATAATTCATTATTGTGGTTGTATCTTGATTTCACATAATGTACATACTTTGGTAGTGGTGCTTATAATTCTTGCATGAGTATTCTTATGTGCATTCAGAATGTTGATTTCTATCGTATACGAGGGATTACTCTCCTGAGAATTTTATAATATTCTCATCCCTATGTGCATATATGTTGTATTACATTCAGATGTCATCAGTGATTCTCTTCCTTGACTCGCCCCAGTGGTAGTGGCATTACGACCTGAACTTGGACTCCCTATACGTTGTGGCCTATTCCCAGGGGCCTATATATTCTTCAGCCATTCGTTTAGTGCTTCTATATTTACCCTAGAGTTCGACCTCGGTTCTCCATATGATGGTGTGCCTCTACACATGGCACACCCTTTTTTGTAGCCCCACCAACACCACTTGTGCCCCCTCCAACGACCCTCGTCATCATCCTCCTAGACTCTGACCCGTCCAAGGGCCCAGACGCTCGGTGGAAGCGAGGCTATCGTGCCGATGGCCAATGGCTTCCTGGAGGACGATACGGGATTCTAGACTTTTGGTGTGTACATAGTAGTAGTGTGGTGTTAGGACTTTACTAGGCTGGGTTTTATGTACTATTAAATGTTTTTAGGTCCGTTTGTATCTATATGTTATTTTTGTCGCCGAATACTTGAGCAGGCTAGTCTTAGGCGAGGGCTAGTCCGTTGTTATGAGGTTTCTGACTAGCTTGGGGGTTGTTTCGTTTGTTTTACTGATGTAGTGTACACACTGGAACTAAAACTGATGTTCATATACGTATAAATGAGTTTCGCAACATATGTATCTAAATCTCTTTATTACTTTATATGTCGACTAGTATAATTTTTGAACGTAAGTAATACTCTGCTAATTTCTATGTCAATACTCGAGTAGAACATGGTAATTAGGAGGGTGTTACATTATGATATCAGAGCGGACTATCCTATCAGCCTAAGGATTGGACCAACTATGCTTCTATAGTAATTGTCATGCATTATGATGCATATATGGATATATGTGTGTGTATGACTGGTTAGAAATGTTGTGGGTTACTGCCATACTTGGATTGGTATTTAGCCTAATCAACTCAATATTTTGTTTGGTGTGACAGGAATCAATGACTTCAAATCGGCAAACTAGGAGCGGAGTAGAAAATGACGCCGAAATGATGAATACCTTTCGTGAGATGGAGCGACAATGAGAGAACAAGCTGCCATTGCCAACCGAATGATGGAAACTGAACGCAATGAGGAGCAAAACTCGGCTGGTAACCTTGGAGGAAACGAAGGGATGCGGAATATAGAAATTTGCCGAGTTTCAGAAGGCAAACCCCCCGCCTTTCGAGAAGCATTTAACGCCTGTAAAGCATAGGAATGGATCAAGGCAATGGAAAAGATTTTCTCCGTTTCTGCCATAGAGATTCAAAAGGTGGCTTTTGCCACCTACATGCTAGAAGATGCGAATTTTGGTGGGTTGGCACCAGGGGTTATTTGAAGTTTCCAAGAATAAAGTTACCTGGGATGTCTTCAAAAAGGCTTTCTACCATAAGTACTTCCTGCCTCTATGAGGAACGCGAAGAAGTTAGAGTTCATGGCTCTTAAACAAGGACCTATGAGTGTAGCAGAGTATACTACCAAATTTGAAGAGCTTTGCAAGTTTTCTACGATTTACCAACGAGACCCAGACGAAGCTTGGAAGTGTATGAAATATGAAGAGGGTTTACATGAAGACGTAGAAGCATCTGGAGCCTCCTGGAGATCCAGAGACTATCCTACTTTGGTGAATAAGTGTCGACGTGGGGAGTCAAACAAGAAGCTAGCAAATCTCAAGTATGTACAAAGCAATGTTGGGAGGGGATTAGCACCCCAAGGTCCCCGATTCAAGCCTTACACGTCTAGGGAAGATTTCCACCTAACAACAACAACAACAACTGAGGGAAGCAGCTTCAATCCCCAAGACCGGACATAAGACAAGAGTGCCCTAAATGTGGGAAATATCACGGGAAGGCCTTGTTGGACAACACAAATTGTTTGCTTCGCTGAAACCGGACACAAGATATTCAGTGTCCCAACAAGAAAGTTCAAGACTCCCAGGCCACAATAATAAGGGCGCATTTTCCTGTAAATGCCAAGGAAGCTTCTCATCTACCGATATGATCCAAGGTAAGTGTGAAATAAATGGTAATATCCTAGATGTCCTGATGATTCGGGTGCCACTCATTCTTTCATATCCCATGATGTGTGCAAAAGTTAGATTATTTGTGTCCAAGTTACCTTATGATCTCTTGTATCCACTTCCACTGCTGGTCCTATTAGGACTTGTTATGCATGCATGAATCTTCCTCTTCTTATAGACACTAGAGAACTTACTGTTCTTAGTTTGTCTTTCTTTATTGGTTTGGAAGTAATCTTAGGCATGGATTGGTTGGTACCCAATTATGTTCTTTTACATTGTCCAAACTTCAGTTTTCTTCCCATGCTACCTTCCTTCTATGGTTCCCTTTTCCTTTTATTTAGACCTAGTGACACCTAACCCTAGTAAGGTGGACCGTCAGGAATATGTTCTCCTCTCGGCTAGTGAAAATGAAAGTAACCAAGAATTGAGCACAATTCCAGGTGTGAGAGAATATCGATGTGTTCCCAGACGATATTTGTAACACCTAATAATTAACCCAATACACCTAGGTTGTATCTGATTAATTACTAGACTTTACTCTTTGCTTCAGTCTTTTAGTCATATTTTGAAAATACTTAGTGAAATTACGAGCCATTTTTTTTTAAAACATAATTGAAAACGTGAGCCGCACATAACGTGAACGATTTAGCGGAATATAAAAAGACATATTAGAATTTAAATACATCACATCACATCACATTGGCTCCATCATATAACATCCATAATTACTTAACACATAGATATTTTGCCTACCAAGAGAGTTAAGCTAGGTGTAGGCAATCAAACAAACATAAATAGTATATGGATGGAAAAATATCCATTAACGGCACCTACTAATAACACTTCAGAGATAGGAATAGATATCCAAGCTCACGTGCAAAGTTTAGCGATACGTTCCTCAAGGATAATAAGCTGGTTCACCAGATCAAGTACATCTACCAGGTGAGAGCATCAACGGGAATCACGAACATCACCATCACTTTCTAAGACGAGATGGAAAGAAAAGAAGAGGGAGTGAGAAACTTATAAAAGAATCTCAGGAGGGTACTCACCTCATATGCATTGTGTCATCATCATCGTCCTCAGGAACCTCGGGGTTATTATGAAATAGTGAGCATGCTAAGATTGATTTATTAAGTTCGAAAATATACTTTACGAGGTTCGTCGATTTTAATCATGCGTCTTATAATGCATCATAAACTTAGCATGTCATGTTTATAATGAACTTTTCCTTTCATATATAATAACATAGTTATGCATAAAATCACATCATATTCCTCATCATCATTTCATAATACTATGCATAGCAGAACATCATATTCACATAATGCATTTACTTAGTTTCTTAGGTGACTTAAAGTTACTTTCATCATCATTTTCCAGGGCCACCCTATACTCCACCCTTTTGGGAGTAATCTAGGTTATGAGCTCATACCTTACTAGTCGTCACTAGCATATACTTATCCCTTTTGATAAGTTAAAATCCTAACTCTACCCTTTTGAGAGAACGGTTTAGGGGGCAAGAATCACCTTTTCACCACCTATAGTCTGATGGATCCAAAGGATCATTTTAAGTCACCATTAAATCTTTGCATGTTATATCATAATACAACTCTCAATTCATAATCATCAGGATGCATAAACATTCTCATTGTTTGCAACAGCAACTATAACATGCAAGCTAGGGAATCATTCAATGATATCAAATACTTAATAAGCATCAAATCACTACATAGACTTATCATTTCAAACTTCAAAGAACCATCATCATAAATTCTTATCGAAAACCGTCTTAAACAACCGAAACTTTAGAATTGGGTAACCTCAATTATCAAACTAATTAATCATGCATCTAAAGGATTCATTATCATCATTACCATTAATTATAAGCCTTAAGAACATTATTAAACTATATGGGACAGCATAGGCAGCAAGTTATATTTTTAACCCTTTCTCGTTACGGCTTTCCTTATGGTGCTAAAATTAATTACTAAACCAATTATGAATCATTCTCCCTTATCTAAACATAATAGAACCTGGTTCTTAGGGCTGCTAAAGGTTCTAGACAGAACGCATAAATTTCATTTTCTAGAGTTCTAGAAATCTTGCTTTTACGATTTTTCTAGGAAGCTAGTTTTATTTCTAACATGCATAGAATCGTTCCTCAGCAATAAACCATGATTATCACAACTTCAAACATATTAAACCATCATCATACAGTAGTACTAAACTTATATCAGTGGCTGAATCATGAACCTCACATAATTGCTTAAAATCACATTTTAAGTACATGTAAGATACTAGTTTCCCGTAAAATCTTTGCAAAGCCTTAAAACTCTTTTAGAAACTAATGCTATTTGTTAATCTTGAAAGAAATTATAGAACTAAATCAGTAGCTATTTAAAATCACTTTGGGCCTACCTTAATTATGAGGCCGATTTATATATTGAAAGAATCTTCACGATTAAAATTCTCACTTAAGATAAAAGGAGCAAGTCTTGAGCTTTATAGATTTAGGTGATAACTAGAATCATAAACATGCTATGCAACCTCATTTTAATCTTGTCTTTATAAGGTGATAACTTGGAATTATAAACATGATATGCAAGACTTGAAATTTAAACATGATGTGGGTCCATATTATTATATTCACGAATTAAGGTGATCCACTTGAAATATAAATATGATTATGCAAGCTTTTAAATATAAACATGATGCAAGAGCTTGAAATAAATAAGAACTGGAGCGGCGGAGTCCGCATTGACAAGTGGAGAGAGGAGAGAATCTTAATAAAAGAAAAATAAGAAACGGAGTGGCGGTAGTCCGCATCTGAGTGAAGAAGAGAATTCTTATTACATCTTATTAAGCTCCAAACTCAATACTTCTTAAAGAATGAATTCTTTGACTCCAATAATCTTAAGGAAATTGAAAGTGAGTTTTTAAGTTCTTATTATTATGGTTCCAAGAACCTTATTTCTTTGCTTGTGATACTTGAGCAAGTCTTTGGGCTCTAGGATTCTTAGATGATGACATAATAATAAACATGTCATGCGTTGATTCTTTTAACCATTATAAAATAAAGTGAGAGCATAAAATAAATATGAGATGCAACCTTTTTATCATCTTTAGAGATTAAGTGACAACTTGAAACATAAACATGAAATGCAAGCTTGGAAATTTAAACATGAAATGCAAGTTCATTTATTCATTCTTGAGAATTTAGTGATGACATAGAAAGTAAACATGGTTATGCAAGGCATAAACTTAAACATGGATGCAAGTTCATTTTATTTCTTTACTAGAGCTCCTCCAAGACTTTAGAGAAATATAAATTCAACCCAATATATCTTAGCAAGACAAAGTGAAAATACATCTTTCAAGTTCTAAACTCAAGATCTTTATTTTTACATCATAAAAACATCATTCTTTAAAGTTTTGCATCAAGTGGAATTTTCAAGCTTTAGAGACCTAACTTGTGATGGATTTACAACCAACACTCAAGGTCCTCATCATCAAGCTATCATCATATTCCCATATAGGCCTTATGGCCGAAATGTTCAAAGGAAAAGAAAGAAGAAAACCGAATGGAAAAGCTAGAGAAAGTCCATGAAATCATCATTTTGAACCAAGAACAACACTTAGCAAAGCATAGAAATAAGCTTAAAGACAACTCCCTACCTAATTTGTTTTGAAGGAAAAGGGAGAGAACTTGGTTTCTTTGAATGAAATGAAAGAAAATCTCCTTGAAAAACTGATGCTAAGGTTTTGGCCAAGAGGAGGAAAGAATGAGAGCTTTTGAGCTTTGGAAAAACTAGAAATGTGTAACTATGATTCAAGGCTTCTAACACTCCTCAAGTATGCCTATTTATAGAAGATTTTGAAGCTCATAAATGGACAAGAAAAGGAGGAAAGTCTGACCAAATTTGAGGAGGAAACAAGGAAGAAAAATCATCTTGTTTGGTAGCTTAAAACATGGAATCATGTTTTCATGTTCAGCTACTAGGTGAAAGCCTCAATGTGATTCACGAACGCTTCCTTCTGTTTTGAAGACGAGATGGAAAGAAAAATAGAGGGAGTGAGAAACTTATAAAAAATCTCAGTAGGTTACTCACCTCATGATGCATTGTGTCATCATCATCGTCCCAGGAACCTCGAGTTTCATTATGAAATAGTGAGCATGCTAAGATTGATTTATTAAGTTTGAAAATATACTTTATCGAGGTTCGTCGGTTTTAATCATGCGTCTTATAATGCATCATAAACTTAGCATGTCATGTTTATAATGAACTTTTCCTTTCATATATAATAACATAATTATGCATAAAACCACATCATATTCCTTATCATCATTTCATAATACTATGCATAGCAGAACATCATATTCACATAATGCATTTACTTAGTTTCTTAGGTGACTTAAAGTTACTTTCATCATCATTTTCCTGGGCCACCCTATACTTCACCCTTTGGGAGTAATCTAGGTTATGAGCTCATACCTTACTAGTCGTCACTAGCATATACTTATCCTTTTTGATAAGTTAAAATCCTACTCTACCTTTTGAGAGAATGAGCTAGGGGGCAAGAATCACCTTTTCACCACCTATAGTCTGATGGGTCCAAAGGATCATTTTCTTATATGTTTAAGTCACCATTAAGTCTTTGCATGTTATATCATAATACAATTCTCAATTCATAATCATTATAACATTTTCTCATTTATAGTCTTACTCTAGAATAATATATACCAACTGTATTCATGCAACTAGGAGATTCCCAGGAAAGAGGGTGGGTCACAAATGGACACGCTTAAATACCAAGTCTTTCCTAGCCAGAACCTTTCCAAATTACACTTTTACAGTAATATACATTCTTCCAACAAGGGTAAATTTTTAAATAACAAAGAATATTTCATTATTTCATGCATAAACATTCTCATTGTTTGCAACAGCAACTATAACATGCAAGCCATGAAATCATTCAATGAAATCAAATACTTAATAAGCATCATCATAAATCCTTACCGAAAAGCCGTCTTAAATAACCGAAACTCTAGAATCGGGTAACCTCAATTATCAAACTAATTAATTATGCATCTAAGGGATTAATTACCATTAATCATAAGCCTTAAGAACATTATTAAACCATATGAGGCAGCATAGGTAGTAAATCATATTTAAAGCTTTACGGTTGCTTTATGTAGCTAATTTCACTTCTAACATGCATAGAATTATTCCTTATCAATAAACATAATTATCACAACTTCAAACATATCAAATCATAGTAATACTAACTAGATAGTGGCTGAATCATGAACCTCACATAATTGCTTAATATCTCATTTTAAGTACATGCAAGATATTAGTTTCCATAATATCATTTCAAGCCTTAAAACTCTTTTAGAAACTAATTCTTTTTGGTAATCTTGAAAGAAATTATAGAACCAACTCAGTAGCTATTTAAAAATCACTTTAGGCCTACCTTAATCATGAGGTCAATTTATACATTGAAAGAATGTTCATGATTAAAATTCTCACTTAAGATAAAAGGAGCAAGTCTTGAGCTTTTAAAGATTTAGGTGATACTAGAATCATAAACATGCTATGCAACCTCATTTTAATCTTATCTTTATAAGGTGATAACTTGGAATTATAAACATGATGCAAGAAACTGGAGCGCGGTATTCCGCACTAGACCAGGAGAGGGATAAGAGAATCTTAATAAAAGAAAAATAAGAAACGGGGCGGAGTCCACTAGACCGGTGAAGGAGAAGAGAATTCTTATTAAGCTCCAACTCAAGACTTCTTAAAGAATGAATTCTTTGACTCCAATAATCTTAAGGAAATATGCATCCTTAGGATACTACCATTTTCCAACTTTGCTTGTGATACTTGGGCAAGTCTTTGAGCTCTAAAATTCTTAGGTGATGACATAAAATAAACATGCCATGCATTGATTCTTTTAGCCATTATAAAATAAAGTGAGAGCATAAAATAAATATGAGATGCATCCTCTTTATTATCTTTGAAGATTAAGTGACAACTTGAAACATAAACATGAAATATGTAAGTTCATTTATTTATTCTTGAGAATTTAGTGATGACATTAAAAGTAAACATGGTTATGCAAGGCATAAACTTAAACATGGATGCAAGTTCCTTTTATTTCTTTACTAGAGCTCTTCCAAGACTTTAGAGAAATATAAATTCAACCCAATATATATCTTAGCAAGACAAAGTGAAAAATACATCTTTCAAGTTCTAAACTCAAGATCTTTATTTTTTTCATCATAAAAACATCATTCTTTAAAGTTTTGCATCAAGTGGAATTTTCAAGCTTTAAAGGCCTAACTTGTGATGGATTTACAACCCATACTCAAGGTCCTCATCATCAAGCCATCATTTCATTCCTTCTTAGGCCATTTGGCTGAAACCATGGAAGAAAAAATAAGGAAAGAAAAACTGAAATTATAAAGCTTTAAAAACTAGTGAAACCTTCAAGTTTTAGAGGTCTAACTTGTGAAGGCTTTGCAACCAACACTCAAGAACCTCATCATCAAACCATGGTCTCATCATAATCTAAGCCATAAGGCCGAATTACTCAAAAGAAAGAAGGAAGAAAATTGAATTGAAAAAGAAAATGTTCATTGATTCAACATTTTTGAGCTAGAAACATAACTTGTCATAGCATAAAATGAACTTAGAAACAACTCCCTACCTAATTTTATTTGAAGGAAAGGAAGAGAACTTGGTTTCTTGAAGTGAAATGAAAGAAAATATCCTTGAAAGGTTGAAGAAAGAATTTCAGCCAAGGGGGAAGAAAGAAAGAAAGTTTTTGAGCTTAGGAAAAACTTGAAGTTGTGAAATTTTTGAGCAAGCCTCTAATGACTTCTAAGCATGCCTATTTATAGAAGAATTCAAGCTCATGTATGGACAAGAGGAGGAGGAAAATCTGACTAAATTTGAGGAGGAAACAAGGAAGGAAAAATCATCTTGTTTGGTGGCTTAAAACATGGAATCATGTTTCAAAGTTCCTTGTTTTATGGTAATTTTTAGCATTATGTTTTAGTGCAATTTTCTGATGTATTATGGCTCATTATTTCGGCATTACAGCCCATGGAAGAGAAATTTGTGTGTTCCATGTATTATTTAGGTGTAGGTAAGTATCTTTGCAATTTAGAGAATTTGCAATTAAGGGCTTAGGTGAATTAGTAAGCAATTTGGGTGTTTTAAGCAATTTTAGGTTCTAATCAATTTAAATAAATAATTTTGACTCTAGATTAAGAATTAGAATTTAATAAGCTTTAATTTGAGCCTAATATTGCTTAGGTTTTGCTAGACGAATCAAAAATCTCAAAATTTGCAAAACTCACAAAGAGGGCAAAATCGTAATTTCACTTAAAATTTCCGGGATACGAACTTAACCAATGGTTAATCATAGCTTAAAAACACCTTTTAAAACATTTTAGTGAGGTTCGGGCTAGTCGGCACGCAAATGGAGTTAAAACGCGTAGGGGCGTTTTGGTCATTTCGCACGTCGAAACTCAAAATTGATATTCTTCTCCTCTATTAACACACATAACACAAACAATCCCTTATTATCATCAAAACATCCCCTTGAGGATGGGGCCCACGATCCTCATTTTCTGAGTAAAATAACCTCAGGGGCATTTTGGTCATTTTACACGTACAGAAATTCGGGCTTGTGACTCTTGCACGAATTGCTCATAACCTCTTTTCTAATGTTATATTCCTTTATTGAGGATTGTTCGGTCTCAAATTTATATAAGAATTACCTAGGGTAATTCGGTAATTCTAAATGACAGTAAAAGTTGGGGCGTTACATTACTCCCCTCCTTAAAAAGAATTTCGCCCTCGAAATTCGTTACTTGAGAATAGTTCGGATACTGTGCTTGCATGTCGATTCCAGCTCCCATGTGAATTCTTCAGTTTCACCTCGTCCCCATGCTACTTTGACCAGGGTACAGCCTTATTTCTTAATTGCTTAACTCCTCGATCAACGATTCTCGTGGGTGGTAAGTTAAACGTTAGGTCATCTTTTAATTGCACATGTTCTGGCTCTAGTACATGACTTGGGTCAGAATGATATTTCCTTAACTGGGAGACATGGAAAACATCATGAAGGTTGGAGACTCGGGGTAAGGCTATACGGTAAGCTACAGATCCTACTTTGTTAAGGATTTCAAATGGTCCAAGAAATCTAGGGCTCAATTTCTTTACTTTCATTGCTCGGCCTATGCCTGTGGTGGGGGTGATTCTTAGGAACACATGGTCCCTTCTTGAAAATCTAGCGGTTTTCGCCGCTTGTCCGCATAGTTTTTCTGTCGACTTTGAGCGTAAGAATCTTATCCCTAATCTTCTTAATTTGTTCCGTTGTTTCCCTCACAATATCAAGTCCAGTAAACTTTGCTCTTCGGGTTCATACCAACATAAGGGAGATTGACATTTCCGTCCATAGAGGGCCTCGTATGGTGCCATACCGATACTTGCATGATAACTGTTGTTATATGCAAACTCAATCAGTGGAGGTACTTATCCCAACTTCCCTTTTGATCCAAAACACATGCCCTTAACATATCCTCCAAGGTTTGGATAGTTCTTTCAGATTGACCATCCATTTGGGGGTGATAAGCCGTGCTCAAACACAGCTTTGAACCAAACGCCTTCTGAAAGGCTCCCCAATCGTGACGTGAATCGCGGATCTCGATCCGAGATTATTGTTGACGGACTCCATGTAACCTTACTATCTCCTGAATATATACTGCTAACCTATCCAAGGAATAAGTCACCTTAATAGGTAAAAAGTGGGCTGACTTAGTCAACCGATCCACTATTACCCAAATGGCGTCATGATTCGCTTGGGTCCTCGATAGTCCAGTTACAAAATCCATGGAGATACTATTCCACTTCCACTCGGGGATTGGTAGGGGTTGCAACATTCCAGAGGGTCTTTGGTGCTCAATCTTCACCTTTTGACATACCAAGCACTTACTCACCCATGTGCACACATCCTTTTTCAATCCTGGCCACCAGAACATCTTCTTCAAATCTTGATACATCTTGGTGGCACAGGATGAAGGGTAAAATGACTCTTATGGGCTTCCTCCAAAATATCCTTTCGGAGGTCACCACTAGCAGGTACACATATACGACCTTCAAACCTCCACAAACTATCATTCCCTTGGGTAAAACCTTTCAACTTATTAGCTTTACTGCCTCTAAGGTTTCTTGAAATTCCGTATCTTCCCTTTGGGCTTGAGCAATTCTTTCCTTGAATTCACTCGTCACACTAAGATGGCAAGCTCTTATGCCCTTAGTGGTCAAGGTCATCCCTAGGTTTAGGTCTCTAAACTGCTCAATTAACTCAACCTCCTTCACCATCAAACGGGATACTTGTAAGGATTTCCTACTTAGGGCATCGGCTACAACGTTAGCTTTGCCTGGATGCTAGTTCAACCCAAAATCATAATCTTTCAAGAACTCCATCCACCTTCTTTGCCTCATGTTTAGTTCTTTCTGATCAAAGAGATATTTCAAACTCTTGTGATCGGAGAACACCTCAAACTTAATTCCATATAAATGGTGTCTCCAAATCTTCAGAGCAAACATGACGGCGGCTAACTCAAGGTCATGGGTAGGGTAATTTGCCTCATGTGGCTTGAGTTGCCTCGACGCATAGGCCACCACTTGCCTATCTTGCATCAGTACACAACCCAAACCCTTCCTGAAGCATCACAGTATACTTCGAAAGGCACATTGGGGTCGGGTAATACCAAAACAGGGGTTGAGGTTAGCTTGTGTTTTAGCTCTTGAAAGCTCTTTTCACACTCGGGGTCCATGAAAAAGGGGTGTTCTTCCTAGTTAGCTTGGTCAGAGGTAGGGAAATATGGGAAAATCCCTTGATAAACCGACGGTAATAACCGGCTAAACCTAAAAAGCTCCTTACTTCAGTTCCGTGGTTGGTCTTTCCCAGGTTCACCTTTCCACCTTACTAGGATCTACAGCAATTCCTTTCTTAGATACTACATGCCCTAAAAATTTCACCTCATCCAACCAGAATTCACACTTAGAAAGCTTGGCATATAGTTTCTTTTCCTTCAAGATCTCTAGTACTATGGTTAGGTGGCGTTCATGCTCCTCGTGGGTCTTAGAGTAGATGAGAATGTCATCTATAAAGACAACCACGAACTGATCTAAATAGGGTCTAAAGATCCTATTCATGTAATCCATAAAAATTGCTGGAGCATTGGTTAATCCAAAGGACATTACTGGAAACTCAAAATGGCCGTATTGAGTGCAAAAGGCCGTTTTCGGTATATCTTCATCTCTCACTCTAATCTGGTGGTAACCTGACCTCAAATCAATCTTAGAAAACACTGTTGCACCTTTAAGCTGGTCCATCAAGTCATCTATCCTAGGCAAAGGGTATTTGTTCTTTATCGTCACTTTATTCAATTGCCTATAGTCAACACACATCCTCATACTTCCATCCTTTTCTTTACAAACAATACAGGGCTCCCCAAGGTGATGCACTAACAAACTTTTTCTCCAATAAATCTTCCAATTGAGCTTTTAACTCGGTCAACTCTAATGGGGACATCCTGTATGGGGCTATGGATATGGGTCCTGCACCCGAAGCAATTCTATGGAAAACTCTATCTCTTTCTTGGGGAAACTCTGGTATCTCATCTGAAATACTTCGGGATAATTCCTTACTATTGGTATCTCATCGATACTTTGCTCAAAGTCTACATCACTAGCGGCTAGGAAAATATAGCCTTTACTCTCACCCTTACCACAGTATTTCCAGGGTTATGTAGGACTTATAGGTTTCTTAGGTTCAATGGGAACAGGAAAAAAAGTGATGGTTTTCTCATAGGTTTAACAGGTACACGGTTGGCCTCAAGCCAATCCATGCCAAGAATCACATCTAAACCTCGCATAGGTAAGCAAATAAGGTCTAAAACAAAGGATCTATTTTCAATAACAAAATTACAATCTAGACAACATCTACAAGTCCTAACGGTTTTCCAGTCGAGGTAGAAACAACAAGGTCAAAAGGAAGTTCAGTCACATGTAAGTTAAGGCTTTTAACACATGAGTGGGAGATAAAAGAATGGGAAGCGCCAGAATCATATAGTACAATTAAGTTTTTACCATGCATGTTACACTTACCTTCCACGAGATTCCGTGACTTCGTCGTTTCTTCAGCATTAACGGTAAAGACCCTTCCTTGGTATTGCGGCTTGGGATTGGGGGTTGACGGGTTCCTCTCTGTGCATTCTCGAGAGTAGTGGCCTGGCTTTCCACACCGGTAGCAAACATTTGTTCCGGCTCGACATGGCATGCTTCCATGATTCTTGCCGCACTTGGGACATTCCATGGATGGTGGGGTCGTGGAGGTGCTGCTGGACCTCTTTGTGGTGCTTTCCCCTTGTTGTTGTTATTGTTGTTGCGATTGTTGTTGGGGTTATTATAGCGGTTGTTGTTGTTCAGCCTTCCTTGTTGAAAGTTCCTTTGTGGCCCTTGTGGTCTTGATTGAGGTGAGAATGGGGTCGATTCTGCCTCTTGACCTGCTGACCTTGAGGTGTCAGCTTCCTGGTGATATTATTAGACTTTGAGGTGCTCAGCTTTCTCTACCCTTCTTCAATGATGCGGCATTTGTTAACTAAGGTAGAGAAATCCCTAATCTCCAAATGCGCAACTCCACATTAAGCTCCGCCTTTAACCCTGACTCGTATTTAATGCATTTCCAATACTCGTCGGGTTACCTTGATACATCCTTGAGAACTTAATAAGTTCTTCAAATCTGGCAGTGTCCTGGGCCACATTCATATTTCCTTGGACAAGTTGCATAAACTCAATGTCCTTGGCATTTTTGACCGACTCGGAAATACTTCTCATAAAAATGGACCTTAAATAGCTCCCAATCAATGTCCATGTCGGTCGCCTCCAGAAGCCTTCGGCACCTGTCCACCAAAAGCCGCATCACCTTCAAGCATATGGGTAGCGAAGGTGACCTTCTGCTCCTGAGCATGGGACTACAGCAAAGACCTTCTCAATATTCCGAATCCATTCATCTGCAACATTTGGATTGAGGGTCCCCTTGAAAACTGGTGGGTTCGCCCTACGAAACTCCCCAAAACGAGCGTGTTCAGGGATCTCATGGCCTTGATTCGCATTAGCTTGGCGATCCTGATCCATTCGTTCCATCATCATCCTCATTGTCCTTGCCACATCAGAGTGCTTCGGCGTCTCATTATTCTGGTTATTCTGTGCGCGTTCCTAGTTGTTGTCGACGTGCCATTGGTCCCTATACACACAAAACAACAACACTGAGGTGATCAGGCTCAACATTCCATGCAAAGTGAGCAAGTTACCATGGCACGTGCAACATACCGTCATGCATCTCTAATCCTCAAGCTCATCCTAATGATAAACATATACACATGACATTTCTAACGTATTATGCTTTAGAAGCATAGCCAGTCCAATCCTCAGGCTCCGTGAGAACCGAAACTCTGATACCAAAATGTAACACCCTAATAATTAACCCAATACACCTAGGTTGTATCTGATTAATTACTAGACTTTACTCTTTGCTTCAGTTCTTTCATCATACTTTGAAAATACTTAGTGAAATTACGAGCCATTTTTTTTTAAAACATAATTGAAAACGTGAGCCGCACATAACGTGAACAATAATCGAAATAAAGCGAATAACATAGATATAGCATGAAAAACACATCATATTGGCTCCATCATATAACATCCATAATTACATAACACATAGATAGTTTGCCTACCAACAGAATAAGACTAGGTGTAGGCAATCTAACAAAACATAAATAATATATGGATGGAAGGACATCCATTAATGGCACCTAGTAATAACACTCCAAGGATAGGGATAGATATCTGAAATATACGAGTGAAACTAGCAGGATCAAGTTCAGCTACCAGGTGAAAGCCTCAATGTGATTCACGAACGCTTCCTTCTATTTCTGAAGACGAGATGGAAAGAAAAATAGAGGGAGTGAGAAACTTATAAAAATCTCAGTAGGTACTCACCTCATGATGCATTGTGTCATCATCATCGTCCCCAGGAACCTCGGGTTTATTATGAAATAGTGAGCATGCTAAGATTGATTTATTAAGTTCGAAAATATACTTTACCGAGGTTCGTCGGTTTTAATCATGCGTCTTATAATGCATCATAAACTTAGCATGTCATGTTTATAATGAACTTTTCCTTTCATATATAATAACATAGTTATGCATAAAACCACATCATATTCCTTATCATCATTTCATAATACTATGCATAGCAGAACATCATATTCACATAATGCATTTACTTAGTTTCTTAGGTGACTTAAAGTTACTTTCATCATCATTTTCCTGGGCCACCCTATACTCCACCCTTTTGGGAGTAATCTAGGTTATGAGCTCATACCTTACTAGTCGTCACTAGCATATACTTATCCCTTTTGATAAGTAAAATCCCACTCTACCCTTTTGAGAGAACGGACTAGGGGCAAGAATCACCTTTTCACCACCTATAGTCTGATGGGTCCAAAGGATCATTTTCTTATATGTTTAAGTCACCATTAAGTCTTTGCATGTTATATCATAATACAATTCTCAATTCATAATCATTATAACATTTTCTCATTTATAGTCTTACTCTGAATAATATATACCAACTGTATTCATGCAACTAGGAGATTCCAGGAAAGAGCGGTGGGTCACAAATGGACACGCTTAAATACCAAGTCTTTCCTAGCCAGAACCTTTCCAAATTACACTTTTACAAGTAATATACTTTCTTCCAGCAACAAGGGTAAATTTTTAAATAACAAAGAATATTTCATTATTTCATGCATAAGCATTCTCATTGTTTGCAACAACAACTATAACATGCAAGCCATGAAATCATTCAATGAAATCAAATACTTAATAAGCATCATCATAAATCCTTACCAAAAAGCTGTCTTAAATAATCGAAACTCTAGAATCGGGTAACCTCAATTATCAAACTAATTAATTATGCATCTAAGGGATTAATTACCATTAATCATAAGCCTTAAGAACATTATTAAACCATATGAGGCAGCATAGGCAGTAAATCATATTTAAAGCTTTACGGTTGCTTTATGTAGCTAATTTCACTTCTAACATGCATAGAATTATTCCTTATCAATAAACATAATTATCACAACTTCAAACATATCAAATCATAGTAATACTGACTAATTAATGGTGAATCATGAACCTCACATAATTGCTTAATATCTCATTTTAAGTACATGCAAGATATTAGTTTCCCATAATATCATTTCAAGCCTTAAAACTCTTTTAGAAACTAATTCTTTTTGGTAATCTTGAAAGAAATTATAGAACCAAATCACTTTAGGCCTACCTTAATCATGAGGTCAATTTATACATTGAAAGAATGTTCATGATTAAAATTCTCACTTAAGATAAAAGGAGCAAGTCTTGAGCTTTTAAAGATTTAGGTGATACTAGAATCATAAACATGCTATGCAACCTCATTTTAATCTTATCTTTATAAGGTGATAACTTGGAATTGTAAACATGATGCAAGAAACTGAGGCGGTCAGCATGGACAAGTGAGGGAGAAGAGAATCTTAATAAAAGAAAAATAAGAAGTTGAAACGGCGGTAGTCCGCTGGACCGGTGAAGGGAGAAGAGAATTCTTATTAAGCTCCAACTCAAGACTTCTTGAAGAATAAATTCTTTGACTCCAATAATCTTAAGGAAATATGCATCCTTAGGATACTACCATTTTCCAACTTTGCTTGTGATACTTGGGCAAGTCTTTGAGCTCTAAATTCTTAGGTGATGACATAATAATAAACATGCCATGCATTCATTCTTTTAGCCATTATAAAATAAAGTGAGAGCATAAAATAAATATGAGATGCATCCTCTTTATTATCTTTGAAGATTAAGTGACAACTTGAAACATAAATATGAAATATGTAAGTTCATTTATTTATTCTTGAGAATTTAGTGATGACATAAAAGTAAACATGGTTATGCAAGGCATAAACTTAGACATGGATGCAAGTTCCTTTTATTTCTTTACTAGAGCTCTTCCAAGACTTTAGAGAAATATAAATTCAACCCAATATATATCTTAGCAAGACAAAGTGAAAAATACATCTTTCAAGTTCTAAACTCAAGATCTTTATTTTTTCATCATAAAAACATCATTCTTTAAAGTTTTGCATCAAGTGGAATTTTCAAGCTTTAAAGGCATAACTTGTGATGGATTTACAACCCATACTCAAGGTCCTCATCATCAAGCCATCATTTCATTCCTTCTTAGGCCATTTGGAAAATTGAATTGAAAAAGAAAATGTTCATTGATTCAACATTTTTGAGCTAGAAACATAACTTGTCATAGCATAAAATGAACTTAGAAACAACTCCCTAACTAATTTTATTTGAAGGAAAGGAAGAGAACTTGGTTTCTTGAAGTGAAATGAAACAAAATATCCTTGAAAGGTTGAAGAAAGAATTTTGGCCAAGGGGGAAGAAAGAAAGAAAGTTTTTGAGCTTAGGAAAAACTTGAAGTTGTGAAATTTTTGAGCAAGCCTTTAATGACTTCTAAGCATGCCTATTTATAGAAGAATTGAAGCTCATGTATGGACAAGAGGAGGAGGAAAATCTGACTAAATTTGAGGAGGAAACAAGGAAGGAAAAATCATCTTGTTTGGTGGCTTAAAACATGGAATCATGTTTCAAATTTCCTTGTTTTATGGTAATTTTTGGCATTATGTTTTAGTGCAATTTTCTGGTGTATTATGGCTGCATTATTTCGGCCATTTGCAGCCCATGGAAGAGAAATTTGTGTGTTCCATGTATTATTTAGGTGTAGGTAAGTATCTTTGCAATTTAGAGAATTTGCAATTAAGGGCTTAGGTGAATTAGTAAGCAATTTGGGTGTTTCTAAGCAATTTTTGGTTCTAATCAATTTAAATAAATAATTTTGACTCTAGATTAAGAATTAGAATTTAATAAGCTTTAATTTGAGCCTAATATTGCTTATGTTTTGCTAGACAAATCAAAAATCTCAAAATTTGCAAAACTACAAAGAGGGGGCAAAATCGTAACTTCACTCAAAAATTCTGGGCCATCCGAACTTAACCAATGGCCAATCATAGCTTAAAAACACCTTTTAAAACATTTTAGTGAGGTTCGGGCTAAGTCGGCACGCAAATTGGAGTTAAAACGCCGCAGGGGCATTTTGGTCATTTCGCGCGTCGAAACTCAAAATTGATATTCTTCTCCTTATTAACACACATAACACAAACAATCCCCTATTATCCTCAAAACATCCCCTTGAGGACGGCTGGGGCCCACGATCCTCATTTTCTGAGTAAAATAACCTCAGGGGCATTTTGGTCATTTTACACGTACAGAAATTCGGGGCTTGCGACTCTTGCAGGAATCGCTCATAACCTCTTTTCTATTGTTATATTCCTCTATTGAGGATTGTTCGTCTCAAATTTATATAAGAATTACCTAGGATAATTCGATAATTTCTAAATGACAGTAAAAGTTGGCGTTACAATTTGTGTTCCATATATTATTTAGGTGTAGGTAAGGTATTCTTGCAAATTAGGAAATTTACGATTAATGGCTTAGGTGTATTAGTAAGCAATTTGAGTGTTTTTAAGAAATTTTGGGTTCTAATCAATCTAAATAAATAATTTTGACTCTAGATTAATAATTAGAATTTAATAAGCTTTAATTTCAGCCTAATATTGCTTAGGTTTCATTAGACGAATCGAAAATCTCAAAATTCGCAAAACTGCGCAAAAGAGGGGCAAAATGGTCATTTCGCTCAAAAACTTCCCAAGGCCACCCAGACTTAACCAATGGACAATCATAACTTAAAAACATGTTTTAAAACATTTTAGTGAGGTTCGCTCAGTCGGCACGCAATTGGAGTTAAAAGCTCATGGGTGTTTTGGTCATTTCGCACGTCGGAGCTCAAAATTAGAATTCTTCTCCTCTATTAACACACATAACACAAACAATCCCTTATTTGAGGATTGTTTTCGGATCTAAAATTTTTATGTAAGAATTACTTAGGGTAATTCGGTAATGACAGTAAAAATTGGGGCGTTACAATATTCAGAGTTTGCACCTAAGAGGAGATTGAATTCTCCATTGAATTGGTCCAAGGGACGGGTCCTATCTCAATTGCCCCTCAGGATGTCACCCTTAGAGTTGAAGGAATTAAAGGCACAGATTGAAGAACTATTAGGGAAACATTTCATTGACCAAATGCCCTCCATGGGGGGCCCTGTTCTTCCTGGTAAAGAAAAAGGATGGGGGCATGAGACTTTGCGTAGATTATAGGCAATTGAACAAAGGACTATCAAGAACAAGTACCCTTTGCCAAGGATTGATGACCTTATGGACCAGCTGAGGACAACCGTTTTCTCAAAGATTGAACTTAATCAGGTTATCATGATTCAAAGTTCGAGACAAGGACATTCCAAAATGCTTTTAAACTCGATATGGACATTATGAGTACAGGGTGATGTCTTTTGGACTGACCAATGCTCCAGGTATTTATGGATTATATGAACCGAATCTTCCACCCCTACTTGGATAAATTTGTAGTCGTCTTTATAGACGATATACTTTATATTCAAGGACCGAAGAAGAACATGCGGAGCATCTTTGGGCCTGTGTTACAAATCCTAAGAGAAACGAAGTTGTATGCTAAGTTGTCAAATGTGAGTTTTGGATGGAAGAGGTTAGGTTTCTTGGCCATGTGGTATCGCAAGGAGGAATCTCCATAGATCCAAGCAAAGTAGAATTAGTACTTCATTGGGGACGACCAACCACGGTGATTGATTCGGAGTTTCCTAGGATTAGCTAGATACTATAGGCGATTTATCATGGGTTTTTCTCAAATAGCGTTACCTTTGACTAAGTTAACCGGAAGAACGCTCAATTTAAGTGGATGCCAGAGTGTAAAACTAGTTTCCAGGAGTTGAAGCAAAAGTTGACCATGGCTCCAGGTATTTATTACCTAATCCTCATGAACCCTTTCAGGTTTATTGTGATGGTTCTAATAAGGGTTTAGGATGTGTGTTGATGTAGAACCAAAATGTGGTTGCCTATACTTCTCGCAGTAAACCCCAGAAGTAAACTACCCAACTCATGACCTTGAACTTGCAGCTGTGGTTTTTGCTCTAAAACTGCGACACCATCTTTATGGTGTACAGTTCAATGTCTTCTCTGATCATAAAAGCTTAAAATACCTTTTTGATCAAAAAGAGTTGAATATGAGGTAAAGAAGGTGGATGGAGTTCCTCAAGGATTACGAGTTTCAGTCTAAACTACCACCCAGGCAAAGCAAATATTGTGGCAGATGCCTTGGGGAAATCCCTGAGTGTAGCATGCCTGATGATCAAGGAAACAGAGTTAGTGGAGAGCTTCAAGAGGCTTAGTGTGGGTATGTCTGTGAACCCAAAGGGTGTGAGGTTAGGTCAATCGAGTAACGAGTGAGTTCAGGAACGAATTTTGGTTGCACAACTCGAAGATCAAGAGCTTCAAGAGATTCTAAAATCATTCATACCAAGAAGTTGCCAGAATTTACCCAAGACTAGCGAGGTATATGGAGGTATAGGGATAGAGTCTGTGTACCTGCAAGTGGTAATCTTAGGAATGAGATTTTAAAGGAGGTGCACAAAGGCGAATTCACTATACACCCTAGACTAGTAAAATGTATGCAGATCTTAAGAGTATGTTTTGGTGGCCCGGGATGAAGAGGAACATAGTGGAGTTTGTTCAGAAATGTCTAACTTGCCAGAAAGTTAAAATAGAACACCAGAAGCCAGCTGGTACCTTGCACCCCTTAGAAATTCCGAATGGAAGTGGGAAAGTATCTCCATGGACTTTGTGATGGGTTTGCCAAGGACATCATCGGGCCATGATGCTATATGGGTTATAGTGGATAGATTGACCAAGTCTCTCATTCTTACCCATCAAGGTTGGTTATCCTTTGGATAAGTTAGCTTCTTTGTACATCCAAGAAATAGTGAGGCTACACGGTGTCCCTTCTTCAATAGTTTCCGAGATTGAAGATTTACTTAAATTCTGGAGCTTTCCAAAGAGCCTTTGGAACCAAACTTTGTTTGAGTCCTGCATATCACCCCAACGACGGACAAACCAAATGCACCATACAAACTCTGGAAGTTATGCTAAGGGCATGTGTGATTGAGAAAAGGGAAGTTGGGATAACTGCTTCCGTTGGTTGAGTTTGCTTATAATAATAGCCATCACGCTAGTATTGGCATGGCCCCGTATGAAGCTTTATATGGAAGGAAATGTCAATCTCTTTTGTGTTGGTATGATTCGGGGAAACAAGGTTATTAGGACCCGATCTTGTTAATCAAACGATGAGCAGATCCAGAAAATTAGGAGAAAAGTCCTTATACAAGAGTCATCAGAAGAGCTATGCTGATGCTCGAAGGAAACCCTTAGAGTTTCAAGAAGGACAACATGTATTCCTGAAGGTTACACCTACTACAGGAGTAGGTAGAGCCCTAAGAGTCAAAAAGTTGTCACCCAGGTTCATAGGCCCTTTTCAAATCCTCCGACGGATTGGGTTAGCCTTTCAAATAGCCTTACCCCCACATCTATCCAATCTTCATGATGTCTTCCACGTATCTCAACTCAGAATGTATCATCAGATCCAAATCATATCATTGAACCCGAATCCATACAGTTACGGGATGACTTGACGTTTCAAGCCCTCCCATTCAATCGTGGATAGAAAAGTCAGACAAACTGAGAAATAAATCGGTGCAACTGGTAAAAGTGGCTTGGGGTGGACAGGGAGTGAAGAATATACATGGGAACTAGAGTCAAACATGAAGAAAGACCATCAGAATTGTTTCCAGGTATGAAATTTTGAGGACAAAATTTTTATTAAGGCGTGTAGTAATGAAACACCCTAATTTTATAACCTAATTTCCTTTAGAAATTAATGGGGGATTTTTAATGCAAATATTAAGATTTTGACAGACGTAGCAATGATGAGAATGATTATATGTTCGAGCAAAAAAAAAAAATGTGAATAGTATTTTGTGGGCCTGGATAGCCAAAACCCTAGATTCGGCACCCAAGGTTCCCGAAGTTAGGAAAACATGAGAAATAAGGTTAAAAATAAGTAGGAATGAAAATTTGATGCTTAGAATTTATTTTCGTGTAATATTGATTTAATCGGATACAACGTTTACCGGTTTGGTAAAATTTCAATGTGCGATTTTTTATAAACAGTTTTCTTACTAATGGATAATGTTTATCTTGCTTAGCCAAGTGTAAGGCTAAGATTTAATCTTGTAAAGCAAGATTAAAACCTAGCCATTTACATTAGTTTCTTTTATAAAGCAATTTGACTTTATGTTACAATAATGATATCACTTGATATAAGATAAACTCAAACCACCTAACTCCATTAAATCCATCTCCTTGTTCGGCCATCATCATCAAAGAGGAGTTTCAGCCACCATTTTCATTCCTTAGGAGTTCTAAGCTTGCAAACCCAAAAGCCTTAGTTTAGTGTTGTCAAAATTACCAACTTCCTTCACAAAAATTCATCTACACTTCAATCCCCACAATTCTAACCGATTAAAATTTCAATCCTACACCAATTCTCACTTTGATCCCTCACTTCCTCACTGCCTAGGGGAGGTTTGGTGTTTGATTGGAGGTCCTCAAAGTGAAGAGAAATCAAGTAGGGCATCCTTTGGAGCATAGAGCTCAAGAACCCTCAAAGTAGGGTTTTTCTTTACTTTGGTTTGTCCAATTTATTTGAATGTGTTTTAAGTGAGCTAAGTTTGAAATTTCTCTTTATATCGGTTGATGTTATGTTTGTATTGATGTATTAATTTTTGTTGTGTGTTTGGATGATGTTAAAAAATCATTTTTGTCAAAAGGGGTTTTGGTCTATGTTGCTAGATTTTCAGGTTTCTTGGAGGTGTATAATCATGATTTTTCTGGGCATGTTGTAGTCATTTTCATGATCTGAAAACTTATATGTCCAAGTTAACATCTTGAAATAGTCCCATGAATTTTCTTGGGTTCTAATTTTGGGTTAAACTGCCTTAAAAAAATCAGTAACCGAAATTGTTTAGATGCTGCCTGAAATAGTGAAACTGAAGCAATAAAAGTGCCCGATTTTATTACCATAGCAAATGATTGAATAAACCTTTGAAATTTTTACATGAAGTCAATAACATATTGAAGTGTCACTGTAAATGTTTTTGTGACTTGATTCAATCATTTTCTAGGGTTAAAAATTGTGAGAACCCTGGCCTGATCAATGAATTGATGGTCCCTGACCACTGAAATTGTACAATTTACTGAAGGAGTTAGAAAGCTCCGTTTATATTGAAATTTTTACAGGGCTTCTTAGACACATTGAAGTGTCACCGATAATTTTTGTGGCCCTTAAATTGGCCATATGATATGGAAAATAAATCTTGATACTTTAGCATAAATTCTGCCAACATGCTGAAATAGAATCCAAGTATTGATTTAGTGATATGATGACTTGTGATTCAACTAGGATGTAAATGAATGCATGCTATGGACCTTAATGATTACTTCATGAGAAAAGAATGGGAAATTCCTTGTAAATGAATACCTACATATTGCTTATACATGCATTTGAGAAAAGAAAAAGAAAAGTACCTAATGCGAGTATATGCCAAAAGAGAATGTATAAATGTCCCTTGTGCATGTTTTAACATATAGGAAAGACGAAGACAAGGCTTATATGGGTGAGAGAGGTAAGACAAGAATAAGAGCTTCCCCAGAGACTTTATCAGTCAGTAGGCATATCGGCTAGGAATAGAACTGTGTGATTCGGAAATGGAAAAAATGAAGTCCAATGATCACGAGTAGGAATGAGCTCATGTCCTAGCAGTCTATTGTCCTTTGTGGAACTGTCTAATGTAGACACCTCTTGATGTGATATTAAGCCTCCCTTATGTTAATGAAAAGAGAAAATGCAAGAAATGGGATTCCATGGCTCCAAATAGCAATGCATAATTCATTATTGTGGTTGTATCTTGATTTCACATAATGTACATACTTTGGTGGTGGTGGTGATTATAATTCTTCCATGATTATTCTTATGTGCATTCAGTTGATGTTGATTTCTATATCGTATATGAGGGATTACCCTACTGAGAATTTTATAATATTCTCATCCCTATGTGCATATATGTTGTATTGCATTCAGATGCCATCGGTGATTCTCTTCCT
>JAMLFY010000004.1:45676887-45815892 GCA_030441495.1 Dalbergia oliveri | reverse complement strand
GTAGTCAAGATTAATTGAATTGTAACTAGCTTCAATCTCTCTTGACTTTTCCTCATTTCATGTCTCATTTTTAGCTTCATATTATAAAATTTAAAGACATGTTTTTGCAATTTCTTATATTTGAGTCTATTCCTTGCCTTGGTATAGATATAGTTGAATGTGCTCCAATTTCTTTCACATTTTGTGGCTGAAGTTGTTGTCACAACCCAACTTGGGAACGTGATTGGCACATCAAGAATCTTATCCCCATATAAGCCTTTTGGGTGACATGACTATCTCAATGCATAATCTATCAAAATATCATACTTAAAACATAATTTTCTTCTAAATCAAAATCCATTTCTCTATTTAAAACATTGTACTTAAGTTCATAAAGATTGAAATATTTATCTTGTGTGTGTGTATATACATATATATGTATGTATGTATGTATGTATGAAATTCTGAAAATATCTTAATAAATTGGAAAATCCATTCAACACAAACTAAATCATGAGTTCGTATTTGGCTTGCTACATAAACTCTAATCATAGTCTACAATCTCAATTCTATACTTGAAATCTTTAAATATACATGGATGTTCAAAATTCTGAATTTAAATACATAATCTCAAAATACACGTGTAGCTTGGATCCTCTGTAAAACTACTAGAGCACTCTAAAACTAATATAGCCTAATCTAAGCCTTCAAGTAATGTAAAGCTCAACAAAGGATAGTTGTGGTTCCTAAGGAAGAATTAAACAATGCCTGTATCTACAATTATAGAGGAAGGGAGAGGGGTGAGTTCAACGGACTGAGTGAGTGAATTCTCACACATCACCCACATGGGACAATCAAGAGAAATACACAATGTAATATACATGCAGCAAACATAAATAATTTGATATTTATATACATAGCTAGCTAGCAAAACACTTTTCACTCTATAGATTCATAAACAAGCATTTCTAAATTCACAATCAAGCAAGAAATCATTTTAACTAGTAGTGTGGTAATTCCTAGAGAAACAATAAATCTCTAGTCATATGTACATATATATATATAGCAATAACAATAATATCCCTGAATTTCTCCCATCTTAGGATTATGCATGTCAACCATGACATAACGAATCCTCTCTGTGATTGCTCAAGGATCTAAATCAGACACTTAACTAGGTTCAATCTCTACATATAGATTGCCCTAAGGACAACTTAGTACCAAGGTTAACAATAGCTTTTAGTTAACTCATCTTTGTTTTCTATAGCTAGTCTAAACTAGTTTGTACTTAAATATATTTGAAACTTTTAAATATGTCAAAGCTCTAAAAACTATGAAACTCTGGATTCATATAACTCTAACAATTTGATTTTAGCATAATTGTGGCTAAAATCATGCCCAAGGGATCACCACTTGTAAGCACAGTGATTTCAAAAGCCCACAAAATATATATTCTCCAGTTGCTACAAATCATATTGAACTCCATATTTCTAGTATCATCATCAACTGATTAACTCTAATATCATATTTCAAACATCATGTTTCATATCTTGAAAACTCTAAAAGTGTAATACCATATGTATTCAAAGCTAAATTGTAACACCGAGAAATTATTTAAAAATTAATTTGAGCTTTATTAATGTGAATTTAAAAAATCAACAATTTTAGCGATGATGAGGATAGTACTACGATGTGAAAAAAAAATTTGGGCAGGCATGAATAGTGACCTTATGAGCTCGTCGCGAGTAAAACCTAAAATTCAAACAGGAAAATGCAGAAACTAAGAAATTATAGGATTGAGATTATAAATGGTAAGGAATGAGAATTTTATACCTGGAATTAATTTTTGGACAATGTTTAATTACTCAGTTGGTGTTTTCTCGTTTCAAGAATTTCGGTGTATGATTTCTAACACTGAAAGCTAGTTTGATCTTTACAAAGGAAGATTTTTATACATTTAAATGAAATGAATGGCTAAGATTTAATCTTGAATTACAAGATCAAATCCTAGCCATTCATCTTATTTCTTTTAGAAAGAATTATCCTTTATAATTAAATAATGTTTCTAACTTAGTATAAGATAAGCATTAGCCATTTATCTTATTAATTTTTCCTTCCTTGTTCAACTAGCAAGCAGCAACATCAACGTCCATTTTGCTTCACAATGAACCTCAAGAAACTTGATTCAAACCTCAAAATCTTTGCCTAGACTAGCTAAAATTACAAAGTCCTTTTACTAAACTTATTCCACTAATCAATATCTACCAATCTAACCAATTGAAATTTCAATTCCTTACCAATCCTCACCTTGATACCTCATTACCTCACTGCCTAAGGAAGGTTTGGGCCTAGTTTGGTGGCATTGAAGTGAAGAGAAACCACTTGGAACATCCTTTAGAGTTATAAAGCTCTAAAGTTTTCAAAGTAGGGCTTTAATTGTTCTCTTTTCCTTCCAATTTTGCTCTAAAATTTTCTGATTGATTTGGCTATAATTTTCTAGATGTATTGGTTATGAAAGATATATATTGATGTGTTTAATTTAGTGGAGTGATTGGATGATGTTAAAATTTATTTTTCTCAAAATATACTTTGAACCTTGTTGCTAGAAAATCCTAGTTTTAAGCAAGTTGGGAATTTGTTTGAATTTTTAACATAATTAGAGATCTTGGATTGAGCTGAAAATTTTATGAGATGTAGCTAACTTGTTGAAGTGTCTCCAGTAAAACTTGGAGCAATTCTAGGCACTTTTTCTATGTTAAAAAAAATCAGAGAACCGAATTGGTTATGTTGCTACCTAAATAGTCAAATTTATGGGACACTGAAATTGTCTAATTTTGTTAGCATATCAAATGATTGATTCTTAAGCTAAAATTTTTACAAGGTATTGAGGATATCTTGAAGTCCAACCCTGAATTTTTGTAAGATTTTATATGATCATTTGATAGGGTAATAAAATTAAGACTTATGGCTATTTATGAAACTGAGTAGTTCTAACCTTCGAATTTGTCTAATTTTGTTAATATAGCTAGAGACCTTGTTTTGCTCTGAAATTTTTATAGGACCTTGTGGACACATTGAAGTATCTTAGGTAATTTTTATAGCCTCTGAATTAGTTGTTTGATGTGCAACTTAATTTTGCTACTTTAGTATAAAAATCTATCCAGGTATTGGAAATAAACCCAAGACTTGAATTGGTAATGTAATGGCATTTTTGGTTCAAGTATAATGTATATGAATGCATGCAAGTTACTTTAAAGATTGGTTTATAAGGCATGATTGAAATCACTTGTGATTGAATGCCTTCATGTGGCTTATACATGCATTTGAGGAAAGAAAAGTACATGATGCAATTATGTGAGAAAAGATAATGTATACACTTCAATCGTGCATGTTCTGACATATGGACAAAACAGAAATAAGACTTATGTTGGGTAAAAGGGGAAGGCAAAAGGAGGAACTTCCCTAGAGATATTATGAGTTGGTAGATGTATTAGTTAGGACAAATTCTGTGAGATTCAAAAAAGAAATATGAAGTCTGATGATCACATATAATGAGCTTAGTCCTTGATTGACGTCTATTTCCCATTTGTGGAGTTGGTAGATACCATTTGGTATAAACTATAAATTGTGGAGTTGTCCATGGCAGATACCCATTGGGTATAAACTAAGTCTTTCCCATGTCGATGAAAAGAGAAAATGCACTAAATTAAGTTTTGTGGTCATAAGAAAATCTGGAACCAGTTTGATTATGTGAAGAGCACTTTAAGATAAAGTCACTACATTTAGCATATGCATATTCACATCATATTGAATCATTTTGTTTAACATTATTTACTATGACTATGAGCTTTATGATATAGGAGTACTAAGTGACTGATTATTAAAAGGAACCCACTTCGAGGTATGATTTGGAACTTTAAAAATGAACTGTTGCTATGTAGTGCATGATCACCCTTTTCCTAATAAATCGAAGTGGCTAGAATGATGACGATTGCATTTATTATTGTGTATTTAGGGGAAAGTCCTCCTGAGAATTGTATAATTCTCACCCTCTACGTGTTTATGTTTTCTGTTCGTCTCAGGTTGATGCAACCAACTATGGAGTTGCTACACAAAAGGAATCATATTTGTGGTTTAGTGTCTGAGGCTTATATTGGTTGTACTTAGTTGTAGATATATGTATGTAATTATAAATGAGGATATATGTGTATTAAAACTCATAAAGATTTTCTTTTGTACTTGACGTTGGATACAATACATGTAATGTTTCTTTGTTATATATATTTTAATATAATTATGACCTAGTTACTACGATTTTATCGATCTTGCTATAGATAATTAAGAAAGGTCTGCTAATTATAAGTAACAACTCCTTGTATAATGTCATGACTTAAGGATGATATTGTACTCTAGAGGATGTTACATAAATCATACCCTACTCTATCTATCCATAATAACTTTACTTGATTTCTTTTATAAAAACTTCTGAAATCTTTTAAAACCGTGGCAATGTCATAAAGCCATAAAACGCGTTGACAACTTTCTTAAACTTTTCTAACTTACGTAATTTCCAATAAATTTCTTCTTGAGCACAAAAAACTTTTTATCACATACAACATATCAATTATGGTCCCATGGTTTTTTAAAATACATTTTTAATGCTATAGTAAAAAATCCTACTCTTTGCACTATTGCCATAACTTGCAAAAATCATATTTGTACATGCTTTCATCTCTAACTTTATATTTAACAAACATCATGCATAAACATATTCATAATGATTGAAAATAAGGTCATGAGTTTGAACCCACTCACCATTAGGAGGGAGTATGTAGGACTACCAACTTGACCTTGAAAGCTTGGAATGACACCAACCACTCCATAAAGCAACTTGGACTCATAAATAATCTATGGGTGTCTCAAAATAACCCTAGATCAACTCTAACAACTTTGGGGAACACCTCCACTTGACAATAAGAGATAACAAAGCCCATACTCTAGAACATGAATAGAGAGGAAGAAAATGACAACACCCACTAGATCTCTTACCTTTGAGCTTGGAATATAAAGATTGGAATAGGATTGAGAGTGAGGAAGATAAAAAGGAAGAAATGGTGTGTAGAGGTTTCTGGTTTTCCTGAAGTGAAAACTCGAAAGGAAGGGTTTTTAAAGGGATGGGGGATCACTTACTCAAAACTACGTCGTTTTGGACGTCAAATTTTAGGGTCCTTCCTAGCGAGCCTCTAGCTCTCACTCGCTAAGTGAGACTCTCTGGCACAAACAAGGTCAGATGGGCTCCCTATACTCACTATAGCAAACTGGTTCTGCATGATTCTTGTTGCAGCATGGTTTTTGCAATTTAGGGCCTTCTCCTACATGAGTGGGTCCCAGAGGCACAGGGCCACATAAACTTGTCTCCAGACACGTGTAGCTGAGGTATTAAATAGAGGTTGTCACCTACCTCCTCAAATTAAAAATTATTTTAATGCTAAGTTTCCCAAAAATGTAGTAAAAGGGCACAACTTAGGTCATTTCTCAAGGAGCCTTCAAAACTTACTAGGAAAACTGGGTTTTTAAAGAATGAGAATTAAGTAGTTTAAATTGAAAGATAATAACAACAAGATAATAACAATGGAGAAGAAGGCACTAGTGCAAGGTATTCCTAGGATTGGAAATTAATTATGATTGACTAAATATTGAATCCATTAGTGGCTATTAGTAATTAATTATTGACAATTCTATTAGTGATTAATCGATCCTTAGAATTTCACCAATACAAATAATCAATAAATGAGATCTCAATTTATTTAGAAATTATAGTGATTTAAGGTACCAATTGCTATAGTCTAACTCCAATCAAAAGGTTAATTCTAATGCTCTCCCTCAAACATAAACCAATAGATCTATCAATTTATGCCCAAAGGGTTTCTCTAAATGACGATCGTCAATTTAGTTATCGCAATAAAAATTATAGCAATTACCACAACAATTATAGGAAGAAAACTACAAAACATTGAGAAAACTAATGCATTCAATACAAACAAAGGGTCTCAAATGTCATCCTAATCCATCTGGAAATACCTACACTAGTAAGAGAAATCTACCCTCTATCTCTGAGGATTACAATCAATGAATCTAAAAGAGTACCTAGAAATAATAGCAATAATCCTTGCTACCATCTACAAAATCAAAACAGTTCACCTATGGAATCCTAAGAGAGAAAAGTATAAGAGAAGAAGATAGAGAGAGATGTAAAGAAAGAATAATAGCAACCTAATTACAGATCTAAAACAAGTTCAAAAGCTAGCGTAAATGTCTGTCTCAATCCCTTAAATACGCTTCTAAAAATGGGCCAAAGTGCGCCCAAAAACCAATTAATAAACTGATATCCTATCATCAAATGAGCGTAAGCACTAAATGAGCGCTCCAGCACTAAATGAGCGTTATAGTGCTCACTAGAACGATGAGGCTAAAAATTGGATGGTTGTCACTCTGCTAAGCGTTGTATCCAAATGTGAGCCCTACGCTTTTTCTTCCTTTGCTCCCTGCTCCTTCCTAATAGTTTGCAACCTGTTCTTGACATTTTGCACTTGATCTAAAACTCCTATGCACAAAACCATACTCAAAGAGACAAGTCAAACGCAAAAGGGTATAATTACAAATTATTCCAAAATCAATGCAAAAATCAATAATTCTATTAAAATAACAAATGAGAAATAAATCAAAATCCTTATTAAATAATTCCAACTTGGGAACATGACAAGCACGTAGGAGTCCCATCCCCATGTAAGCCTCATGACCTCTGAGTCTCTATATGTATATTTTAATAATAAAATCCATTTAAATAAAATATCATTTCATTTCTAATATAAATCTTTCTTTTGGAAATCAAAAGCATAATGGATAACGAGTTCATAACTATTCTCTAAATAAATTCTCTATAATACAAAATATATAAATCCTCTACACAAATAACCATGAAAGCTATAATCATGCAAATACAAATCCAGAACAACTCATGATATACAAAATGCAACTATCTCTATGGTCGGGACCTTGCCCACAATGAAATTGGATTACTATAACTAAATAAAAGGATACTTCACTCTATAGTGAAGCTCACTGAAGGTATCTCCACCATTAAAGAGGACGTGGCTAGGAAGGATTCCGGAGCTGCTATATCTGTAATGGGATAAAAAGAGAAGGGTGAGTTTTATCCAAAACTTGAGTGAGTAAATTCTCACTTGAAACCCTCTTCATAGGACAGCAACAACATGATGCATGAAACAATAATAATAATAACAGTAATAAGACAAGCTCTAAAACAACTCCATAAATGTATATATAAACATTTTGAAACAAAACCATAAGCTTATCTGAATCATAAATATCAATACTTTGAACTACATATGCACATACATATAAAACTGGTAATCACTGTACATAATTTTCCTTATTCTCTATGAGCACCTTACTAGGTCCTGAACTTCTCAAATCTCAAAAATCCTCCTCCATGGCCATTCAAGGGATTGCCCCTATGGCTGCTAAATACTATTGCCTCCATGGTTCTTAAATATTATTGCCTCCATGGCTATTAAATACTATTGGCTCCATGGATGTTTAATACTATTGCCTCCTTGTTTAATACTATTGCCTCTATGACTATTAAATACTATTGCCTCAATGGCTATTAAATATTATTGCCTCCATGGCTATTTAATGTTATTGTCTTTATGGTTGTTTCATAATATTCATCATACATAACTCAATGAAAATAAATAATATCAACAATACTAAAATTCCACAAGTAAAGGGTGGGTGCTCAGTCCTTTGCAAACAAGAGTCCCTAAATTCTAGTACTCTAAAGTTCTGGATTCATATAACTTTAGCCATCTGACTTTAGCATAATTGTGGCTATGAGAATCATGCTCAAGGGATCACCCGCTTGTAGGCATTCCAACTTCAAGCCCACGGAATATGTATCTGGTAGTTGCTATGATTCATACTAAATTTTGTACCTCTTAGTACCATAAAGCTGAAATTCTAAATTCGTATCTTAAGCTAACACATTTTTATAATCTAGAAATATTGTACTTCAAAATCAATAGGATTCAAAATCATGAAAACTCTGAAATCATAATAACATATGCTTCCAAAAGCTAAATCATACTCTGTTATATATATATATATATTCTCTAAAACTCTGTGCTAAGCTCTTCTCTAGGTTTAAAACTCTATCATATACTTATGCTCTACTCTTAAAACCTTTGTAGTAATTCACAAATATATAAATAAGATCATATTCATAATCTAGCTCTTTATTTAAAATTGTTTTAGCAACAATGGTCCTATGAGTCTCTTTAAACATATAATTCATGCTCTTTGAAAATCATAATCTTATAAACTTGACAAAAACGATAGTAATTTATAACTTCTTTAAAATCATGCAATGATGCTACAATGTGAGGAAAATAGCTCTAATGACCAAAATAAAGGTTACAGGATTGAACCCACTCACCTAGAGGGAGAACAAGAGACGTCAACACCAATGGAACTCGTGGAGATAAGGATGACACCAAATTCTACTATAACAACCATAAAACTCAAGATCAATCTCTTTAAATACCTAGATAACCCTAATCTAGCTTTGACAATTTGGGGGAGCACCCACACTTGATAACAATGAGAGAAAAACAACACCCATACTAAGAACTTAGAAGAAGGACGAGGAAGAAGACATAGATCAACAACATTTACATACCTTTGAAGCTTGAGGATGATGGATTGTGGTAGATTTGAGAGAAGGAAAGAAGATAAGGGTTTAGGGGAAGGGTTTCTAGTTCTATCCCGAAAACTTGAGCCTGAAGGGTTTTTAAAGGGGTATGGATCATTAAACCAAAACTGTAACGCTGGGTGACTGGGTAGGAGTAATCCCAAGTCAAGAAACAGGAACAAGGAGCGTCCCTGCAAGGTCTCTAAGTAGAGGGGTACATGAATGAACCAATTACACACTGGAATGAGAGGGATCCTGAAACTATGAAGGTATGGGACTATATAGTTAAGGATGACTTATATGAATTGATTGATACTACCTATGCCAACAAGATGCATCTTTCTTTTTGGTAGCCCATCACGAAAGAACTCCATGGTTAAGCGTTCTTGACTTGGAGCAATTTTGAGATAGGTGACCTCTTGGAAAATTTTCCCAGGAAGTGTATGACTGAGGACAAAGAACGCTAAAAGACTTGCTTTGGTTTATGGGGACAGTCATCAATCCATAAAGCAACAGGGAATGTTACAAATGGTATTAGAGCCTACACCTCTTCTAGTCAGTGTGGTTCAAAGAACGAACCAAGCAAAACCAACAACATGTTTCCTATATCGAGGCCTTCTCGGCTACACGGGTGGGTCCTGGGACCCTAGAGCTGTATGAAACTTATCTATGGGCATGTGTCACTCGGCATCACAATAACTCAGTAAAACTCATGCAAAAAGATAAGGTTTTGTAGGAAAATAAGTGGCATAAATGCCCTTTATCAAACTCTACATTTAAGCTTTCACATGTCCTCATGTGAAACTAAGATTAAATCAAGGCATGGATGAGAAACAGTATATAAGGACTAGACTAGACTCCTAATCTAAAATACATGATACATGAAATTAAATAATAATACATCAATCTAATGAACCTAAAGACACAATAGTAAGCTTTCACACTAACAACTAAGAGAATTACATTAAGCAAGGCATGAACAAGGACATAGCACAAAAGGTATAATCCACATATGATGTATGGGCCAAGTATAGAAATCCTCCTAAGGTCAGTGTTTGCCACTCATTCACTCAAGTGTTTGGGGTTATGATGCACACTCAATCACCTCAAATGAAAATGCATTACCATAGGCTTGCCAGTCTCATTCTCCATTTTGTCACATACACATGCATACCAAATCAAGATGACATACCTTTGGTTGTAATGAGGCTTATGTGAAGATGGGTAATTATATAGGCTAGTGAGCTAAACCTTGAGTCAAAGGAGAGCAAATGTATTCATAAAGAGCATAAGTGCTTAAGGGTTGTCTAACTTAACACAATTAGGCCTTTCTTTTGCAATGTGGCACACCTTCAACCCAAACTTTCTAGAATATATTTTTTATCAACCTTTCATTCTCATTTCTTTATTTTTTTTCTTCTTGGTGCAGCTAATTTGTTTTTGTATACATTGTTCCTCCCCCATACTTAAATTAGGGTATGTCCTCATGCTCCTCCCCATATTTATGCTCAAGTACATATTAGAAAAGCACAAATGCTCTCCTAAGCCTAAAAAGTTAGGATATTTCATGGTTTTTCACTTTTGGCTAAGGATGTGCTAAACAAAAGAATGAGCAATAAGGCTCAAAGGGGCTAAACAATGGTAACATGCAAAGCTTGACTATATGGGCAAATGGCTAAAAGTAAGAAAAATGCCTCAATCATATTCAAACATGCACATGAAAAACATATTTTCAAACAAGACCCTAAGCAATTTCTAGAATGCAAATCCAAAAAAGGAAACACACATGAACAAATAAGGATAGCACATGATAGTCCAATCAAAGAGGCTCAAAATCTCACAAGTAAAAGTGCATGTACTCAATCCAAACAACACAATGAATCCACCAAGCATACAATACAAAATAGTCAATGCCAAGCAAGTCAATAAGGTGCATGTGGTGTGAGCCTATACATGGGATCTCTAAGGTGTAAACGGGATGGTGTAAAATGCAAACAAAAATAAAAATGATGCAAGACTTCAAAAATAAAATGTAGAAAAATAAAAGGGAAAGGTAAAGAAAAACCTTACGGTGGATCTCCCACCCAGCACTTTCTTTACGTAAGTTAGGCGTTAAGACCCTCATGTAGGGTGTACAGGTTCAACCCACAATAGGCCAACTGAGCTCCCAAATCCTTAGAGACTTCATGAAGGTGCATCAACTAGTGCCCATCAATATCACATTAAATCACCTTGGAATTCTCTAATTCAATTACAATCAGGGTGCACACGGGTGACCAAGAATGGTCCTTTCCATCTAGACTTTGGCCTTGCAGCCATCTCTTACCGGGCTCATGCAACAAGATCCACTACCCTTCACAAGGCTTCCTTCCCAATATGACGGTCATGAAGCACCTGGAAAGCCGATCACTGGTCAGGGTAGAGTACCTATATCTGAAAACTTGAGACATTCTAAAATGAAAGGCTTATCATATCCCATGGAAGAAGAAAATGTGAGAATGAGGGATCTGGATCTTTACAAAGTAGATTGCCACAAGCATCATTAACTAAAGAATCAATGACATTAATGCCAAACATGGAGTATTCCTCGTGGGTGTTTCATGTAATATCTTCCCAAGTACAACCTCATCTTTAAGTCATGGTATCATACTTGAGAGTTGTTACTTATAAATTTGTAGACCTTTTTTAATTATCTATAGCAAGAATTGGTTGAATCTTGTATTAACTAACTCATGGTTCTACTAAAATATATACCAAGAAACAACATATTTATTTAATACAAGTCAAGTACAAAAGGAAGTTCTTCTATGAGCTTTAGCTCACATTTGTTTTTACTACATTTACAGACATTTGTATATATATATATATATATATATATATATATATAAAACTATGTACAATAATACGAGTTCTCACAACTAAACTATAGAAATTACAATTTAGTCTTTCTTATAGCGCTTCACTATTCTCTAGAATCAACCTGGAACAACAGAGAAACACAAACAGGGGTGAGAATTCTAAATTCCAAGTAGGTATCCCCAAAATACATAATCATAACGTCATCGTCATCATCCAGCTACTTAGGTTTGTCAAAAATGTTATCATATAATATATATTAAATATTCATTTTAAAGTTCTAATATCATATTTCAAAGTGGGTAGCTTTTATTATTCAATCGCATATCATACTACTCAACATCATATAAACCTTATCCTGCTAAATCACAGCTTAACATATTAGCCTCAATATTATACTAAAATTTTTCACTTAGCATATAAGATAAAAGACTTTTAGGGTAATAGACTATTTTCAGGATTGAGCTTATTCCTATACATGATATTGGATTTACTTTCTCCAATTCTCACACAGACCTATTCAGCCCGTGTACTTTCCTTACTCAATTCAAGGGTAGTCAGGTTTACTTTCAAATAACTATTTACTTTCTCCAGCCCAAGAATTATAAGTCTTATGCTTTTCTTGGTAGTTATTTACTCCCAAACAATTTACTTCTCAACCCAGAAACATAGTCTTATGTTTTTCTTCGCATATGAGCAATTGTAATAAGCATTCAATCTATGTATGCCTAACCTCATCAATAAGTTCACATGCTCAATTATTTATATTCATATTCATATTCTTGTGCTCATGTCATACTAGTACAAGATGCCATTATTCCATCAATTCAAAGCATTAATTCATTTTTAGCACAATGGTAGATTTCACATATTTGTAACAAAATTTATTTGTATATCAAACCATCAATTCAGAGGCTATAAAAATTCTCAATGACACTTCAATGTATCCACAAGGTTCCATAAATATTTCAGAGCAAAAAGAGTTCTCTAACTACGTTAACAAAATTAGACAATTTCGGTACTCATAAATAACTTAACCTCACTTAGAACCTAAAATTCATAATTTTTAACCCTAGCAAATGATTAAATCAATTCAAAATAAAAATCATAGTTATACTTCAAGATGTTATCAACACTCAATAAAAATTTCAAAGGAAAATTAAATTATTTTTATGGTAGAAAAATTTGCAGCTTTAGTTAATGATTTGCGCAGGGTTACCATTTCGGTTCTTGATTTTTTTAAAGCATTATGAGTAAAAAACAGAGCTCATGAAAATTTGTGGACCTAGGATGTAGCTTCAACATATAATTTTTCTAGCTCATAAAAATACCTACAATTACACTAAAAAATTTGTGAACAATCCTTTGTTAAGGAGAAATCTGAAAATCCGCAGCATAGTCCAAAATTCCTTTTGACAAAAAAATTTTTAATATCATCCAAACACCCCACCAAAATTAATAAATCACTATCTATATATTATCAACCAACCCAATCAAAAATTTCAGAGCAACACTAATAAAAAATGTTCAGAATAAATTTGGGAAGAAAAGACCAAAGAAAACCCTACTTTGGTGGCTTTAAGGATTTTGACTTCAAGGATGTTCCATGATTATCCCTTCCACTTCAAAGCTCCCAAATCAACCTCAAATCCTTCCTAAATCAGTGAGAAGTGAGATAGCAAGGTAAGGATTGGTGAGAAGATTGAGATTTTAATCAGTTAGATTTGTAGATTATGATGAGTAGAACAAGTTTTGTGAAGGAAATTTGTGATTTTATCTAGTCTAGGCTAGGAAAATGGAGGTTTGAAACAAGTTTTGAGCTTGTGAGAAATGAAAATGGAGGTTGGTTGTGTGTGTTGAAAAATGGCCAAGGATGACAAGCTTCAAGGACAAGCTTGGTGGCTTTAACTTATCTTGTTTAAATGTAGACATTATGTAATATTAATGTATGATTCTTTAAAGAAAGAAAAAAAATGGGTGGCAGGATTTAATCTTGATTAAATCTTAGCCTTACAATTGGCATATAAAGGATATACATTATCCTTTTATAAGATTAAACTATCTTTCAGTGTTAAAAATCGCACAGAAATCTTCAGGAACAGGTAAAATGTAATACGGATAATCAAACATTGCTAGAAATTTAATTCTAGATATAAAATCTTTATTCCTTCCTATTTCTAATCTTAATCCTATAATTTCTCAGTTAGGTCTGTCTGGTCCCAATTTTAAGGTTTCGGCTATTCCAGAGCTGTAGGGCCCACAAGATCACTATTTACCCCGGCTTGGTTTTTTTTAACACATCCATTGGGTCATTCTCATCATTACTATGTTTATTAGATTTTCAAAATTATGACTAACAAAACTCAAATTAATTTTTAACTAATTTTTAGGTGTTACATTTCATAGTATTAGATAAGCTAAATTAGATTTTCATGTCCTCACACTCCATGGATAATGTGCCAACATAAATATCAATCATGATTCTAAGTTTTCAAAATGGTCTACCCATGATTAATGTATGATGGCTGGTATTAGTGTCATTTTTCATTTCAAGCACATAAAAATCAGAAAATATTAAATCATTTACCTATACCAGAACATCTTCCAATACACCTTATGGTCTCATGATGCTACGGTTTGCTAGCTGAATTTGCAACTTGGTTGGCTTTAACTCTCCAAAGTGCAAGGATTGGTAGAGTGCTTTAGACATAACATTAATGCCTGCTCCAAGGTTAACTAGGGCTCTTATGATATGCAAGTTCCTAATGGTACAAGGAACACATAATATGCCTGGGTCCTTGCACATGGTTGACAAGTTGTTTGGCTTGATGATGGAGGAAGCATTCACCCCCATAGTTACATTCTTTTCCCCATTGCCCTTGAGTTTCCTTTTATTGGTGCACAGATCTTTCAAGAATTTTGCATACTTAGGAATTTGCTTGATTGCATCCAATAAAGGTATGTTTACTCACACTTTCCAAAAGGTTTCCAATGTGTCTAGATCAAATCTTATATAGCCTTCCTGGGTTGCATTCTTTATGGGAATGGTAGTGAGGGAGTGAAATTTTCATCTTTAGTGCCCTTTGTTGAGCATTCCAATGCAGTTTAGACATCACGGTGCTCTCCAAGAATTCTTCAGGTTGCTTTTTCTATCTTGGTTGAGCACTACAATGGTTTGAGCACTGGCACTCAAAGAATCACCTCCATGCCCAATTTTCTCTTGCTTATCTTCCCTTGTAGGCTTAGTCCTCTCTAGAATTTTAGTTCCAGACCTAGCATGATTGCACAAATGTTTTCCCTTGGATTGGGCATAGTTTGAGAGGGTAATTAGCTGCTAAACTCCTGACTTTGGTTTTGCCTCAGTTGAGTCACCTTCTCTCAACTAGGCATTTCTTTTCTTATTTCCTCATTTGTCCATATCATTTTTTCATCTCAGTTGTAGTGGGATTTGAGGATGAAGGTGCAAGAAGGCTGGTTGCCTCTAATAAGGTGCCAAGTACCTTTCCTGTGAAGGTTGGCCCTTTGTTAGAATTATTACCTACTTCAAATTGGAAAATTCTTCCAACTAGAGTTATAAGTGTTCCAAATAGAACTGGCCTGCCTAATTCTGAGGTGGACTCTAGAAGGGGTTAGTTGTTGCTACCCAGTGGTTGATTCATCTTGTAAGACTAGGCACATATCTGTGTGATTATCATTGGAAGTACAAGTGCCACAAACCTTAGGAACTACTAAGATGCTGCCTGGCTCAGCTATCAAACTGCTACATAAGGCTAAAAAGTTGCTGTAATGTTTGGGTCAACAAAGGATTTTTTGGTTGGCTAACATGGTGAAGACCCTTAGGATTGGCTACCATCCTCGAACCAAATTGCTGAAAATTCAGCCATATTTCTCTAGAGCAAGGCCTCTTCTAGTGTCTTATCCAAGAGGGCTCCTCAGCTACAACATCTATCATACATCTATCAATAGGTACCAACCCCTTATAAAAGTACTGAAGGAGGAGTTGCTGGAATCTTGATTGGGGCAGCTTACACAAAGGAGTTTGAAGTGCTCCCAATATTCATGTAAGGTTTCATCGTCTGGCAATTCTAAAAATCTCTTTTCTAATAGAAACACTTCTTGAGGCAAGATAATATCTCTCTAAGAAAAGCCTTTTCATTACAAAATAAGTTATTTAGAACCCTATCAGAAAGTTGAAGAACCAATTTTCTACTACACCCTCAGGGAGAAAGGGAATGCTCTATTTAACATCATCCACCTCAATCCATTAGGTCTAATGCCAAAACACACCATATGTAGCTTCTTCAGGTGTTGGTGTGGGTCTTTTCTAGATAGCCCATGGAACTTGGGCAAAGCATGAACCATGTACCCCTTGAGCTCAAAGTCATTATCAAGCTTGGGGTATGTAATTGCAGGGGCTGCTAGGTAAAGTCAGGAGCAATGAGCTTAAGTGTCCTATTCCTATCTCCCATGTCACCTATTTCCTGAAATAGTAAACAAAGGATCAAAATGCTCAAAAAGTTTCACTTGTTAATGCTTTGTCTATTGATTTCGTTAAGTTTTCTCAATTTCAAAGTCAAGAGGTATTAAATTTCCAAGACAGGGAACGCCTCATACAAGTGAATAGAATTTTTTTTCATTTTTATTAAAATAAAAACTAGAACAAATAAAATAAAATAAACTAAAATAAAAAAATAAAAAAAAATAAAAATAAAAGCAGTCAAATTACAAGTAAGTTTTAATGTCTTCCCAAGCAATGACGCCAAAATTTGAAAGGAGGTGTCGCCTCTCGGCAAATTAGAAATTATTTTAATACTAAGTTGCACCAAAAATGTAGTAAACGAGCATAACCTAGGTCGTCTCTCAAGGAGGTTTCAACACTTAATTGGGAAAATTGGAGGTTTTGAAGAATGACAATTAAGCAGTTTAAATTGAAAGATAATAGCAACAAAGAAGAAGGCATGGTGCAAGATATTCCTAAGATTGAAAATTAATTATCATTAATCAAATATTGAATCCATTAGTGGCTATTAGTAATTAATTACTAGCAATTCTACAAATGATCAATCGATCCCTAGAATTTAACCAATGCAAATAACTAATAACGAGATCTCAATTTATTTAAAAATTACAATGATTTAAGGTACCAATTGTTATAGCCTAACCACCAATCAGAGGGTTTATTCTAATGTTCTCCGCAAACATAAACCAATAGACCTATCAATTTATGCCCAAAGGATTTCCCTAAATGACGATCGCCAATTTAGTTATCCCAATATAAATTATAGCAATCACCACAGCAATTATAGGAATAGAAACAGAATATTGAGAAAACTAATGCATTCAATATAAACAAAGGGTCTTAAATGTCATCCAATTCATCTGGAAATCCTTACACTATAAGAGAAATCTACCCCTTTATCTCTAGAGGATTGCAATCAATGAATCTAAAAAGAGTCTTTGGAAATAATAGCAACAATCCTTGCTACCATTCGCAAGAACAAAACAATTCATCTATGGAATCCCTTAGAGAGAGAAGAGTAGAAGAGAATAAGATAGAGAGATGTAGAGAGAATAATTGCAACTAATTAAGATCTAAAACTAAGTTCAAAAGGTAGGGTAAAAGTCTGTGTCAATCCCTTAAATACAGCTTCTAAAAATGGGCCAACTGGGCCCAAAAATAGATTAATGAACTGATATCTCGTCATCGCACTAACACTAAATGAGCACTCCATGCTCACCAAGAACGATGAGGCCAAAAATTGGATAATTGTCACTCTCTTAGAGCAAGCAGCGCTCATTCGAATATGAGCCTCCACTCTTTTCTTCCTTTTCCTCCCAGCTCCTTTCCAATAGTTCCAACCTTGTTTTTGTCATTTTGCACTTGATCCTAAAGCTCTAGTGCACAAAACTATGCTTGAAAGACAAGTCAAATGCAATAGGGTGTAATTATAAATTATTCCAAAATCAATACAAAAGCCAATAATTCTATTAAAATCACAGTATAAGGAATATCAAAATTCTTATTAATCACATTAATAACTCTAAAACTCATGCAAAAAGCTAAGGTTTGGTAGCAAGATAAGTGGCATAAATGCCCCTATTATGCATCATAGTTGTTTGGCTTAGAACTTTTCCTCACACATTGAAGTTAGAAGCACATGTACCAAATATCAACCACCATTCAACTATTTAAATTAATCAAAAAATATATATAAATTATTTGTTACAAAAAAATTAAAGTTAAAATAAATTTATTTGCATCAAAATGGAAAACAAAGAAAAATAATACTTTACCTGGATTCATTTGATTCCAAGCTCTTTCAGTTTGTGGTGTTCCAAAGGTTTCTTTCATTTCTATGAAAAGTAATAACTATATACAACAATATAATATATCAATATCTAGATATATTATATTAAATTATAAGACTAAATTGCAATGTAAAATTTATTTGTAACCTGATTTAATGTTTTAATTTAATCATCTAAATTTCTCTTGAATTTCATGTTCATACTACAACAAATGTTTCTTTATAGACATCAGTCCCATGTTCAACTCCATATTGAAATTGTGGGTTAAGAAAATAATCTGAAATGAAGTTAATAAATTATAATGTGCACATCTATGAATTACAAATATTATAATATCAATTAGTAATTAAATTGATGTACCTAAAATGAAGATCACAATGCATGAATCTCTAGCATTTATCTATTAATTCATTGTACCTAGTGTGATAACGAGAATTTAGCTTAATAGAATATTTGGCTCGATCAATGGCTTCATATATAAAGCCCATTGTCGGCTTCTTTACCATTAATTAGTCTCAAAACTTTTACAATAGACTCAAATACTTTCAATATATCATTAGCCTTGGTCTAGAAGTCATTATTTACAACAATGTTTCGTGCTTCAAATGTTGGTCTAGATCTTCTAAATTATTCAGAGTTGAAGATATTTCTTAACCCTTGTTTTTACTTCACAATTGCTTGAAGTTGTAAGAACTGTTTTACAAACCTAGCAATTCAGATGACCAATCTTTCTACTTCCGTTTATTTTTTCATGAGATTTCCAGTCGATATGTGATTATAGATGAAAGATGTAACAATCTTTGCTTTATCCAATATTTTTTTCACATTTTTCTTCTTGCCTATATCCTCAGAGCAAAGATCCAAATAGTCAGTTGGAAATAGTCTAGTAAAGGTATGGCCTCTTTTCCATCAATTTTTGACAAGCCTTTTGGTGCTTTTCATTATCTTAACTATTTGGACCACATATTCTTCTTCTACTTCCTTAATAACTTTATCAAGCAATTGAAAGTAATAATTTGTATCTCTCTTGTCAATACTAGAAGCATCAATAGATTTCAAAAAATTGTTCCCTTACTCCAGTACATCAAAAAATTCATAATATGTGTATGGTTTATATTGTTCTGTCCAACCATCATTACACATTATTGTCACACCTCTCTCATTCCATGTGCTTTTCAACTTATTTATCCATTCTTGCATGTTTTTATATTCAGCTTCTAGATATACATATGAAATTTCATAAAGAGTTGGGCACTTAACTCCTCGACCTACCTTAGTAGCAGTAACAATCAAATTATGCAACCAAGGATAGTTAGATAAATTCATGGGCAAATGCTCATAAGTAATAAATTTGCTTACAACTTCTCGGAGTTTTTCCTTAGCTTTTTCATTAAGCTAGTACTAGCTTTTGGTTGCTTTGTGCTTTTGCTTCTCACAAGATTTATCTCAAGACCTAAAAGCAAAATAGACATCTTATGACGTTGCTCTCCACTAGCACTTGCATAGGAGCTTCCACTTGGGTCATGTATGTTGTTAAGTCCTCCTGTTTGTTGTCTGAATTATTGTCTATCAACCTACTCTTGTTGTGATGTTATACTTTCTTGTATGACCAACCTTATCTGCTCATCAATATTCTTCTATGTCATCTTCACCATCTACTCTTAAACCTACTTTAAATTATTCCTTTCTTTTTAGAGTCAATTTTCTTTGCTTTTCCATCCATAAGGAGCTTCATCATGCTTTGTTGGACCAATGTGTAACTTACCACAACTAGACACTTGCCCTTTGTAATGTGCTATATGTTGCTTAAATCTAGTAATGCCACCCGTTATTACTTCTCACAAGTTTACATATAATATTATTTCAATTCTTCCCACTGAAAGTTCTCCAAATGCCGTCCAATATCATCACTTAGAGCACCCAGCCTTTATTGGAAACTCTTTTCTTAGTGGCATTGTAAAAATTTTACAATACCTACTTCAAAAATATATAGTAATTAATAACTTAATTTAAGACAAGATTTAAATATGACAAGCTAATTAATTTAACACAAAATATTCAACTTAAAAATACATCATATATAAATGTTAAAATAAAATTATATTCACGTTCTCCTTTTTTTTTCCCTTTTTGCACCTATTTATATAAATAAAAATACCTTCAAAACACATTTTCTTTAATATATTTTATTTAGTAAAACACCCAAGCGTTGCCCCAAACATTTTTTTTTTGAAAAAAAACCTCACATCTCCATCCATCAAGGTTAAGTAACCTCTTTATATATATATAGGAAACGTATCACATGAGAAAAATGATTTATTATGAGAGTGAGATGAGTCAATATTAACCGTTGGATCTTATATGAATGGTTAAGATTAAAATGTAAAATCACGAGACTTTTCTAACTAAGCATGTGAGTATTAGTTGCTATTAATTATCTTTAAATCTTGACCATTGATATATAGTTATGTGACCTAGATTTACTCATCTCACTTTTATAATAAGTCATCTTTCTCATGTGATATGCCCCATATATATATATATATATATATATATATATATATATATATATATATATATATATATATATATATATTATGTTGCATATTATTATATTATATATAGATATATTAAAATCAAGAAGAAGAAAAATTAAGCGAAACGTAAGGTCAAAGCATTGGTTCAAAGGTTTACTGGTCCAAGGAAATTAAGGGTTCACGGAATATAATAAAATATATATTTATATAAATAAATATACATCTAAACATATAAAATATTCGAACATAAAATGACACTTAAATACAATTTAATCTATGACAATAAAATGACAACATCTACTCATTACTTCCTACCCACTTACCCCGACTTTCACTCACTCTCTCTCTCTCTCTCTTGTTCAGTCTTTCTCTTTAATTAATTGGTCTTGTAGGCATTTGCATCTACATTACTTCCTACCCACTTTATTTATTGTAGCAATAAAGTTTATTGCAAGCATTGCATCTGTGTTAGTTTTTGGGAACTTCCACCCATTCCTCTCCTTTCTTCTTGTTCTTTTCTCCAACGTTGCTAACAAGGTACTTAAGGCAATGGATGCTTGTACTTCCAGAGGGGAAAACTTTTAATGTAACAGATTTCTCCTGTTAGAGTACAAATGACCAAAATGCCCCTGAGGTCATTTTTACGAAATTAAAGGGCAGTTGCCAGGCAACCCTCAAATGGGTCAACTCGATGTTTGAAGGGGATTATGTTGTTATGAATGATATTCTGTGAAAATCTCATTTCTAAACTTTCGGCTCAAAATGACCAAAATACCCTCCTGTGTCTACACGGGTAAAAGGTGCCGTTTGAGCCCAAACTTTCAGGAAGTTTAGAATGATGTTTATGAGCAATGTTTGATGTTTAGTTGAGCCAGAAGGTCCAGGGCATTTTAGTGCAAAATTACCATTTTGCCCTAGAACAGTGTCCAGTGAGCCTAATGACGCAATTAAGCAAACCTAAGCAATATTAGGCTCTAATCGAAGATTAATTTATTTCGATAATTAATCTAGAGTCAAAATAATTTATTAAGGTTAATTAGAACCTAAGATTGCTTAGTTAAACTCTAAATTGCATTCTTTAATTCAAGATTCCTAGTCATGGAATCTTGAATAGTATTTTCTCTCTCCAATTCCTTAAATTAAGGAATTGTGCCATACCTCATTTGACCAAGAAAATGAATTTAGTTTGTTAATCTAGTAAGACCACTCCCTAATCAAGTCTTGAACAACCTTAATTACCCAATTACCTCACCTAAACACTTTCTTACAACTCCTAACCAAAACCTTAATCAAAGAAACACCTAAACCACAATTACATGAGCAAATTAATCCCCCCTTGGCTGTCCAAATTGGCCGAATTCTTGGCCAAAGAAAAGTGCCACATGTTGCTTGATTTATCACTCAAAGAGCCATGCCTTGCCCATACTTTTGCCCATACCTCACCATGCTTTGCCCATGCCTTTGCCCATACTTTGTAAGAGATATTTTCTCTTTTCCTCCCTAAGGCCGTCGGCCATGCACCCTAAATCAGCCTCCATTGTTGCAAATTTTCTATAAATACCAAGCTTGGAAGAACTTGGTTACACTTTAGAAGCTTTGCCAAGTTCAAGCTTTCTTGCATTTTCTTCCTTTTCTCTCAATTTCTCTTCATCTTCTTCATCTTCTTCTTCCTCTCAAAGAACCTTGCCACCACCATAAACCACCACAAACAACCATAAACCACCACTACCTCACCTTAAACCATCCCTCAAACACTTAAACTTTCCATTCCAAGCTTAGAAACTCAAGGAAAAATCATCTTCCTTGAGCTTCCTCTTTGGCCGAATCCATCATCACTTCCAAGAGGAGATTTTGTCTTCTCAAACTCTTCAAGAATCAAGCTTTCTTTCTTCCATTTCAAAGACTTCCTTAGGTAGGGGTTGTTTTAAAGTTTTCACTTGTTTTCCTTAAAGAAAGTTCTAGTTTTCTCTTGGTTCAAACTCCTTTCTTCCTTTCTTTCATTTTCGGCCAAGAGGCCATTTTATGAAAATAACATAAGCTTGATGATGAGGTTTCAAGATAAAGACTTGATGATGTCATGTGAGAAACCTCTAAAGCTTGAAACAACTTGGTCTTGGACCATACATGCTTGTGTTTTTCTTTCTTTTCCTTGCTTATGTTTCAATTTCCTTTCCTTTCTTCCTCAAAGGTTTCTTTTCTCTTCCTTTTTCTTGGATGATTTCGGTTTCTTTAAGCTTTGTTTGAACAAGGTTTGCTAAAATGTAAAGTAGATCACAAAAGTTTTGTTAAAGAAAATTAATCACATGTTTTCAAAGAGCTCTAAGCTTACCCTTGCCAACCTTAAAGTTGGTCGGCCGTTCTAAGAGTTTTACTCTAGATTGAAGCCCATGAGCAATAAAATAAAGAATATGACTTAGTTCTTATGTGTTTTATTTAGACAAAGTGTTGAGCTTTGTATTTATTTTCTTAAGCTTGATGATGAAGTTCAAACCTTAAGACTTCCTTGAAGTCTAGGTGCTAAGAACTCTAAAGCTTGCCTTATGATACATAATGGGTTGAGGTTTTATTCCTTTAAAGTCTTGCAAAGAGCTCTAGCTAAGATAAAATAAGATGCATTCATGTTTAATTTATGCCTTGCATAGCATGTTTATTTTGATGTCATCACTAAGTTCTCAAGACTAATTAATTGGACTTGCATTATCATGTTTAAATTTCAAGCTTGCATTTCATGTTTACATTTCAAGTCATCACTTAACCTTAAAGATAATAAAGAGGTTGCATCTCATATTTATTTTATGCTCTCACTTTACTTTCTAATGAAGAATAAAATGAGTGCATATCATGTTTAAAGTTTATGTCATCACCTAAGCCTCCTAGAGCTCAAAGGCTTGCCCAAGTATCCTATGTAAGGTTTTCAAGAAAATATTGGCATTCTTAAAGAAGCCATTTCGGCCTTGTGGTGATGATGATGGACTTAATATGAGTTCCTCTAATCACAAGTGTCCATAGTTTGTGTTTTGTAATTTTTCCAAGCTTAGGAGCACCTAAGCAACATTATGCATAAAATTATATACTTTAAAACTATTTTGCAAGCAAGTTAATTTAGCTACTGACCTTATGTGTAAAGGCATGATTTTAATGAAAGGATTTGAGTTCTAAAAGAGTTTTGAATCCCTAGAATTATTCCAAGAGAAAACTAGTAACTTGTATGCATTTTAATTTACAAGATTATGTGATTTTATGGGCTTATGATTTCGGTTCTGCCCTTCATGATTGGCTGCTGTACAAATGTTGTTCTAAGGTGTTAAAATGTGTAAAATTATGTTTGAGTGAAGGGAGGATCGATTTAGAGAAGTTAGAAAAGAATAAGTAACTTAAAAGGATCAAGAATGAGAATTCTAGAACACCTTAATGCACAAATTTGCAAAACTGTTCCAGCATAATTAATTCAAGTGTAAATGGTTCATAATCAGTAGGATATGCATAAAAACCTTTCATAAATGATTAGGTATTAATTACTAAGCTTAAGGTGATGATAAGGACTTAAAATAGGAATTCTAGCACACTTAGACATGGCAAAATGTGATTTGTCCAGCAAAGCTAAATTGAGGAAAAGTGAATTATAACTTAGTAAACATGCCTAGGAATCCCTCATAATTGGTTTAGGGATTGATTATGAAGCCTTAGGCGAAGACGGATCTTAAAAAGGGTCACGAACGGAGATTCTAGAGTAAGTATATGATATTTTTCCTGCCCAAACTACATAATGCTGTTTGGAATTTTAAGTGTGCCTAAAACTTAGTGAGAATTTTAAGTAATGATCCCTTAGGTGTTATAAAAATCCTTAGTGAGGATTAGAATGACCGAAATATGAGTTTAAGACCCGTAAGGGTCATCATAAGATACTATGAGATAGGAGGCCGAGTGAGCATGATTATGATGATGTGATTATGTTAGTTCCTTGAGCATGAAACTTTATGTGCAAATTTGATATGGTGATATGATGAAATGTTGTGTTTGAGATGCATAATGTTTCAAAGATATGAATGAAATTGAGAAATATGCTCATGTGAACTAGAAAGTTATTGCAATGAGAAAGTTCCATGAAAATGATGCATGTGACTGAAATTATGTGGCATGACTCAAATTTGAGGAAATTCGGAGAGTAGGTGTTATGCCGAATTTTCGTCAAATTTGAGGGACAAAAGAAAGTTTTTGAGAAATATGAAGTTTAAAGTTATATGCGAGACGCATTTCTCCTGCTTGAGGAGAAAGTAAACCCGTGGGGTATGGACGTCGAGCCATCCGAAGCGGACAAAGTCGCTGGTCTTAACCAGTCGATACGTTTCGAAGAATGAAAGTATATGATGTTTAAGGTGACACACCGAGACGTACTTCTCCTGCTCCAGGAGAAGGTAAACCGTGAGGGCATAGACATTAGCCTGCCAAAGCGGACAAAGTCGCTGGTCTTAACCAGTCGATGCGTTTCGAAGAAGGAAAAAGTCCCATGATGGGTGATCCTTAGGCCCCTACCCGTACTCTGGAGTCGGGATTATGATGATTATGATTATGTTTATGATTCGCTTATCAAGAGGATAAGTAAGAACTAGTGACGACTAGTTAAGGTATGAGCTCATAGCCTAGTTTAAGGGGTGCGGTTACTATATTATTGGTGTCACAAGTATGAGAAAAGGAAAGATGTTCAAAGAAAAGTTTCATGCCACTCAAATGTTGTTTGAATTATTGTTTGATTTACCTAAAGTGCTGCCATGCATCCATGAAATATTATGTTGCATACATGCATTAAGAATCATTATAAAAGACATGGACCTTGGATAAAACCTTTGCGAAAACCTCATAATGAACCTATGCATGCTTAACCTTTTCATAATAAACCCAAGGTTCCTGGGACGTAAACGATGACACTAGGATAGAGGACTTCCCTACTGAGATTCTTTAGTAAGAATTCTCACCCTCTCTCTCTTTTCTTTCCGTTACGTCTTCAGATATCGATGGCGTCGTTCGTGATTTTCATTGACCCGCCTACATGGGAGGTGCACTATGACCCCGAGCATCAGTCCTACCACTTCAAGGGTCATTGCGGTGCGCGTTTTTGCATACGTGGGACGCCCTTTTGCTTTCCCGTCTCCAGCTCTCGCTTCATCCGACCTCACCCTTTGGCGACGACATGATTTTTGAGAGGACGCGACCAGGAGACGGCAGACCGTCGCGCCCGTTCGGCATCTCGCGGTGCAAGGTTACCCGAGTATGTGCCTCGCCAAGACGTTCGGAGACCGATCCTCAGAGGATCCTCCTTCTCATCCTTCTCGGAGGGTTCGCCCTCCTACCCATGGACATCGGGATGGGTAGCGAGGAGACGTGATGCAGCGGAGGTTAGCACGACGTCAGGAGATGCGCCCTCACCGTGGTGGGCATGCTCGCCATCCTTCCGCCTCAGGCATCCGAGGAGCTTCCAGTTCATTGGATATGTGCCACAGAGGGATGGGTAGGAGCGTCATCCATGGCTCAGGGAGGGAGAGTCTTAGTTGGGTGTTTATCTTTTGGGGTTGTTTCATGTATTTGTTATCATTTGATATCATTGTATTGCAAGCTCTCCACTAGTATGGGTAAGACTTTATGTTTCTGTTATATTTCTATTATGATGTACTAAACTATATTATCTAATGTGATGAGGAATGATGTTTATGATGGATGTGTTCTTTAATGTTTATGTTCTGTATGTTTTATTTATTCTTCCGCTTCACGTTGTTTATGTTACGCGCAAAGGCTCGCACTTTGTTTTATATAAATCATTTCAAAAAAAAAATTACCCGTATTTCCGCTAAGTATTTTATAAATGAATTTAAAGAGAAGTAATAACTAATAATTAGTCTTGATACGTCCTAGGCGTATTGGGTTAAATATTAGGATGTTACATTTGAGGCTGTACTTGTGATTGGCGGCGAGGTGGTTCGAAGAGGCGACGAGCGAGGTGTTCAGGAGCATGGCATACACGACCAAAAGGAGAGGGTGGGGGCGTGGCGAAGCGGCGCAAGTAGTAGTGAGCGACGAGGTTTTTGGACAAGTGCCCTTTGGAGTAGTGGAGCAACAATGCCATTTTGCCCTTTTTCTTTTTTTTTTCTTGGGTCAAACATCACAGAACCTGTTTCAGACAATTCATTGATTTCCAGTTTTGACCAATTTTGGTGGCTTAACCTTTAGTCCATCTGGTTTTAGGCACTCAACTAGACTCCGGTTGGTTAAATTTTCTCTTCAATGATTAAAATGGAAAAATCAACTTTTCTACACTCTTCTTCTTCTTCTCATGGAAAAACAACACCCTTTAAAAAAATAAGATCTACACTTATTCACAAAATAAAAATTCCAAAAATGAAAGAGGTAAAGAACAAGGAGAGCTACTCGTTTAGTGTCTAGCTTTCAAGGATTGTAATTGCAAAGTCTTAGGTCTTTACAACTTAGAAATGACAGAGCAAACAAAGAGGTAAAATGAGTCTCTGAATTTGTTAGAGTTAAATTTTAGATCTTTTCTACAATTAAAAATAATAGAGTTTTGTCATGATTTGTTAATGATTAATGAGAGAATCTTTTCTCTTTCTCTTTTGATCTGTTAATTGTGATTGACTGAAGAATCTTTTCTTGAAAAATAAAGGGACAAAAATTGATGTATTGGAAGGCTAGGGAAAGGGGACATTTGCTTTGATGCATTCTATTGCGTCCACTACACGTTACGTTGCGACTGTAATGCCATTACATTGCAGTTTTTTGTTTGATTTAAGTTCACATTGCAATTGCGGTGCAATGCCATTGTAGGCACAACAACCTATATTGCCGCATCATGTGATGAGGTCCGCAATTTGAACACGGTTTTGATTAAAGTCATGGAATCATCTACATATTTGTTGTCCTATGTTGAAATTGAAACACCCTCGGCACAAGTGCTAACACTAAGAGGAGTGGTGGTGGTGGGGTGCTTTCATCATTTGCAAGGGGAGGCAAGTGACATGTTCTTCTTCTCCTCCTCGATGGCAAGGCTTTTGTACCTTCATCTCTCTCGATGGCATGCTTAAGAATCTTATTGTTTGGGTTTGCTATTTTTTGTCAAAACAAAAAAAAATGTTCAACGGAAAAGCCAGTTTGATTCTTCTACTTTGCCAATTTTCAATCAGTTCTATTGGTTTACACCCGGTTTTTCAACACGGTGTTTGAGACATAGTTGGATTATTCACCTCGGTTCCAAGTTCAATCAATTCATCGATTCGCAATATGTTTTTCATAACCATGCTTATATGATATTTATTTTTTGGTCACGAGTCCTTTTGTGTTTCTTTCTTTCTTTTCCTTTCTTGTCTTGTGTCAAAAATCCTCTTTTACTTTGGGTAGATTCCTTATATGGTTCAAACCCTGCTTTTTCAGTTGCTTATTCAGACCCACGTTAAAAGTGAAGGGTGTTCTCTTTTTTGGTCCATAAGTAAAGACTGTTCCCGGATATGGCTTTATCTTTCTTTTGGGCCCATAACAATAAAAAGAGCACCAATTGTTCAATTAACTACAAATTACATTAGCAACCACTTCCACAATTATGAAGGGCTTGAACTTTGAACCTGTGAACATTCCTAGGAAAATTATTCTCTTTTGAAAGCGAAAGGCAAAAAGAAGAAAAGGAAGGCAATAAGAAAAATGATAGGGGACAGAAGCAAGTGGGTTTACCATTAACCCCACCCTTTCCATCATCCCTTCGTCTTCTTTCCTCTCTTATGTGTTCGGCGAAAGCTCTAAATTCCATGGTGGGCTACTTCCGCCATTGCTTATGTCCCCTCAATACAAATGACGGGTCATTATTCATGATTCATGAAATATTGAACCCTTAAAACCGAGCTATTTACTGTAGAGCCCAGTTTTCCTGACCAGCACGGACACAATAATTCAAACATTATTTGAAAGCTTTCGACCAAAACAAAAAAGAATATAATCATTATTAGTATTGGGCAGTTTCAGTTTCCGCAATTATCTTAAAATGGCTAATATTGGCGAGAGGGATGATCCGCTTCGAAAGTTCATCAAAATGGATCCACTTCGAATATAATCAATCGATTTTGACACTAAGCTATGCATATGTAACATTTTTTTCTTAAGCATCATAATGTGCGGCACATTATCTAATTTATTAAGCAGAATGGTTTTATTTATTTTTATTGCTCAAGGGTATCCCTGACAGCCGAAACTATCCTTGAGGCGTGAGATCAAGGAAGTGGTTTGCCACTTCCAACAAAGCTTTATTGCACACGCGTAGTAAACCATTAATGTTTAAAGGACCAGTATTTCCAATCGTGCTAGGCTTTGTTTGTGCAGAATGGTTTTATATGTCAAGCTAAATATACGAATAATTATAAGGGAGCGACTAAAGTAAAAAAGTTGGCTTATTGTGAGAATGAGAATGAGAGAAGGGGATTTGGGTTGTTAAATCTTACATGAATAGTCATATTTAAAACATAAAATCATATGACATTTTTTTAGGGATTATTAATTACTATTAATAACTTCAATATTAATCATTCATGTATGATTATATAGTTTAGATTTACTCTTCTTAGTCTCATAATAAATCACTCACGAAATTCATCAACTAATTATAAGTATATGAAATTATGAATATGTGGGTCAGTTTAAAAAAAGTATATGAATATGCGGGCATTAACATGCGCTAAAAATATTGATATGAATGTTTTTGGTAGATAAATATTAATACAAATTTGCCAAAGGGTGCGCATGACTCATTATGACATATTTGGATTCAGATTCTTAAAGCGGACGGAGTTTGAATTCTATTTTATACGCAAGGCCAAGACTCATTTATCAAGTGACATTTAGATCTTTATATGATGGTTAGCAAACTCTAAATTTTTATTTTGAAAACAAAAAAGCTTAACTCCTTTGTAAATCAACTTCTAATTTAGCATATAATCAACTTTAATTATTACTATGATTTTATTTTGTGAATCAACCTTTTGTTTTCCTCACCTATTAATTTAAAAAATGATTATATGAAGTGATTATTTATTTGAAAAATATTTTTTATGCAACATGTGATTAAAATGCACGTCTTCCAATTCTAGCTCCAAATGTTTTATTATTTGTTTTTATAATGTTATGTACCAATTAAAAACATGCAGCAGGGGAGGCTTTATTTTTATATAACGTTTTATATAATCGTTTCAAATTATGAATTTTCTTTTTAATACAAATTTAATATAATATCCTCTATATTGTTTTCATTGGTATTTTTTACCTTAAGAAAGTAAAAAATATTTATTTACAAAAATGTACATTTTCAATATTAATTACACAAAATGCATCGTTCAAGATTTATTGGGTGAAATCATTGGAGGCTCCAACAATTTTGCTTTGCTTCTCCTATAAAAAATCCTTAGCTAGCAGTGCACCATATGTTGAGCTACATTTGAAATATCCTAATATGTGTTGAGCATTAAAAAATAGTGAGGGGTCAAGATTGTTGAGCAAAGAAAATGGTAGAGAGAAATTACATTCTTGTTCACTATGGGCGTGGAATTACCAATACAGAGGAAGGAGATGCATTTGTTAGTGATAATACCATTTGTATTTTTGTTCATCCATGGAGTCGAAGAGAAAAATATTGCATTCAGTTGGGTTAACAACACATGGAAATTAGAAAGATGTTGTATAGTTTGTGTAACACCCAAAATTTATTCAAAAATCAATTTAAACTTTATTAGTGAGAATTTTAAACGTCTAGTCTTACAATGATGAAGAACGGCTCAATGAACGAGTTGAAAAAATATTTTGGGTTGGGTGTGAATAGTGATTTCTAGGCCCATAGATGAATAATAACTTTGAAGCGAGGCCAAGGGTGTCCCTAAGCTAGGGGAGCTAGACCCAAGGACCAAGATAGAGTATTAGGCTTGGGGCCTACGTACATATATTTTAAGTTCTTGGATACGGTGTTTTCCTGGTTCCAATGTACAGTTTTAATATCGTAAAAGTTACTTGGTGGCTAAATAATCTATACCAATCACTTTTTGCCAAGTGGATGCCATTGATTAAAACTTGGTAAGCAAGCTTTAATCGCGACCTTTTATTTATTATAATTTTACACAGGGGCCAATATCTCATCCATTTGGTAAAATTTCGTATGCGATTTTAACAATGAAAAAGTAACTTGCCTACTAAGTTAAAGTGAGCCACTTATCTTGAGTCAAGTGAATGGCCAAGATTCATTCTTTGACCAATAATTCAATCCTAGTCATTTATATAATTTCTTATCCAAAAAAAAAAAAAGAAAGAAAAGTTTGGAACTAGATAAATACAACTATCGAATTTAAGATAAACATAAGACAAACAACCTTATGACTCGTCATCCTCACTTTTGGCCAAGACCACCCTCAAACACATCCCATTGTTTTTCTCTCAAAAAACTCTAACCCTAACTACAAACTCTCAAAACCCTAGCTCAAAATCACCAAAACCTTAAATCTCCTTCACAAAAAACTTTTTCTACTCATCACAATCTACAAAATTAACCGATTGGAATTTTGAATCATCTCCATTCTCCATCTTGAGATATCATACCTCACTATTGAAGGAAGGTATTAGTGCTGTTTGGGAGACCTTAAAGTGAGGAAAACCATTTTGGAAGATCCTTTGGAGTTAGAAGCCCTAGAGCTACACAAGTAGAGTTTTCCAGCCTCTTTCTTCCTCAAAATTTTATCTACAAGTTATTGAATAGTTAAGCTTGATATTTTTGGTCTTAGTATGTGCACATACATAGAACTTGATGGATTTGCATGGGTGGAGTATTTTGATGTTGATAGAAAATCATTTTGACAAAACACATTTCAAACTAGGCTGCTAGAATCTTGAGTTTTTCATAGGCAGAAGATTGTTCACAATTTTTGTAACACCCTAACTTTCACCTAATACGCTCGAGTCATTCGGTTAGTTATTAGCGGTTACGTCTTCGTTTCAGAATTTGACTTGGCTTTCTTTAAAATTACGAGTACTAAAAATACGACTAAATTTTTCTTTTTGAACTTAAGACTTAAAATGCTTAGCTGCGCATGCACATAGGGACCAACTTCTAAATAAGAAACATAACAACCAAGTATATTACCATAACAATCATAAATAAACCATAGAATAAACACAACATAACTTGTAGTATTATATTAAAATCATAACAAAAACGATGCCCTTAAGGACACCTCAAGATACTAGATACATCAAACAAGGTTAACTAACGCTAAACATAATTATAAACAAGCTAGACTAGACTTCAAGCTTCCATTGTCCTGATCGATGTGCATAACTCCTACACTTGCGCTTCAAGGAAATCATGAACCATCGCATCAATCCGTCTGGAGACGACACGGGAAGGAAAGACAAATGGGTGAGAATACTTATACAAGATTCTAGAAGGGCTCCTCGACTTTAACACAAGTGTCATCGTCGTCGCCCCAGCCACTTGGATTTCGTTATAAAAGAGGTGTTCATGCATAGGTTCAAGTTGCAATTTATCAAAGCTTATTATTAGAAGTGGGTTTCTTTTAGCATGAGTCTTGATGGTATAATGCAACAAAGATTTTATGTATGCATGGCAATACTTGAGCATGACAGTACACGTTGACACATATCACTTAATCAAAGCATCAATGAAACATATGCATGTACGTCTTTTACTTTTTCATACTTGAACTCTAAATTCCCTTCATAACTTTTCCATTTTTTCCATCCTCATCATGGTCACCAAAATCCACCCAACATGCCAGCCAGCGATTTCTCATGGTCACCAAAACTCCTAATCACCTATCGCCTAGGAATGAGCTCATCCTAACTAGCCGTCGCTAGATTTATACAAGGGTAAAAGAGGGAAATCACATTTCTTTCTTGGATCACCCCGTACAACCCTTAACTCGGGAAGTCATAATGGGATCATTTCCTTATTATCATATCTTTTATGGATGCAACATGAGCATACAACCTTAGAACCTCATATAACATATCTTTCATTCATGTCTCATGCATTTTAAACATAGCACACCACATCATTATAGCAACATGCCACACATTTCATACTCATGATATTTAAAACATTCATATACATCAACCAATACTCATCAATCTCATCTTTACATCACATCTCCTTATCTCAGGATATCTTATGCTTGACCCTTCCCGGGTCTTAAACTTATGCTTAATTATTTTAATACCCATATTACATCTTTATTACATCTAAGAGATCATCACTTATAATTCTCACTAAGGTTTAGGTCACTAACAATTCCAAACAGCATTATGCATTTTGGACAGAAAATCATTATATGATTACGGGGTTCTAGAATTCCGTTTTAGACCCTTTCTAAGATTCTTCGCCTACGCTTTATAATCAACTCCTAAACCAATTATGAAGGGTTTCTACACATGTCCACTAATTATAAACCATATTCCTTAAGTTCAATGCTGGTCAAGAATTTACAATGCTTGTATCTAAGTGTTTAGAATTCTCATTTTAACCCTTTCTTGTTACTTATTCTTTCCTAGCTTTCCCACATCATTCATTACTTCACTCAAACATAATCTTACACATTTTAACACCTTAGAATAGAATCCATAGTGTCCAATTGCATCATGTAGAAACGAAAACATAAGCTTCATAGAATCATATAAATCATGAATTAAAATGCATACAAGTTGCTAGTTTTCTCTTGGACAATTTTAGGAGCAAAAGTTCTGGGTAATCTTACATGTGCTGGTAATCGATTACCAGGAACTAAAATTATTCTGGGTTTTCAAACCAGGTAATCGATTCATATAATGGTAATCGATACTGGGGTTAAACCTTTCAAATAAAGAACATCAGAGTAATTGATTACACTAATAGGTAATCGATTATAGGGTTTTAAGGAGGTTCTAGCATGAACAACAGCCTTGGTAATCATTAATATGTCTGGTAATGATTACCAAGAACCAAAAACCCTTCGAAAAACTCTGTAATTGATTACATAGTTGGCAATGATTACCAGAAAACCTGAATTTGAGAAAACACGATTCTTGACACATTTCCAACCATTTAAACACCTCAAAACCTTACGAAACATCTTTTCAACATTTTCTTAAAATCATCCTCACATTTTACAAAATCAAAACCATCATTGTATCACACTAAAACACATCCACTTGAAGATACTTAGGGCAAGTCTTTGAGCTCTAGAGTAGTTAGGTGATGACATAATCTTAAACATGCTATGCGCTTCCTTTTTAATCTTTATTACAAAGTAAAGTGAGAGCATAAAATAAATATGGGATGCAACCTCATTATTATCTTTAAGGATTAAGTGATGACTTGAAACATAAACATGAAATGCAAGCTTGGGAATTTAAACATGATAATGCAAGTTCATTCATTTATTCTTATGAACTTAGTGATGACATCCAAATAAACATGAGATGTAAGACATAAACTTAAACATGAATGCAACTTGTTTTATTTTAACTAAAGCTTTCAAGACTTTAAAGGAATATCAATAGCCTTAACCCAACATATATCTTAACAATGGAAGATGAGCTTTAGAGTTCTTAGCACCAAGTCTTCAAAGAAGACTTTGGCTTTGAACTTCATCATCAAGCTCAACAAGGTAGATTTCCACAAAATACCAATACTTTAACAAAACAAACACAAATAAAACTACTCATATTCTTTATTTTATTGCTCATGGGTTTCAATCTAGAGTAAAACTCTTAGAACGGCCGACCAACTTTAAGGTTGGCAAGGGTAAGCTTAGAGCTCTTTGAAATCATGTGATTAATGTTCTTTAACAAAACTTTTGTGATCTACTTTACATTTTTAGCAAACTTTGTTCAACCAAGGAAAGGAAACCGAAATCTTTCAAAGGAAAAGGAAAAGGAAAAGGAAACCGAATCCTTTAAGAAAGAAAGGAAAAGGAACCGAAATGAAACTAAAGAAAAGAAAGAAACACAAGCATGTATGGTCCAAGACCAAGTTGTTTCAAGCTTTAGAGGTTTCTCACATGACAACAACAAGTCATTATCTTGAAACCTCATCATCAAGCTCATATTATTTTCATAAAATGGCCTCTTGGCCAAAATGAAAAGAAAGAGAGAAAGGAGTTTGAACCAAGAGAAAACTAGAACTTTCTTTAAGGAAAACAAGTAAAACTTGAAAACAAACCCCTACCTAAGGAAGTCTTTGAAGAAATGAGAAGAAACTTGGATTCTTGATGGAATGAGAAGACAAAATCTTCTCTTGATGGAAGTGATGATTCGGCCAAGAAGGAAAACTAAGGAAGATGATTTTTCCTTGAGAAAGCAAGCTTGGAAATGATAAGATTAAGTGTTTAAGAGGTGATTTGAGGTGAGGGAGTGGTGGTTCAAGGTTGTTTGTGGTGGTGGAAGGATTCTTTGAGGGAAGGAAATAGAAAAGCAAGATGAAGAGAAATTTGAGAGAAAATGCAAGAAAAGTGCAAGAAAACTAAACTTGGCAAATGATCTAAAGTGTAGCCAAGTTCTTCCAAGCTTGGTATTTATAGAAAAATGAAACTTTGTGGCTGATTTGGGGAGGGAATGGCCGATGGTTTTCAAGGCCAAGGGAGGAGGAAAATATCTCTTGATTGGTATGGTTGTGAGTATGGGCAAGGTATGGTGAGGTATGGCTTCAAGTATAGTCCAAAGCATGGCTCAAGGCATAGTCTTTAGAGTGAAACAAAACCAACATGTGACATAAATCAAGGGTATGCATTTCGGCCAGATTTTGGAGCCAAGGGAGGATTAATTTGCTCATGTAATTGTGGTTTAGTGATGTGTTTAGGTGTTTCTTTGATTAAGGTTTTGGTTAGGAGTTGTAAAAAGTATTTAGGTGAGGTAATGGCTAATTAAGGTTGTCAAGACTTGATTAAGAGTGATCTTACTAGATTAACAATTTAAAATCATTTTCTTGGTCAAATGAGGTATAGCACAATTCCTTAAATTAAGAAATTGGAGAGAAAAACACTATTCAAGATTCCATGACTAGGAATCTTGAATTAAAGAATGAATTAGAGTTTATCTAAGCAATCTTAGGTTCTAATTAACCTTAATAAATTATTTTGACTCTAGATTAATTATCAAATAAATTAATCTTCGATTAGAGCCTAATATTACTTAGGTTTGTTTAATTGCATCATTAGGCTCAGTACATGTTTTAGGGCAAAATGGTAATTTTTTACTAAACTTCCGGCTGGCCGACTAGATAACAAATATCACTTATAAACATCATTTAAAATCTTGTGGTAAAGTTGGACTCAGGACATAAAACAATAACAACGCCACATGGGCGTTTTGGTAATTTCGTGCGTCGGAACTCAAAGATGAGATTCTTCTACTCATTACCACACATAACACATATAATCCCCTATTAACATCAAAACATCCCTAGGATGGCCGAGGACGGATCTCATTTTAGGGTAAAATGATTTCAGGGCATTTCGGTCATTTGTATACGGAAAAATTGGTTACAATTTTTCTTAAGTAATTTTAGATATATTTTTATGTTGAAATTTTTATATGGTGAAATTAACATCCTACGGTAGTGCCATGATTTTTCTTGAGTCATTTTGAAGACTTCTACTATTTTTTAAAAATAAAAAACCAAGGCTATTAAGGTTGCTATTTGAATAGCTAATTTTGAAACTCTTAATTTGTCTAATTTTATTACTATATCAAATTATCGAATTTTAACTTGAAAATTTTACAAGATGTTGAGGACATCTTGAAGTTGGCCTTGTATTTTCGTAGGATTTTATATGTTCATTTGATATGGTAATAAAATTGGGAATTCTAGCGTTGATTGAATCAGGTGGTTTCTGACCTCTAAATTTGTACAATTTTATTAACATTGCTAAAAAGTTTGTTTTGCTTGCAATTTTTATAGGACTTTGGGGACACATTAAAAAGTGTCATGGATAATGTTTTGTAGCTTTGTTTGGTACAGTTTAGTATGTGAACAAATTGCATTAGTGGGATGTGAAATCTACCTATTGAGCTGAAGATGTGAAAATGCCTCTAATTGATTATATAATGACATTTGGTTCTAGTGTGATATGAATATTTGATTGTGAATATTTGAACAAGTTGTAACATCCTCTTAAACACAACATCATCCTTAAGCCATGACATCAGATTTGAGAGTTATTACTTATAAATTTATGGACCTTTCTTAAATATCTATAGCAAGTTCAAATGATTTATGTGATAACTAAGTCATAATTCTATTAAACATATAACAAAGAAATAAAACATTTATTTAATACAAGGTCAAGTATAAGAGGAAGCTCTTCTATGAGCTTTAATACACATTTGTTCTTTATTATATTTACATACATATACATACAACTAAGTACAATTGATACAATCTCTAGCCCTAAACTCCTAACTTGATTTCTCTCGTAGCAGCCTCATTGTCTCTAGATTAATCTAGAACACAAACACACACATAGGGTTGAGGATTCTAAATTCGAGTAGGTATCCCCAAAATGTATAGTAAAATAAACTATATCATCGTCATCGTCTCAACCACTTTGGTTTAATATGAAAATATGATCATGCATTTCAAAAGAATGGTTCATTTTAGAGTTCAAAATCATGCTTCCGAAGTAGTTCTTTTTAAACATTCAATCACTTACTATACATATGTCATAGTACTCAACCTCATAAAAATTTATTTCTAGACAAATAATTCAATAAATTAGGCGTATGCATATGATAAATGCAATATGTTTCTTAACTTCACGTGCCCTTGATAAGTCGAAGGCGATCTCTTTTAACAAGTTAAAGGGGATCTCATCTTTCTTTATATGCCCTTGACAAGTTGAAGAGGATTTCATCTATACCATTCTCATCATCACGTGTCCTTGGTACCTCAAAGGGGATCTCATATCATTCTTATCTTTCCATGCGCTGGACATATCGAAGGGATCTTAAGTTATAGTCTCAACCTTTCTTTTTCCAACTGCTTTCATTAATCACATGTAGACAATCAATCACAAGTGATTCTCATTCATTCCTCGTAAACCAATCTTCAACTTTTCTAGTGTAACATCCTCCCGAGTACAACATCATCCTTAAATTATGACATTATACTTAGGATTTGTTACTTATAATTTAACAGACCTTTTCTTAATTATCTACGCAAAATCGATCGAAGTAAATGAAGTAACCAATTCGTGGTTCTATTAAAATATATAGCAATGAAACAAAATATTTATTGAATATAAGTCAAGTACAAAAGAAAGCTCTTCTATAAGGTTTAATAAACATATGTTCTCTATTATATTTACAAACATATACATATCACTAAGTACAATCGATACAAGTCTCCATTACCAAACTACTCCAATTCTAATTTAATCCTTCCTAGCCCTCACGTTCTCCTGATCAACCTAAGAGACGACACAGGAACTCAAACATATAGAGGTGAGAATTCTAAAATTCTCAGTAGGGCATACCCAAAACCTATATTAAGATCCATGCCATCGTCATTGTCCCAGCCACTTCAGTTTATAGAAAAATGTGAGCATGCAACATATATCAAAGGTTCATTTTAAAGTTCAAAAACTATTCTTCCGAAGTGGGTCTCTTTTATTATTTAATCATTTAATATACACATGTCATACTACTCAATATCATAATAATTCTCAACTTTATGTGCCTCGGACATCGAAGGGGATCTCATATACATCATCCTTATCTTTTCGTGTCCTTGGTATATCGAAGGAGATCTCGTATCTTTCTTATCCTTCCATGCCCTTGTCATACCAAATGAGATCTTTTGTGCCCTTTATATCCTAGAGGATTCTTTCATGCCCTTAACATACTAAAGGGAGTCTTTCGTGACCTTGACATAATAAAGGGGATTTCATTCTCCACTCAATACATACGTCATCCTCAAGCTCACAAATATAGGCATCATATTCCTACATGCATTAGTATAAATCTCTGAATAATGTTTCAAACACACACACACACACACACATATATATATATATATATATATATATATATATATATATATATATATATATATATATATATATATAATTCATTCATTCCTTATAAAATAATCCTTATAGTTCATAGCATACATTCATACACATCATACTTGAATCAAAGTCATTATATCATTAATTCAAGGTATTATCATAATTCCAGCACAATAGTAAATTTTTCACTTAAGTAGTAAAATTTATTTTTCATATCAAATAACTAATTAAAAAGCTATAAAAATTCTCCATGACACCTAAATATGTTCGCAAGGTCCTATAAAAATTTCAAGGCAAGAATCATTCTCTAATTATGTTAACAAAATTAGACAAATTTCGTAGTCAGATGCCATCAAATCTCAGCCCAAAGCCAAAATTTCATAATTTTTAATCCTAGCAACTACTGAATCAATTCAAATAAAAATCATGGTTGAAACTTAAGATGTTTACAACACTCTGTAAAAATTTCAAATGAAAAATCAATCATTTGCTATGGTAACAAAATTAGCAAAATCTATAGCTTCAAGTCCAACAATTCAAAGAGCATAGGCATAGTTTCAGTTTTTGATTTTTTAAAGCAATAAGAGTCCAAAACAAAGCTCAAGAAATTCGTGGATTAACTTAGAATGTTAGCTTCAACATATAATTTTTCTAGCTCATAAAAATACCTACAAGTATATTAGAAAATTCGTGACATATCCTTGCTTATGACAAAAATTGAAAATTTAGCAAGAAAGTCCAAAACTCTTTTTGACAAAAATGATCTTCCAACAACTCTAAACTACTCCACCAATGTAAATACATTTATATCTAGGTGTATTCGTACATTAGGACCAGAAATTATAAATTTCCAATTAAGCAAAATCTGAAAAAGATAGACTTGCACAACAAGGTACAAAGAACCATACTTGAATGTCCATAGCTTCTTGCCTAGAACAATCTTCTCTAAGTGTTTTTCTTTATTCAAAATCCTTCCAAACAGCCCTTAAACCTCTCTTTGGTAATGATGTATAATGGCTCAAAGTGGGAAAATAGTGATGGATTAAAATTCCAATCGGTTAGTTTGGTAGATTATGAAGAGTAGGTTTTGGTGATTTTAAACTAGGACTTTGGGATTTGAAGCAAGTTTGAGAGAAAAGAAACAATGGAGGGCTATGTTCTTACAAGGAAGGGCCAAAAATGTAGGGATTGGAGTGATAAGGTTAGTATTTTATTCTTATATTAAGTTAGATATATTAATTATGTAGTCAAAAGGTGTATTTCTTTCTTTTTGAAAAAAAATAATGAGATGGATGATTAGGATTTGGTTTGGTAGTCAAAGAATGAATCTTGACCATTCACTTGGCTTAAGATAAGTGGCTCACTTTAACTTGGTGAGCAAGTAGCTTTTTAAGTATTAAAACACATGAAATTTCACCGAACGGATGAGACATTGCCCGGTTAAAATAATAATAAATGAAAGGCCATAATTAAAACTTGCTTTTCAAGTTTCAATCCTTACCATCCACTTGGCAAGATGTGAGTGGTAAAGGTTACTTGGCCACTAAGTAACTTTACAATGTTAAAAATTGCACATCAAAACTCTACCAAATGTGTAAAACCTTACCCAAGAAATTATATTACCAAGATTAACCTGTAACATCTTTCCAAGTACAACATCATCCTTAAGTCATGACATTACACTTAGGAGTTATTACTTATAAATTTACAGACCTTTCTTACTATTTATAGCAAGTTTGATTAACGCGTGTAATAACTAAGCGTAATTCTATTGAAATATATATAATAAAGAAACACAACATTTATTGAATACATAGTTAAGTACAAAAGGAAGCTCTTCTATGAGCTTTAATACATATATGTCCCCCATTATGTTTACATACATATGACTCCAACTAAGTACATAAAATAAAAAATCAACTACTAAACTAGTTGATTCATTTTGTTTTAGCAGCCCCATAGTTCTTCTGAAATCAACTTGGAAATGACACGTAAACACAAACATATAGGGTGAGAATTATACAATTCTCAGTAGGGCATTTCCAAATACACAATCGTAAAGTCATCATCATTATTCCAGCCCTTGGTTTATTAAAAAAAGGTGATCATGTGGTTTATAATAACTGTTCATTTTTAAAGTTCCAAACTATACTTTCAAAGTGGATTGTTTTTAAAAATCAATCACTTTGTACACATTTATCATAAAGTCATAATCATAGTAAATAATGTCAATTAAAATGATTTGATATGATACAAATATGTATACACTAAATATAAGAAAATTATCTTTAATTGCCCTTGATAAATCGAAAAGGAGCTCATTTATCGTTATTTTCCCTTGACAAGTCAAAAAGGATCTTATCCCTCTCTATTTGCCCTGGCAAATCGAAGGATCTTACCTTTCTCTATTTACCTTCGGCAAGTGAAAAGGATCTCATGTTTCTTTATTTGCCCTTGACAAGTCAAAGAGATCTCATGTTTCTTATGGCTATAGAACTTAATTCAATATATCATTCATTTTCTTTTTCCAATGCATGCATAAAACACATAGGCATTCATTCACATTGTGATTTCAATCATGCCTCATAAACTAATCTTTACTTCCTCTAGCATGCATTTATACATCACAAGTCACATAGCCAAATATTTAACATCAAGTATTCATGTCATACTAGAACCAAAATGTCATTACATTATCCATTCAAGTCTTGGGTTCATTTCTAGCAATTGGCAGATTTCACACTATTATAGCACAAATTTATTTGCATAGTAAACAATCAATTTGGAGGCTATTAAAGTTATCTAAGACACTTCAATGTGTCCCAAGATCCTATAAAAATTTCAGAGGAAAAAGAGTTCTCTAACTATGTTAACAAAATTAGACAAATTTGATGGTCAGAAACCACTTAGCCTTAGCTTAGAACTGAAATCTCATAATTTTTAACCCTATCAAATGATTGAATCCAATCAAAAGAAAAATTATGGTTGAACTTCAAGATGTGTCCAACATTTGTAAAAATTTCAAAGAAAAATTCAATCATTTGCTATGGAAAAAAAATTATACAAATTTGTAGCTTCAATTAACAATCAGGTAGAATAGGTATCATTTCGATTCATGATTTTTTTAGGAAGCAAAAGTCCTTAACATGACCCAAGAAAACATGGGGTTGCCTTAGGATCTTAGCTTCAACATATGATTTTTCTACCTTATACAAATACCTAAAATTATACAAGAAAATTCATGAACTATCACCTCCAGTAGAAAACCAAAAATCCAACAACATAGACCAAAACTCCTTTTAACAAAAATGATTTTTCCGCAACATGAAACCACTCCACCCATTCAAATACATCAATATCTAGGTGTAAACTCACATTAGAATAAGAATTTATCAATTTAAAACAATCCAAAACCTGCAAGAATAAAAACACAAAACAAGACACAAGAAACCCTACTTTGATGGCTTTAAGGATCTTGGCTTCAAGGATGTTCCAAGAATGATTTTTTTGACTTCAAGGCCTTCAAAAAAATATCAAACCCTCCCTTAGGAAGTAGGATATGAGATATCAAGGTGAGAAATGGTGAGGAAATGAACAAGTTTTGTGAAATAATCTTGGTATTTTAATGACTTTGAGCTAAGGTTTTGCAAGCTTTGAAGCTTGTCAATGGAGGTTTGGAAGAAAGAAACATGGAGGCTGTATTTTAGAGGTCTTGGCCTAAATGTTTGGTCTTGGAGTGATAAGGTTGGGTAGCTTATCTTTATCTTGATATAAATGTAGTATTTATGTAAGTAAAGTGTAATTTTCTTTCTTTTTAGGAAAAGAAATGATATGAATGACTAGGATTTGATTGGATAGTCAAAGAATGAATGTTGGCCATCCACTTGGCTCAAGATAAGTGGCTCACTTTATCTTGGTGAACAAGTAGCTTTTTAATGTTAAAATCACACATCAAAATTCCATCGAACAAATGAGATATTGGCTCCCAAGTAAAATATAATAAATGAAAGGTTAAGATTAAAACTTGCTTTTCAATTTTCAATCCTTGTCATCCACTTGGCATAAAGTGGTTGGTAAAGGTTACTTGGCCACCAAGTAATTTGTACGATGTTAAAAACCACACATTAAAACTCTACTGAGGTAAAACACACAGGATAGCCAAATATTCTCGAAAATTAATTTTAGGTATAAAATTCTCATTCCTTACCATTTCTAACCATAACCCTCTCTTTTCTTTCAACATTTCCATCTCAAATTTAGGGTTTTGGTTGTTCCGGAGCAGGTAGGGCCCACAAGACCACTATTCACCCAGGCTTGAATTTTTTTTTTAACACATCTGCTGGCCATCCTCATCGCTACTAAAACTGTTAGATTTTTGAAATTATGACTAATAAAACTCAAATTAATTTTTAAATAATTTTTTGGGTGTTACAAACCTTAGGTCTAATACTCTCTCAATCCTTATCTTATCTTCCTTTAGTCTCAAGGACCTCGCCGTATCAATTCCAGGGTTACTATTGTACCTACGGGCTTGTAAGGTAATTATTCCACCTAGGCCCATCATGCCCAGCCCGAGAATTTTTTTTCAACTCGTCTTAGCTTGTCCTTATGATTGCTACGTTTGTTAGATTTTTAAATTTCTGACTAATAAAGTTCAAATAAATTTTTAAATAATTTTGGGGATGTTACATCTAACATGCATTTATATATCATAAGTTACAGGCTCAAGCATTTACAATCAAATATTCATATCATACCAGAACCAAATACAATTATATTATCAATTAGATGCATTTGCACACTTTCAGCACATTGGTAGATTTTACACTTATATAGCAACCTTTAATTTGCATATCAAACAATCAATTGCAAGGCTACAAAAATTATCCATGACACTTCAATGTGTCACAAGGTCTTGAAAATATTTCAGAGTAAGAATCATTTTCTAACTATGCTAACAAAATTTTACAAATTCAAAGGTCATAATTTCTTAGTTTAGCCAATAGCCAGAAGTCTCAATTTTTTACCCTATCAAATGATCATATAAAATCACACAAAAATTCAGGTTGGACTTTAATATGTCCCACACACCCTATAAAAATTTCAGCTCCAAATTCAATCATTTGATATAGAAAAAAATTAGACAAATTCAGGCTTCAGATTTAGTAATTTAGGTAGCAATTCACATAGTCACATTTCTTGATTTTTTTGAAGCAATAAAAGTTTTTATCATGACCCAAGAAAAAGCAGGGAGTTGCCTTAGGATGTTAGCTTCAATATATAAAATTTTTAGCTCATAAAAATACTTACAAATACATCAGAAAATTTGTGAATAATTCCTGCCTGACAAACTGAAAATCCAGCAACCTAGTTCAAAACTCCTTTTAACAAAAATGATTTTTCAACAACACCAAACTACTCCACCAATGTAAATACATGTATATATAGGTGTAATCATACATTAGAACCATAAAATATCAAATTTCAACTAGCAAAATTTGGAAAAAAAAAAGATGCACAAAAAAGTACAAAGGACCCTACCCTTTTGAGATTTATGATTCTTAACTCCAAAGGATATTCAAAAATGTTTTTTTCTCACTTCTAAGCCTTCTAAACAACACCAAACCCTTCCTTTAACAACAGATTGTGAGATCTCAAAGTTGAAAAGATTGATGGATTCAAATTCTAATAGGTTAGTTTGGTAGATTGTGGAGTAGAGTAAGTTTAGTAAAGGGAGTTTGAGGTTTTTCCAAGTATAGGCTAGGATTTTGGAAGTTTAGATCAAGTTCCAGGCTCTTTCGGGAAGCAAAATGGAGGTTGTGTTATTCTCCTTGCTGGGGAGATGGTGCAACAAGTGATAAGGTTTTTAGCCTTTTAATGATCTTAGATTAGGTTGTAAGAATTATTTAGTATAAAGTCTATATTCTTTCTAAAAGAAAATAATATGAATGGCCAGGATTTGATCTTGTAATTTAAGATTAAATCTTAGTCTTTACTTGGCCCTAAAGGATAGACATTATTCTTTTATAAAGATTAAACTATCTTCGGTGTTAGAAATTGCACACAAAATTTTACCGAATAGGTGAAACTATACGGGCAATCAAATATTGCCCCAAATTAAATTCAAAGTATAAAATCTTCATTTCTAACTATTTCTAACCTTAATCCTATCTTTTCTTAGTCATGGGCATCTTTTGGTCCCAAATCTAAGGTTTTGGCTGTCCTGATAAGCCAATGGGCTCACAAGTCACTATTCATATTTTTTTTACATATCGTTGGACTATCCTCATCATTTCTAAAAGCTAAAGATTTTTGAAACTATCACTAATAAAGTTTAAATTAATTTTTAAATAATTTTTGAGTGTTACATTACCACCCACCTTAAAAAGAATTTTGGCCTCAAAATTATTTGAATTTGATTTCAAAAGATAGTTTTCCTAAATCAAACAAGCAATTCACACACAGTTCAAATAATTTAATCAAATCCAAAACGTTCCTACCTTGAATCGAATTGTTAGTGATGTCCCCTCAGTCTTAATACTCTCATGTGGTGGTTTCCCAAAGGTTTTGGATATCTCTCTAGACACTCCAAATCTTATACCCCAATTTCTACGGCGATAGCATACATGCTCCAGCCAAGCAAGGTTTGCCCCCATGGTTCTTCCCATATTTTGGGCAATTTCTGTGTTGACCATCGTTGTTGTTATCCTCATCCAGATTAGTTTGAAACTACTTCTTTTGGGGGTATCCTTATAATCTTGGTCTTTAGGTGCTAGTCTCTTATTAGAAGTGTCCTTAGCAGGTTGGGTGATTGCTAGCTTCTTATTGGCTTCCTCATGCCAACACTTATTTACCAAAGTTGCATAATCCTTGATCTCTAAGAGCCTTACAGCTGCCTCAATATCCTCCCGTAACCCTCCTTTATACTTCATGGACTTCCAAGCTTCATCAATTCCATTGATAGATAGTGAAAAATTTGCAGAGCTCTTCGAACTTCACTATGTACTCTACTATACTCATGGACCCTTGCTTGAGTGCCATGAACTCCAGTTCCTTTGCCATGGAAGTAGGGAAGTACTTATGGTAAAAAGCTTCATTGAAAATATCCTAGGTGACTTCAGTTGAGAAGCTTCGAATAAGCCCTTATGCCAACCCACAAAAATTTTGCATCCTTCCAGCATGTAAATAGCAAAGGCCACTTTTTAGTCTCCGTATAAGGAAGAACCGAGAAAATCTTCTCCATAACCTTAATCCATTCTTCTACTTTGTTTGGACCAAAAGCTCGTTGGAATGGTAGGGTTTGCTTTCCTGAACTTAGCAAATTTCGATATACTCACATCTACCTCTCTTTCCCAAGGTTTCTAGCTAGGTTCCGCTCTTCATTGCGATCCAATCTTTCCATCATTCGGTTGGCCACTACATCTTGTTCTCTCATAGTGGCAACCACCTCATAGAGAGTGCTCATCATGTCTTCCGGCTCGTGTTCCCATTCTTATGCTTGACCCCCATTAGTTCCCTGAACACACCAAACAAAAGATATTGAGTTGATTAGGTTTAACACTATGCCAAATGCGATAGCAACCAACTACAACACCACTAGATTATCATCCATATCTAAACTCTATATCATATCATATAGATAAGATTTAAGGCATGACTTATCTACACTTTAGAAGCATAGTAGTCCATTCCTCAAGGTCCTACAAGGATTAAATGCTCTAATACCATAATGTAACACCCTCCAAGCGCAACATCATCCTTAAGCCATGACATCATACTTGAGAGTTGTTACTTATAAATTTCAGACCTTTCTTAAATATCTATAGTAAGTTTGAGTGATTTGTGTAATAACTAAGTTGTAATTCTATTAAACATGTAACAAAGAAACAAAAGATTTATTTAATATAAGGTCAAGTATAAGAGGAAGCTCTTGTATGAGCTTTAATACATATCTTTCTCTATTATATTTACATACATATACATAGAACTAAGTACAATCGATACAAGCCTAATCCCTTAAACTATTGCAAACCTATTCTTCTCATGTAGCAACCTCAATGTTCTCTTGATCAATCTAGAGACGAAACAGAAACACACACATAGGGGTGAGAATTCTAAAATTCCAGGGTATCCATAAAATGTATAGTAAAATAAATTCATATCATCGTTCTCGTCCAACCACTTCAATTTAGTAAGAAAATATGATCATGTATTTCATAACAATGGTTCATTTTATAGTTCAAAATCATGCTTCGAAGTGAGTTTCTTTAAACATTCAATCACTTACTATACATATGTCATAGTACTCAACCTCATAAAAATTCATTCTAGGCAAATAATTCAATAAATTATGCATATGCATATCATAAATGCAATATCTTTCTTAACTTTAATTTGCATATCAAACAACCAATTGTAAGGTGCAAAAATTATACATGACACTTCAATGTATCCACAAAGTCTTGTAAAATTTTCAGGCAAGAATCATTCTATAACTAAGTTAACAAAATTTTACAAATTCTGAGGTCAAAATTTAGCTTTCAGCCAATAGCCAAAAGTCTCAATTTTTCTACCCTATCAAATGATCATATAAAATCACATGAAAATTCAGGTTGGACTTTAATATGTCCCCACACCTTAAAAATTTCAGCTCAAAATTCAATCATTTGATATGAAACAGCTTTTGATTTAGCAATTCAGGAGCAATTCACATAGTCACAATTCTTGATTTTTTTGAAGGATTAAAAGTTTTTATCATACCCAAGAAAAATCAGGGAGTTGCCTTAGGATGTTAGCTTCAACATATAAAATTTTTAGCTTATAAAAATACCTACAAATACATCAAAAAATTCGTGACTAGTTACAACCTGATAAAACCAAAAATCCAACAACCTAGTTCAAAACTCCTTTTGATAAAAATGATTTTTCAATAACACCAAACTACTCCATTAATGTAAATACATATATATCTAGGGAAATCATACATTAGAACTAGAAAATATCAAATTCCAACTAACAAAATCTGAAAAAAAAAAAAAGAGAGATGCGCAAAAAGGTACAAAGGACCCTACCCTTTTGAGATTTATGGTTCTTAACTCTAAAGGATATTCAAAAATGCTTTTCCTCATTTCCATTCCTTCCAAACAAAACCAAACCCTTCCTACAACAATAGATTGTGAGCTCTCAAGGTGGAAAAGATTGATGTATTAAAATTCTGTCGGTTAGTTTAGTAGATTATGTTGAGCGGATAAGTTTAGTAAAGGTAGTTTAAGGTTTTCCAAGTATAGGCTAGGATTTTTGGAAGTTTAGATCAAGTTCTAAGCTCTTTGAGGAAGAAAAATGGAGGTTGTGTTTTCTCTTTGGCTAGCTGTAAAAAGACATTTATGCCACTTATCTTCTACCAAATCTTAGCTTTTTGCATTAGTTTTAGTGAGTTATTAATGTAATTAATTAGGATTTTGATTTATTTCTCATTATGTATTTTTGTAAGAATTATTGGCTTTTGCACTAATTTTGGAATAATTTGTAATTACAGTCTTTGCGTTTGACTTGTCTCTTTGAGTATAGTTTTGTGCACTTGGAGCTTTGAATCAAGTGCAAAGTGTCAAGAACAAAGCTGAAGCTCTCTAGAAGAAGCTTGGAGCAAAAAGGAAGAAAAAGCGTGTAAGCTCATGTTTGGGTGAGCACGGAACACTCATGCGATACAACCTTACAGCTCATTAATATGTTTTTGGGCTTTATTTTGGCCCTGTTAGATAGAAGTATATATAGGACTAACACAGACTTTTACTCTAGCTTTCGACTCACTTTTAGGTTGTCACTTTTAATTGCTATTTCCCTTTCTCAACATCTCTCTCTCTCTCTAAGGGTTTCATTAGTGAAAGTGCTTTGTCTTGGAGATTGTGACAAGGATTGTTGCTATTATTTTTAGATTTCTTTTATTTTCATTGTTGTAATCCTCAGAGATGGAAGAATTGATTTCTTTACTAGTGTATGGATTTTTGGATGGATTGAGATGATGTTTGAGACCCATTTTTTATATTAAATGCATTTGTTAACATTCTCCAAGTTTCTATTCCTATAATTATTATGGTGATTACTATCATCTTTGTTGGGATAACTAAATTGGCAATCATCATTTAGGGAAACCCTTTGAGGGAGAACATTAGAATTAATTTTTCAATTGACAATTAGGCTATAACAATTTGTTCATTAAATCAATGTAATTTCTAAATAAATTGAGATCTCGTTTATTAGTTATTTGTATTTGTCAAATTCTAAAGGTCAATCGATCAATAGTATAATTGCCAATAATTTATTACTAATAGTCATCAATGGATTCAATATTTGGTCAATGATAATTAATTTCTAATCCTAGGAATACCATACACTAAGTGTTATTTTCTATTGCTATTATCTTTTAATTTTAATTGCTATAATTTCATTATTCAAAACCTCCAATTTTCCCAACTAAGTATTGAAGCCTCCTTAGATGACCTAGGTTGTGCCCTTTACTATAGTTTTAATGCATCTTAGCATTAAAATAAATTTTAATTTAAGGAGGAAGTGACAGCCTCCGTTAATTTTGGCGCCGTTGTCAGGGAGGTATTAAAATTTAGTTGTTTATTTTTTCTATTTTTATTTTATTTTTGTTTATTTATTTACTCTTTTTATTTTCTACTATTTATTTTTGTTTGCAAAAACAAAAACAAAAAAAAAAAAAATTGTTCCCTTATATGAGGCATTCCCGTCTACTGGAAATTTAATACTTCTTGATTCTGAGATTGGAAAACTTTAAGAAAAATCGAGAAAAAGCGTAACAAGTGGAACCATCTAGTATTCCTAATCCTTCAAATATGGAGACCACAACAAGACACTTAAGGAGCTCACTCTGCCTGACTTTGCCCAAAAGCCCTTGACAGTGACATACCCCAAGACCAAGCTCCATTGTGAAATTGATGGGCAAGGCTTATGCTCCTCTATGAAGTCCCTAAGGATTTGGGGGCTCTGATGGCATTTGTATGGGTTAAGCTACACCCTCCATGAGAGTCCTAACCATCCAACTTAGAGACATTAAAGCAAAGTGCTGGGTGGGAGACAATCCACCATGAGGTTTTTCTTTACCTTTCCCTTTTATTTTTCTGTATTTTATTTATTTTAATTTTAGTTTTGAGTCTTTTATCATATTTATTTTTGTTTGTGTTCTACACCATTCCTTTGGCACCTTAGAGATCATATGCATAGGCTCACATCACATGCACCTTATTGATTTGCTTAGCATTGACTTTATCTTGTATTGCATGCTTGGTGGATTCACTATTGTTTGGATTGAGTACATTCACTTTTACTTGTGAGATTTTGAGCCTCTTTGATTGGACTATCATGTACCATCCTTATTTGTTCATGTGTCTTTTCTCTTTGGATTTGCATTCTAGAACTTGTAGGGTCTTGTTTGAAAATATGTTTTCATATACATGTTTGAATATGATTGAGGCATTTTTCTTATTTTTAACCACTTTCCCATATAGCCATCTTTTGCATGTTACCATTGTTTAGCCTCATTGAGCTTTATTGTCCATTCTTTTATTTTAGCATATCCTTAGCCAAAAGTGAAAAACAATGAAAATTTCTAACCTTTTAGGGTTAGGAGAGCATTTGTAAAGTCTTATATGTGCTTGAGTATAAGTGTAAAGGAGTAATAATGTGTACCCAAAATTCAGCAAGTGACACAAAAAAAAAATCTTAAAAAGAAAAAAAATCTGGAAAAGTTTGGGTTGAAGGTGTGCCACATTGCAAAAGAAGGTCTATAATCATGTTAATTTGGACAAAGGTACCCTTAAGCACTTATACTCTTGGTGTATGCATTTACTCTCCTTTGACTAGAGGTTTAGCTCATTGGCCTATATAATTATCCACCTTCACGTAAGCCCTATTATAACCAAAGGTAAGTCCTCTTGATTCGGTATGCATCTTGTGTGACAAAATGGAGAAGGAGAGTGGCATGCCTATAGTAATACATTTTCATTTGAGGTGATTGTGTAACATCCTCCCAAGTACAACCTCACCCTTAAGTCATGACATTGTACTCGAGAGTTGTTACTTATTAATTAGCAGACATTTCTTAAATATATAGAAAGCTCGATTTACATGTGTAATAACTAAGTGAAATTCTATTGAAATATATATAACAAAGAAAATACAACCTTTATTGAATACACAACTAAGTACAAGAGGAAGCTCCTCTATGAGCTTTAGTACATATCACTTCTCTAATGTAGTTACATACACATCTATTCCACTAAATACAACATAATAAAAACATTCACTATGACACTATTGCCATTCAGAGTCCTTTTACGTAGCATAATAGTCCTCCTGGCTTAACATGGAGGCGACAGGGAAACACAAACACACAGGGGTGAGAATTACATAATTCTCGGTAGGCATCCCCAAATATATACAAAAAATCTATGTCATCGTCATCGCCCCAGCCACTTCAATTTATCAAGAAATGTGATCATACAATGTAAACTAAAGATTCATTTTAAGGTTCTAAAATCATCCCTCTGAAGTGGGTAGCTTTTAATAATCAATCACTTAGAGCACATATATCATAATGTTTCAACAATTAATAAATAATCCCAAGGCAGCCAATCTAGAGTAAGATGAGTAGGCATATAATATGTGCAGTGAACTTATCTCAATGTGACATGGTTCCACTTATGGCCATAGAAATCAAGTCAGTGCATTTTCTCTTTTCATTGACATAGGAAAGACTTAGTTATACCCAATAGTATTTGTCGTGGACAATCCCACAATAAATAATTTATACCAAATGGTATCTATAGTGGTTCACACCACACAAGGGAAATAGTTTGCTTCTAGGACGAGCTAAGTCTTATACGTGATCATTCGAACTTCATTTTTTTCCATTTCAGAATCACACGGATCTATTCCTCACCATACGTCTATCGACTCAAAATATTTAGGGAGGTTTCTCTTTTCCTGTTTCCTTCCCTCATTCAATCTAAGTCTTACTTTTGTTTTGTCCATATGTCAGAACATGCACAATTTAAGATCATATATATTCTCACAAATGCACGCATAAGCCACATGTAGGTATTTCATTCACAATGCAATTTCAATTATGTCTCATAAACCACTCTTTATTTCCTCTAGCATGCATTATGTGTCGCAAGTCATATGGCCAAATAGCTAACATCAAATACTTTGTTCTCAAAAGCATGCTTACATTACAAGTAGATATTCAATCATATTAGAGGCCCATTCATGCCTCATGGATAAGTAATTGAAATAATTAGCATGCATTCATATGCCATACACTTGGACTAGATATCATTTTACCATAAATTTTCAGCCATTCTCACATCCAGCACCTTGGTAGATTTATTGTCCTAGGTACAGCATTTAATTGCCATATCAAATGGCCATTTCAAAGCCTCAAAAATTCTACATGACACTTCAATGTGTATAGAATAACTGTAAAAATTTCAGGATAAACAGAGCTCTATAGCTACTTTAGTAAAATGTACAAATTTAGTGGTCAGGGCCACCAATTCAGTTCTAACCCGAGTTCCAAAATTTTTTAACCCTAGTATTGATGGAATAGGCACAAGAAAATTTACAGTGATACTTTAATATGTTACTAAATTCATGTAAAAATTTCATTGGCTAATTCAATCAATTTCTATGATAATAAATTTGGACAAGTTTATTGCTTCAGTTTAACAACCAAGACAGCATCAATCACATTTCGGTTCTTGATTTTTTTGAGGTAGTAAACTTTAAATTCGACACCCAAAAAAATTCATGTAGTTATTTTAAGATGTTAAATCCAACATATAATTTTTATAGCTCATGAAAACACCCAAAAATATACCAGAAAATTCGTGCACCACTGCTACCTGTAGGAAAATCGAAAATCCAGCAGCCTAGTCCAAACTTCTTTTGATAAAAACCATTTTCTAACACCATCCAAACACACCACCAAAATTCATACATCAATATCAACATAATATCACTCAATAAAACCAGAAATTTTGGACCTAGCTCAAGCCAAAACAGATCAGAAAATTTGACAAAGAAAGACAATAGAAACCCTACTTTTGGTGAGCTAATGACTCCTTGGCCCCAAGGTGCTCTAAGATTGCCTTCTTGCTCCTCAAATCTCCCAAATCAATCCAAACTCCTTCTTAATTCAGTGAGGGTGAAGATAGAAAGGTAAGGATTGGTGAGGAAATAAAATTCCAATTGGTTAGATTTGTAGGTCTTGAGGTGTAGAACATGTTTTATGAAGAGATCTTGAGGTTTTATCAAGTTTAGGCTAGGGTTTATGAAGCTCCAAGTTTGTTAATGGAGTTTGAGAGGAAGAACAATGGAGGAGAGGTTCTTGGAGTGTGCTGGCCGAATTTTCAAGAAAGGAAATGATAAGATATTGATTTTATGAGTTTATGACAAAATGCATAATAATTTCAAGTACAAAATGTTTTTTTTTTCTTAAAGATAAATGTCAGTAATTTTTGTAAGCATCCTATTGGTCCTAATAAAGTGGCAATGTTGTGGCTTCTTCTAATCCACACACTTGTCTAGTTGGGTGGCAAACTTGCATTGCAAGTTTCATTTGGTGCAAGAAACTGTACATCGATATTTTACCAATGGGTAAAAGACTATACCCGAGTAATCCAATATCACCCGAAATTTAACACTAGCTATAAATTCTCATTCCTTATTATTTCTAACCTTAACCATCTCTTTGCTAATGCCAGGCACTTCATGGTCCCAAATCTAGGGTTTTGGTTTCCCGGACTGCTCGTGGAACTCAAGTTTATATTCACCCGGCCCAAAATTTTTTTTTTTATATGTCCGTTGGGCCACCCTCATCATTGCTAAACTGTTATATTTTTAAAATTATAACTAATAAAGCTCAATTAATTTTTAAGTAATTTTTGGGTGTTACAGATTGAGTGTGCATCATAACCCCAAACACTTGAGTGAAGAATGAGTGGCAAAACTGACCTTGGGAGGATTTTTGTACTTGGTCCATGCATCATTTGTGGATTCTACTATGTGTGATATGTTCTTGTTCATGCCATGCTTGTTAAAATTCTCTTAATTGTTAGTGTGAAAGCTTATTGTTGTGTCTCTAGATTCATTGGATTAGTGTATTATCATTTAATTTCATGCATCATGTTTTTTTAGTGTTAGGAGTCTAGTGTAGTCCTTGTATATTGCTTCTCATCCATACCATGGTTTGATCTTAGTTTCACATAAAGACATGTGAAAGCTTAAGTGTAGGGGAGTTTGATGAGGGGCATTTATGCCACTTATCTTGCTTCTAATTCTTAGCTTTTTGCATGATTTTTACTACATTATTGATGTGATTAATTAGGATTTCAATTTATTCCTCATTGTGTGATTTTAATAGAATTATTGGCTTTTGCACTGATTTTGGAATAATTTATAACTTGTCTCTTTGAGTATGGTTTTGTGCATAGGAGTTTTGGATCAAGTGCAAAGTGTTAATAACAAGTTTGGAATCTCTACATGGAGCTCGTAGCAATGATCAATTTGGGAGAATTTGAGAGCTAAACAGAAGAGTTCTTGAGTTCATTTGAGCACATTTACAGAAAGCATTATAATGGAAAATTTGTATCTCTCTCTACAGGGATCAAATTTAGATAAATAGATATGTTTTGGAAAGCTCAAGAAGTCCTTTAAAACTTTCATGTTCAGCTCAAAACCCAGTTCTAAGAGCATCTTGGTGAAAATCAAGTTGCAAGATTAAAGGTTGCTGATGTCTTGATGCTATCCAACTTGACCTCCAGTGAGATTTCCGTAATATCTAGAGCTAAGATGTCTGATTGAGGTATTTTGGTGGAGTTGAAAAGTTTATTCAAAGGGCTACAATCTTTATTTCTAGTGCTGAGGACATATTCGGACGTTTAAGGAGCCAAAATGACCAAATACTTGAAGACGTCAATTCTGTCCAAGCTTTATGATGCAGAACAACTCATTTAATCTAATTTTGGATCCCACTTTGACCCATTTTAGAGAGCAGCATATAAAGCATTGATATAAATGTTTACCTTAGCTTTTGACTGACTTTTCAGGCTCCACTTTTAGTTGCTATTATTCTCTCTACATCTCTCTTTCTTCTTCTTCTTCTTCTAAGGTCCATTAGTGAAGATGTTTTGTTTTGGAGATTGTGGCAATGATTATTGCTATTATTTTCATGTTCTCTTATCTTGATTGTTGTAATCCTCCAAAGATGGAGGAGTAGATTTCTTTGCTAATGTAGGGGTTTCTAGATGGATTGGGATGATATTTAGACCCTTTTTGATATTAAATGCATTATTTTCTTAATGTTTTGTAGTTTCTATTCCTATAATTATTGTGGTGATTGCTATAATTTTTATTGGGATAACTAAATTGGCGATTGTCATTTAAGGAAACCCTTTGGGCATAAATTGATAAATATATTGGTTTATGTTTGAGGGAGAACATTTGAATTAACTTTTTGATTGGAGTTTGGCTATAGCAATTAGTTCATTAAATTAATATGGTTCCTAAATAAATTGAGATATTGTTTATTAGTTATTTGCATTGATTAAATTCTAAAGGTTGATCGATCACTAGTATAATTGCCAATAATTTATTACTAATAGCCACCAATGGGTTTAATATTTGGTCAATGATAATTGATTTCCAATCTTAGGAATACCTTACACTAGTACCTTTACCAATTGCTATTTCTTTCTTTAAAAACCCCCCCAAATCTTCCTAACTAAGTATTAAGTCTCCTTAAGAGATGACCTAGGTTGTGCCCTTTATTACATTTTTGGGTCAACTTAGTATTAAATTAATTTTCTAATTTGAGAAGATAGGCAACAACCTCTGTCAAATTACATACCCCAGGCTTGACAATGATTTTGAGCTTAAGGGATATATGGTTCATGCTCTTCCCAAGTTCCATGGGTTATCTGAGAAGACCTCTACCAGCAATTAAAGAAAATTGGAGGTGGATGATGTTAAGCAAAGAGCATTCCCTTTCTCCTGAGGGTGGCAGAAAATTGGTTTTTCAACCTTCCTAATAGGGTTATAAATAACTTGATTAAGATTAAGAGACTTTTCCTAGAGAGATATTTTCTTGCTTCAAGAATGGCTTCTATTAGAAAAAGATTCTGAATCCGCAGGACGATGAGACCTTACATGAATATTGGGAGCACTTCAAACTCCTTTGTGCAAGCTGCCCTAATCATCAAATTTTGGAGCAATTCCTCCTTCAATACTTTTATGAGGGGTTAGTACCCGCTGATAGATGTATGATAGAGATGCTAGTGGAAGGGCATTTCTAGATAAGACGCTTAGAGGCCCGTGTTTTGATTTTAGAATATGGCTGCAAATTTTCAGCAATTTGATTCCAAAGCTACCAAAACTACTAAAGGCCTTCATGAAGTGAGCCAGATAAAGAATTGTTGTTGACCCAACTTTACAGCAACTTTATGGCCTTATGCAACAATTAATAGTGAGATAGGAAGTAACTCCAATGGTTCCTAAGGTCTATGGCATGTGTACTTCAAATGGCCATCACACTAATATGTGCCCAGCATTGCAAGATGACTTAACCACTTGGGTGGTAGTAACCAACCCCTTCCAGAATCCACATCAGAATCAGCAGGCCAATTCCTATTTCCATATTGCATAACGCGAACTTAAAGCGAGAATAATTTCACGTTACATATGCAAACATGATTTATCTCATATAAAGAGATTGAACTTAATAGAAGTGAATATTATACCGTGCAAAGTATGCATACATGCCTTTCGAATAAAAAGATATCAAAGACAAGTACAGGAAACCAAGTTTTGGGACTTTAGAAAGTAGCACAAGACTTCAAAAAGTACACCTAAAGTGAAGATATTCATCAATCTCTAAAGCCAATGTGTTCCACTATCTTCAATCATCATGATCACAAATCTTTCAAAATCATAAAGCTTGGATTAAAGATATGAAGACCAAAGATTCATCAAGGGATTGATTCTACCTTCAGAAAGCTCACTTCACTATGGAGCATGAACGTTACTAGAAAATGAAGGAAATTTAAATTTTTGAAATTCAAATTTAAAGTCAAACTCAGTTTCAAACTAGCGAGTCATCTCTTCTCAACTTAGTCAACAACCTCCACTTCTAGAAGAAGGAGTTCAAAACCACAATTTAGAAAGTAAGAGTAACTTCTCAAGTAACATCAAACACCTCATATCTCACAATGGCTTCTGCAAAAGCTCTAACAATGGACATGCTACTTTTCTAGATTGCTTTTCCAAGAAACAAATAGATGATTAACATGTGTCACTTGGATATCTGATCAAGAGCAACGATCATAATGGAAGACCGTCAATATATAGAGATTATGTGCTTCAACATTATTAAGACCTGACTACATTAGAGAGAAACTTTGTGCAAATTGTCTTTATGTCCAACAAGGTTCATTATGTCATCATGTAATCAGCCTTATTGCTTTTAAAAATCTTCTTTCCACGTTCTTGAATAGTTATACGATCTTCCTAGGAAGAGTTGTGGGAAAGAAGTCATTCAAGTTATCCCAGGATCATTCATGTATATTTTAAGGAAACTTGAGTGTAGATTAGTTTGAGTGGCAACCCAAACACAAACCTTTATATCCTTGATCTAGTAGTGATTAGTGTGAGATAGCTTGGATAAGCTAATGTAAAACTACTTGCAATGCGATAGTAAGGTGTTCTTGCTGCTCAGGCCAGCTTGGAGAAGCTAGGGAAAGACTATTCCAGCTTGGAGAGGCTAGTGAATAACTACTTTCAACGTGATAGTAGAGGTTGTCTATTGGTCACGGGTTTAGCTTGGAAAGGCTGGGGCAGACTACTCAGTCAGCTTGGAGAGGCTAGTGAATAACTACTTTCAACGTGACAATAGAGGTTGTCTCCTGGTCATGGGTTCAACTTCGAGGGACTAGGAAAGACTACACGATTTAGCTTGGAGAGGCTGATGAATAACTACTTTCAACGTGACAGGAGAGGTTGTCTACTAGTCATGGGTTGCAGCTTGAAAGGCTTGCAGACTACTGGTTTAGCTTGGAGAGGCTGGTGAATAACTACTCAACTTGTGACAGTTGGGGTTGTCCAATGGTCATAAGTGAGAGCTTGGGAAGGCTAATATAAAGCCTTTCTAGTTTCTTTCTCTAGTTTGAGAAAGATGTTTAGTGGAACCTCAACGTGTGTTGAGTATAGATATAGGCAGGTTTGGCCAAACCAGCATGAAAATATTGGTGTCATTTTTTCTTATCCTGATCTCCTTTACTTTATTTGCTATGCTGTATATTTTAATAATTTCTGTTATATTGTTTTGATTGTTCTGTCATCTGTCTATGCTTCAGAAATTTACTTTCTAAAACAACTAACATATTTTCTACTGCACTTCAAGCTTAGTGTTTGATAGTATTTCTTTAAATTTTCTAGATGCAAAAAGAAGTAAAGTATGATTCAATCTCCCTTCTCGTGCACTTTTATACCTACATTTGGGTATAATAGTTTGTAGTAGCTACATATTCAGCTTAGCAGAGAGAGAACAATTGTATTCTATTTTTTGCATGACCATGTGATTAGACTTTTTCCAAAGAAGCGGAGTAACCACTAGTGCTTTTTCTCTCAACTCTCTCCAGCTGAAGTCATCACAATAACCTACAATCTCACAAGAAGTACCCTTCTTACACTACAAGCCAAGATTATAGTACTTGATAAATATTAAAGAATTCTCTTAACAACATTTAAGTATGATTGTTTTGTGTTAGATTGAAATCTAGCACAAATTCCCACACTTAGTTGAATGTCTGTCTACTAGCTATAATATATAGTAGTGAACTAATCATTCCACGATAATTATTTTCTAAAACCTTGTCACCATTCTCATCAACATCAATGATTTGAGATGGATGTATGGGGGTGCTCATTGGTTTAGCCTGATCCATATTAAATTTCTTTAAAAGCTCCTTTGTATGTTTTTTTTTTTTTTTTGTATGGATCAAGGTTTCTTCCTTTTGTTGTTTATTTGCAATCTAGTAAGAATTTTAGTTCACCCATCATACTCATCTCAAATTCACTCTACATTAATTTTAAAAACCTTTCATTGAGAGAATGATTGTAGCACCAAATATGATGTCATCAACATATATTTGGACAATCAGAAAGTTATTATCTTGTTCAAGAGTAAAAGAGTAGTATCAATTTTACCTTTCTTAAACCCATTCTTCGCAAGAAGGTACTCAGCCTGTCATACCAAGCTCGAGGAGCTTGTTTCAAACATAGAAAGCCTTTATTAGCTTGAAGACATGGTTGGGAAGGTCTTCATTCTCAAAAGTAGGAGGCTGCTTTACATAAGCTTCCTCAAGAGGAATCGATTTAGAAATGAGACTTAACATCCATTTGGTAGATTACGAATCCCTTGAAGACAGCAAAAGCAAGTAGCATTCTATGGCTTCAAGCCTAGCTACTACTACAAAGGTTTCATCATAATCAATTCCCTCTTGTTGATTATAACCTTGTGCAACCAATCTTGCTTTATTTCTAATGACTTTGCCTGCTTCATCGAGCTTATTTCTAAACACCCACTTTGTGCCAATGATGGTCTTGCCCTTTAGTCTTTCAATAAGTGTCCAAACTCTCCTTTCTCAAACTGGTTTAGTTCTTCTTGCATAGCATCCACCTAACTTTGATCACTTAAAGGTTTATCAATACATTTAGGTTCGATGGTTAGGATGAAAGTACAATTTGACATATTTCTAAGGGATGATATCTTCTCACACCCTTGGAAATATCTCCAAGAACTCGTTTTGAGAACTACCTTTAAATCAAAACTCCCTTGTAGTTTCTCTGGCTTTGAAGGTCTATAACTTATTCTTCATCTTCTGATTGCTTTTCTTCGTGTTTAGAAGTGCAACTTGTAACACCCTAACTTTTAACCTAATATGCTCGAGTCACATTCTGGTTAATTATTAGTTGTTATGCCTTTATCTCAGAACTTAACTTATTCTTCTTTAAAATACGAGTAATACAAAATACGACTAATTTTTTTGTAACTTTAAAACCAAAATATGAGCCACGTGTGTATAGATACCGGTCAATACACGCATAATAATAATAGTCAAATAAACCTTATCATGATGCATAAGTATACCATCGCATAACACAACACAAACTAGATTAACATATCATAACCATAGCATAATAGGGACGTCCAATAAACATGAAGAACATCCTAAGATACTAAACTTAATGTTGAACATATAATAGTCCAATGCCAAATATATCTACAACAAAACTAAACTAGTCTGCAGGACATGTCCATCAAAAGACTAGGCTACGAATAGGTATAAAGGGCATGACAACCCTTTAGCTAATGCCTAAAGGAAAACTATCTCCATGCTTCCATTGTGACCCTCTGATCAGGTAGGTAGCATGATTCCTATGCCCGCGCCTCAAGGAAGATCACGAACAACACCATCATCCACGTCTAGAGATGACACGGGAGAAAAAAAGGATGAGAAACTTATTCAAGATTCTCAGGAGGGTCCCCGACTTTAACACAAGTGTCATCGTCATCGCCCCAGTCATTTCAGTTTTCATTATGAAAAGTGTACATGGACAAAGTTCAATTTTAAACTTCTCAAAATCCTTTTATTGAAGTGGGTGTCTTTTAGCATGGATCTTAATGTCATGAATGCAATAGATATCTAATGTATGCATGGTAATACGTCAAGAGCATAAGTAACACATGTAAATGGCATGAGCATACTCACAACCTGAGTTGGTAGCATTAAAATCCAATACACATCATAAGGCTAAGTATATGAGTAGGAGGTAAGCTAAACAACTGCATTCATTTAGCACATATCACATGATTAAATGCACTAATATAATAGTAATGTAATGTATGCATATGCATCTTTACTTTATCATGATTGAACTCTCAAGTTCTTCTTAATGACCACCCTCTTATATAACCATCATAAACCAACCATCCCACCTTCCCCGATGATTTTACAATAACCACCAAAACTTCACACTCACCGATCGCCTAGGATGAACTCAACCTAACTACCATCGCTAGATTTAATATCGGGTAAAAAGGGGTAACACATCACTTCCTTGCTTTAACTTTTCTTTCTTATCATGAGTATGCAACTTCCTTGGATCACCTTACGCCGGCCTAGCCTGTTATGAAAGGATCATCTCCCTAGATCACTTTATGCCGGTGCGAGCCCATTGCGAAGGATCATTTTTTAGTGTCTTTTGTGACCTTTAATCTTAGCATGTTATTAAGAGATGCAATAATGAGCATATAAACATGGCCAATATCATAACTTATCATCTAACATATTATGCTCATAATTCTCATAGATCATGCATCTTAATCATTCATTTATAACCACATCATGCCACAAAATCATCATGTCATAAATTACATAAGCAAGCATCACATTTCTTTGCATAAATCCATAAGCATAATATCAATCAATACTCCTATCCAGTATGTCAAAAATCAAGGACCGAACCAGCTAATGCATATGTAATGCTTTAACTATATATATGTATATGTATATATATATATATATATATATATATAGCAGCATACTAGGGAATCATCATTCACATTCAACACATAAGCATATAGGGCCACTAATCCACTTTATCTCATCTAGAACACACTTATTTGCACATTTGGGGTTCTGGTAATCGATTACATGTGCTGGTAATCGATTACCAAAATTAAAACTTGTTTGGGCTCAAAAAGTGTCCTAGTAATTAATTACACAGCTGGTAATTGATTACCAGAGCTAAAAACATGTTCTGTGCACAAGAACATCATGGTAATCCATTATATTAATTGGTAATCGATTACCAAGGTCAAAAAGCTTGTTCTGGGCCCAAAAAGCATCCTAGTAATCGATTACATAGGCTGGTAATGATTACCAGAACCAAAAACTTGCAAAGCAACATCCTGGTAATCTATTACATGAGCTGGTAATTGATTACAGAATCCCCGAAACTTGAAAAACCCAAGTTTTAACACATCTCAAGCTACTCCTTCATTTCAAGACCATTTTTAAACATCAATCCAACATTTTTACAAATCAAAACAAGCTTTTCACTACAACTTTGTGCATCATAAAAGCAAGATTCAAGTCTCAAAGAAAACAAATCCAACATTATATCATGGCTAAAACACATTCAATAACCATGATCAAGATTTCCATTTTAAGATACAAGGGCAAGTCTTTGAGCTCTAAGGATTTAGGTGATGACAAGAATAATAAGCATGCTATGGAAACCTCATTTTAGATCTTTATCATTATTAGGTGATGACTTGAAACTTAGATATGATATGCAAGACTTGAAAGTAAATATGAGAATGCAAGTTCATTTTTAAATCTTCAAAGTTTAGGTGATGACTTGAAATAAAAACGTGAAATGCAAGATCAGAAATTTAAACATGGAAATGCAAGTCCATTTCTTTAGTCTTTTTAAGGTGATGACTTGAAAATAAACATGATGTGCAAGGCATTGAAATATAAACATGAGATGTAAGAGCTTGAAATATAAACATGATGCAAATCCAATTTTATATCTTCCTAAAGCTCATTTCCAGACTTTAAAGAATCAAACTCTCAACCCCAATCAATCTTAACCAAAATGGAAATGAGCTTTAGAGTCTCTTGACACCATGGTTCCAAGAACCTTATTTATCTAGACTCACCATCAAGCTCAAAGGAAAACTAACAAAGACAACCAACAATAAACCATTTTCCATACTCTTGTGAAACTAAAAATCATGCCTTGAGCTTTAGAGGACCAACACATGATGGTTTCACAACCAACATCAAGAAACCCTCATCATCAAGCTATGGCCTTGTTCATCAAAGAAAGAAAACATTTCACAAGAACCAACAATATTTCCTATTTACAATTCTTTAAAACCAAACAAAATAAACCAAAACTTGGGCTCTAGAGGTCAAGCACATGGTGGTATCAACCTTACCATCAAGATCTCTCATCATCAAGCCATGGTTTTCAATCATCTAACAACAACAAAAAGGAAAAATGAAAAGAAGAAAAAAGGGAATATCCAACCGAAAAAAAAAAGAAGAAGAAGAACAACAACAACAACAACCCAATCACTTTATTCATCAGCAAAATCCAAAAAGAAAGATAAGAAATAAAAGGAAGAACTCAAAACAAATCCCTACCAAATGTGCTTTCTTTGATTGGAAATGAAGAAGCTTGATCTTGGAAATGGAAAAGTTACATGTTTGAGGGTTGTTCTAAGGTGGAGGTGTGGTGGTTTGTGGTTGAGAGGAGGTTGAGGATGGAGGTGGAAGAGGAAGAAGAGAAAGCTCAAGTTGAGAGAATGTAAGAGTTCTTTTTTGGCACCAAGTCTTTGGCCAAAAAAGCAAATGGTAAAATGAGAGAGTTTGTGAGTGTGTAGGTGTTTGTAAAAATGAAATATGAGGGGGAAATGGGGGGGAAGCCATCAGCCTCCAAGGGATTTTGGAGGGAAAATTTTCATGTCTTATGTGTGTTAGGGCATAGATTAGTGATAGATTTGATTGGTCAAAGGGTTAGGGATTGATAATTAGGTGTTTAGGTTAGTAATCATGTGTGTAAGGCTTTCAAGACATGATTAAGAGTGGTCTTGCACACTTAGTTTGAATTAAGCTTCAATTAGTTTGAAATAAGCATGATTAGTTTGAAATTCAAACTTCAACACATTCCTTAATTTAGGGGATTGGAAAGAGAAAATGCTATTTGCTCATGACATGACATGATGTCTTTGATTAAGAAGGGAATTTGAACTTTCTTAATCAAACTTAGGCCTTAATTATCCTCACATAACTTATTTGACTCAAAAGTAATAGATAAAATTATTTATCTTTAATTAGAGTTAATATTGCCTACGTTTCCTTAATCGTTTAATTAAGCTCGTTTTAGCACCAAATAAGGGTAAAACTTTAAATTCACACAAGGACTCCTCTGACCACTGGACTTCCTAGATATCATGCAACACTCATTGTTAACATTTTTGGGCTCTCAGGAGGATGGTTGGTTCCATCATCACTTAATCCCACATCAAATTACCTCAGGGGTACTTTGGTAATTTCATGTACGGAAAACCAAGAAATTGATATTTTCATCTCTAGCACATCCATAACACACTTAATCCCCTTCAAACATCAAACTAACCCCTTGAGGATAGCCTAGACTAGTCATCCTTGGTTTTTGGGTAGAAATGACCTTAGGGGCATTTTGGTCATTTTTGCATGGAGAAATTCAAGGCCTTACACAACTTTCTAATTGCTTTGGAGTTTTGAATAACCTTTCTAAAGTGCTTGAGTTCTGGTGCTTACTTTTAAAATATTGTCTTTCATCTTCTCGTTATAGAAGTTTCCTTTAGACTTACTCTTTCAAAACTTTCTCCTAGATCTTCAAGATCATCAGGCTAAGTCTTTCTTTAACTCCTTAAACTTGATGTGAATAGTCTCTTCAACACATAGCATTCTCTTATTGTATCTTGTAAGCTTTAGAGACGGAAGAGTATCCTCTATCAGCAAACTTTACTGATTTTAGAGCTTTTGGGTTGTAAATTTCTAAACCACTCCTAGATAGGACATGTGCCTTGAGCAGCCACTATCCATGTACTACTTGTTGTCAGGTTCCACATGCATTCTCAAACATATCTACAACAAACAGTTTTATTTTAGGTACCCAGGATTTTCTTGGGTGCTCTTGAGTTAGTCTAGAGGGAGGTATTCCAACCTTTTTGACATACTTATTTTTCATGAAGCATTTGTCAGGTGGATGTCCTTCTCAAAATAGAAAGTGCAAGAAGCCTTGTTCTTTATTTTCTTTAGGATAGTTGGTTTTCCTTCTATCAAATTCTTCTTCATATCCTAACCCAATCTTTTTAAACTATGGTTCGTGACTCAGCATTAGATGAAGATTTTTTGATCCATTTACCATTTTTTCTATCAGATTTAAGAAACTTCGAAGGTCTTTCAAGCTCAGAAATAACTTTCTAAGTGTTTTCTTTTTTGCAACTTCAGATTCTAATGCATTGAATTTCATGTTTAAAATCTTATTTTCTCCTTTCAATTCTTCTTTTTCAAGCCTTAGATTCTTAGCTTCTCCCTTGACCATTTTAAGTTCTAAAATAGTCTTTTTATGTTCCATTTTCAAGTTGAGATAATAAGAAGAGAAAGATTGAGAATTTTCTACAGCTCTTCATATAACGATAATAGTTCATCATACAAGAGATTAGAGTTGCTTACCTAGATTCACTTTCTGATAAGTATCTAGCCATGAAGCATAGGTTGGCAACATCCATCTCGTCCTAATCTCTTATCTTTCTTTTTCTTCCTTAAATTCACTCCAATGTCAGCATCCTTTCTTCCTGGGCATGAACTTCTTGCGGACCTTTGAGTTTAGGATAATCTAGTTTGATGTGTCCTTTCTCCTCATAATGGTACTAAATGACACTTTCAAACTTCAGCTTGCCTTCGTGTCCTTTCTAAGGTTAATGTCCTTTCTTTTCTTCATTTTGCCTCTCTAGACCTTAGACATTTTCCTCACTAGCATGAAAAGCTCATTTATATCTTCTTCTTCTGTCATCATCGGTTTTTTCCTTCATCAGGTTTTAGCAACCTTCATTGCTTTAACTTTGCTTGCCTTTTGATGAGCCGATTTTAAGGTCATGGACTTGCTTTTCTTGGAAGATTCACCATGCATTTTTGAGAGCACTACCTCATGAGTTTTAAGAGGCCCAATGAGTGCATCTAGGCCGAGAGTTTGAAGGTCTTTGGCCTCAGGTAATAGCTATGACCTTAGGCAGCCATTTGGTAGGAGGCTTCTTAAGATTTTTCTAACCATTTCAGAGTTAAAGTATCTTTTGTCTAATCCCTTTAGTTAGTTTATGATGTACATAAACCTGGTGGTCATTTCATCAATATTCTCTTGATCTAACATTTTGAACATCTCATATTGATAAACCATCATGTTAATCTTAGTTTCTTTCACTTGATCAGTGCCTTCATGTAGCATATGTAGTTTGTCCCATATTTCGTTTGCCATGTCATAGGCAATGATTTTGTCATATTCAGCTTTTCTAAAGCACACATGAATAGGTACTTAGCTTTTGAGTTTAGTTGAACTCTAGCCTTGTATTGCACTATCCACCTACTCTAAGGGATTTCTCTTGATGTTGAGGGTGCATCATCTGAAACTTCTTCCCTTAGAATAAAATCTCCTTTTTGTATTATCTCCTACAAATCAAGACTTGTATATTTTATGAACAGCTCTCGATCTCTTAGTAGGCATAATCCTCACCATCAAAGAATGGCAATCTATTAATGGAGTGTCATTCTGCTATATGAATATTATGTGCATATCTCCTTCGAATCTTTGTCCTCTACAAACGTTAGAATGCTCAACCCCTTAGAGGCAAAGCTCTGATGCCACTTGTAGGTAAGAAAACGCATGAGAAGGGGGCTTGAATCATGCTTCATGTTTTGACTTTTGAAAACTTACTCAATAAACCATCAAGATATGAACTTGAATGTAGTAAAAACGTGTTAGTGATTTCAGAAAGTGGACTTTCTAAGGAGATAGGATATATTGCTCAAGAGTTTTTATACCTGGTTCTAAATACTATTAAGTTTCATTAAAATTTTTCTCTCACAGAAGAAAGAAGGATAGTCTTTGCAATAGCCTTCCTAAGCTCTCACCAATGACCAAGACAACCCCTACTATTACAAACCAAGTAGTCATTCAAGCTCTTCAAGCTGAACCAAGTAGTCTTTAACTAGCCTCTCCAAGCTAAACCAAGACCAGTAAACACCTTTACTATCACATTGCAGGTAGTTTTTGACTAGCCTCTCCAAGCTAAGCTCACACCAATCACTACCGGATCGACGATACAAAGGTTTGTGTTTGGGTTTGCAACTCAAACTAACCTACACTCAAGTTTTTATAAGATTTACAAAGAAAGTTATGAGAAACACTTGAATGACTTCTTTCTAAATATTCTTCCTATGAAGAATGTATGAACATTGAAAAATTTAGAAAGAAGATTTTAAAATCAAAGGAAATGATTACTAGATGTAATGAACTTTACAAGAGGATGAGGAAAATTTTTTCTAGAGTTTTTTCTCTTTGTGCAGTGTCAATATATTTTCTTTGAAAGCACAATATCTATATATATAGATGGTCTTCCTTATGACGTTGCCTCTTGATCAGATCTCCAAGTGACATGTGTTGATCATCCATTTATGTCTTGGAAAAGTAATCTAGAAGAGTAGCATGTCTGTTGCCAAAGCTTCAGAAGCCATTGTGAGATATGAGGTTTCTAATGTTACTTCAGAAATTACTCTTACTTTCTAAAACGTGGTTTTTGAACTCCTTCTTCTACAAGCTGAGGTAATTTGGCTATAGTGGAAAAAAGATGACTCATCAATTCAATCACTGGGTTTTGACTTTTGAATTTCAAAAATTCCTTCTATTTCTTGTAGAGCACATACTTTTACCGAGTGTGAACTTTTTGATGTGCGATAACATTTCCTTGATGATTCTTGGGTCTTCACGTCTTCAATCATTGCTTATTGACAAATAAAACATTGATAGAGTGATGATTGAAGATTGTAGAACACTTTGGCTTTAGAGTTTGATGGATATTTTCCTTCATAGTGTACTTTTTGAAGTCTCGTGCTACTTTCTAAAGTCCCAAAACTTAGTTTCTTGTATATGCCTTGATATATTTATATCCTTCAGGCATGTATGCTTCTTTGCACGATATAATATTCACTTTTATTAAGTTCAATCTCTTTTATATAAGATAAATCATGTTTGCGCATGCAAAGTAAAATTATTCTTGCATTAAGTTTGAGTTATGCAATTCAAAATAACCAATATGCTATGTCAAGAAACTTAAAGAAGACATTAGTCGTTCTTCAAAATATTTTTTTTGAATTGGTTTTATTGTTACTCAAAACATATTGCATTAAATCTTTCTAAAGGTTCTAGAGCTAACAATTTCTCCATAGAGTCATATGTTGATGTTAAGGAGTGGAAATGTTGATGTTATGGCAATATTTTATTGTCATGGCATTACCTTTGAATAATTATTCATGTTGTGAATTGTATTATATTTTACACTTTTCGGTTTAGAGAGATTGGATGTAAAGTACCACTTATTAGTGGTTATATTGTGCCCGATTATTGATCAATCTATAATGGCATTATACGTACCTAGCTACACTTATAATTCTATTGGTAATCTAATAGAATCAATGTGTAGTAAAATGGAATGCTTTGTAATATACAATCATTACAAAGTGTGTCATATATGGTTATTATTGCTAGTTGCTATCTTGTTTTTTCTATTTATTACTACAGTTCACGGGTGTTGGTTCCAATCAAAGTGGTGCGGTTTCTAACCAAGAAGATTCTTATTTATGGTCACACTATTCAAATATGCGACATGGTGGATTTATGTCATTTCTTGAATCATATAGTCAAGAATCAATTGTGCATGACATGTTATTCACAAGTCTACTTATCAGTGATGGGAACCCAAGCAATGACATCATGCTTTCACATGATTCTTCTACTACCAAAGTGAACAAAGTTAAGATGTAATTTGTCTAGTTTAAAAAATGTGGTGGCCCTTAATTACTTTTTTGTTTTTGTATAGGTACATTCCCATATTTACAAGCAAGTTGGTGATTAATACAAGTTTTGAGTTCATGATGTCCATAATAATCTAACCACCCTTATTCTTCTATATGGTTTTAATGCAGACATATGTTCCGTTTGCAGACTATTTAATACGAAGAAAGATCTCAATGCACAACATGTTTTTTTGCCCCAAACAGTGTGGTGTGACAACATGGCAAGTGGATTAAAGTCCTTTTAAGTTCAACAATAATTTTGGGATTATTGAAAATATTTGTACATGTTTCCACTTATTTACAAATTTATGGCATTATGATTTTGCTCATTTATTTGATAGCACATTATTGGGTTTAATATGTGAGAGCAACAACTTTGGGTTTAGGTTTCACATATGCTAATATATAACCAAGTGTGCCTTTAAATATAAAAATTGCAAATATTCAAATTATCACCCATTGAGAATTACAATAAGTATTCCAGGATATATTACTGAAAGATTTATCAAATGGAGGTACTTTGTAGGTTCAAAAATTTTGAAACCAGCCACAATAAAACTTGTAAACTAGGTTTATTAAACTTGTAACCCTTGTTCTCAAAACTTATAAACCATGTTTAAAAACTTGTTAACTAGGAACATAAAACCTTAAGTCATGTTCAAAATGCACATAAAGGTTACACAAAAAAACTTGTAAATCATAAATAAACTTGTAACCAAGTTCAAACTTATAAACTATGTTTAAAAACTTGAAAACCATGCACATAAAACGTTGTAAATCAAGTTCCAAATGCAGTCACCAAGCACCCAAAACTTATAACCAGGTTCAATAAACTTGTAAACCATGTCCAGAAAACTTTTAAACCTTGTTTAGAAACTTGTAAACCAAGCACATAAAACCTTGTAAATCAAGTTCAAAATGCATGTCAGCCAAGTGTAACACCTTAATATTTAACCCCAATACGCCTAGGACGTATCAAGATTAATTATTAGTTATTACTTCTCTTTAAATTCATTTACAAAATACTTAGCGGAAAATAGGTAATTTTTTTTGAAATGAATTATGTAAAACAAAGTGCGAGCCTTTGCGTGTAACATAAATGTAACGTGAAGCGGAAGAATAAATAAACATCCAGAACATAAGCATTAAAGAACACATCCATCATGAAAACATTCCTCATCACATTAGTTAACATAGTTTAGTACAAAACCACTGGAATATAAAAGAAACATAAAGTCTTACCCATACTAGTGGGCAGAGCTTGCAGGACAACAACATAAAATAAGAAACATAATAACAAATACATGAAAATAACCCCAAAAGATACTCCCAAGCTATGACACTCCCTCCCTCGAACTATGGATGATGCTCCTCCTCGTCCCTCGTGGCACATACCCAATGAACTGGGCAAGCTCCTCGGATGCATGAAGGCGGAAGGATGGGCGAGCATGCCCGCCACAAGTGTGGGCGCATCTCGACGTCGTGCTAACCTCGGCGTGTCACGTCTCCTCGCTACCCATCCTGATATCCATGGGTACAATAGGGCGAACCCTCCGAGAAAGGATGAGAAGGAGGATCCTCTGATGGTCATCTCCGAACGTCTGAGCGAGGCACGTACTGGGATAACCCACCGCTGAAGATGCCGAACGGCAGGTCTCTCGTCTCTGGTCGCGTCCTCTCAAAAATCATGTCGTCGCCAAAGGGGAAGGTCGGAGTGAATCGAAGCTGGAGACTGGAAAAGCAAATGGGCGTCCCATGTATGCAAAAATGCGTATAGCACAACGACCCTCGAAGTGGTGGGCTGATGATGGGGTAGTACTCCCACACGGGTGCATCAAAAATCACGAACGACGCCATCGATGTCTGAAGACGTAACGGGAAGAAAAAGAGAGAGGGTGAGAATCTTGCTAAAGAATCTCAGTAGGGAAATCCTCTATCCTAGTGTCATCGTTTACGTCCCCAGGAACCTTGGGTTTATTATAAAAAAGTTAAGCATGCATAGGTTCATTATGAGGTTTTCACAAGATATTTATCCAAGGTCCATGTCTTTTATAATGAGTCTTAATGCATGTATGCAACATAATAGTTCATGAATGCATGGCAGTACTTTAGGTAAACCAAACAAATATCAAACAACATATAAGTGGCATGTAACTTTCTCTTGAACATCTTTCCTTTTCTCATACTTGTGACACCAAACATAATAGTAACCGCACCCTTTAAACTAGGCTATGAGCTCATACCTTAACTAGTCGTCACTAGTTCTTACTTATCCTCTTGATAAGCGAATCATAAACATAATCATATTCATCATAATCATCATAATCCGACCAAAGTACGGGTAGGGGGCTTAAGGATCACCCATCATGGGACTTTTTCCTTCTTCGAAACGCATCGACTGGTTAAGCCAGCAACTTTGTCCGCTTTGGAGGCTAATGTCTATGCCCTCATGGTTTTACCTTCTCCTCATGGAGCAAGAGAAGTATATCTCTGTGTCACCTTAAACATCATATTTCTCAAAAACTTTCTTATGTCTCTCAAATTTGACGGAAATTCGGCGGCATGACGCTACTCTCCAAATTTCCTCAAATTTGAGTCATGCCACATAATCTCAATCACATGCATCATTTTCATGGAACTTTCTCAAATCAATAACTTTCTAGTTCACATGAGCATATTCCTCAATTTCATTCATATTTCGAAACCTTATGCATCTTAAATACAACATTTCATCATATCATCATACCAATCATACACATAAAGTTTCATGCTCAAGGAACTAACATAATCACATCATCATAATATGCTCGAGGTTCATCATCATAATTATGCTCTCTCGGCCACCTATCTCATAGTATCTTATGCTTTGACCCTTACGGACCTTAAACTTGTATTTGCATCTTTATTACCCTCAAGAGGTTAACACTTAAACTTTTCTCTAAGATTTGAACTCACTAAAATTCCAAACAGCATGCACATGAAAGGGAAAATATCATATGCTTACGGGGCTCTAGAATCTCCGTTCGTGACCCTTTTTAAGATCCGTCTTCGCCTAAGGCTCCATAATCAATTCCTAAACCAATTATGAGGGATTCCTAGGCATGTTCTCTAAGTTATAAACCATTTTTCCTCAATCTAACTATGCTGGAACAAAATTATGTTTTGCCATGTCTAAGAGTGCTAGAATTCCCATTTTAAGTTCTTATCATCACCTTAAGCTTAGAAATTAATACCTAATCATTTATGAAGGGATTTTATACATGTCTTACTGATTATGAACCATTTATCCTTGAATTAAATCATTCTAGAAAAGATTCATTTTATGCATTAAGGTGTTCTAGAATTCTCATTTCTAATCCTTTCAAGTTACTTATTCTTTTCTAACTTCTCTAAATCGATCCTTGCTTCACTCAAACATAATTTTACACATTTTAACACCTTAGAACAACATTTATACAGTAGCCAAACATAAGGGCAGAACTGAAATCATAAGCCCATAAAATCACATAATCTCTTGAGTTGAAATGCATATAAGTTGCTAGTTTTCTCTTGGAACATTTTAGGAGCAAAAGGTGTTTTGGTAATCGATTACATGTCCTGGTAATTGATTACCAGGAACTAAATTCATTCTGGGTTTAAAACAATCGGTAAGATTACATAGGATGGTAATCGATTACTTAGGGTTAATCTTTAGGAAAAATAAAGAACATAGGGTAATCGATTACACTAACAGGTAGTCGATTACAGAGTTTTAAGGACAGTCTGGGCATGAAGAATAGTCTTGGTAATTGATTACATTGTCTCTGATAATCGATTACAGAACCAAAAGTCCTTTGAAAAACCCTTTGGTAATCGATTATATAATATGGTAATCGATTACCAGAACCTAGGAACTTGAGAAAACATGATTTTTGACACATTCCAAGCTATTTAAACACCTTGAGACCTCATAAAACAGTTTTCCAACATTTTCCTGAAATCATTCATGCATTTTACAAAATGAACCATTATTGAATCATACTAAAACTCATCCATTTCTTTTTTACTAGAGTCCCTTTTTAAGATACTTAGGGCAAGTCTTTGAGCTCTAGAGTATTTAGGTGATAACATAATCTTAAACATGCTATGCACTTCATTTTACTCTTCATTACAAAGTAAAGTGAGAGCATAAAATAAATATGAGATGCAACTTCATTATTATCTTTAAGGATTAAGTGATGACTTGAAATATAAACATGGAATGCAAGCTTGGGAATTTAAATATGGTAATGCAAGTTCATTCATTTATTCTTGTGAAATTAGTGATGGCATCAAAATAAACATGAGATGCAAGACATAAATTTAAACATGAATGCAAATTATTTTTATCTTAACTAGAGCTCTTACAAGACTTTAGAGGAACATAAACCTCAACCCATTATGTATCATAAGGCAAGCTTTAGAGTTCCTAGCACCTAGACTTCAAGAAAAGTCTTAAGGTTTGAACTTCATCATCAAGCTTAAGAAAATGGACACAAAGTTCAACACTTTGTCTAAACAAAACTACAAGGACTAAGTCATATTCTTTATTTTATTGCTCATGGGCTTCAATCTAGAGTAAAACTCTTAGAATGGCCGACTAACTTTAAGGTTGGCAAGGGTAAGCTTAGAGCTCTTTGAAATCATGTGATTAATTTTCTTTAACAAAACTTTTGTGATCTACTTTACATTTTTAGCAAACTTTGTTCAAACCAAGGCAAAGGAAACCAAATCATTTGAGAAAAAGGAAAGGAACCAAAAATGAAACTAAAGAAAAGAAAGAAATACAAGCATGTATGGTCCAAGACCAAGTTGTTTCAAGCTTTAGAGGTTTCTCACATGACATCAACAAGTCATTATCTTGAAACCTCATCATCAAGCTCATATTATTTTCATAAACTAGCCTCTTGGCCGAAAATGAAAAGAAAAGAGAAATGAGTTTGAAACTAAGAGAAACTAGAACTTTTCTTGAAGAACACAAGCAAAACATTAAAACATAACCCCTACCTAGAGAAGTCTTGAAGAGATATGAAAGAAAGCTTGAGTTCTTGATGAAATGGAGAAGGAAAATCCTCTTGAAACTTGAAGGAAGAAATCAGCCAAAGTGAGGAAGTTTGAGAAGAAATGAGAGAATTTTTGTAAGAAGTGTAAACTTAACAAATGAACCAAAGTGTGACAAGGTTCATCAAGGCTTGGTATTTATAGAAATTTTCAACAATGAGGCTTCCAAGGGGGGAGGAGGAATCGGCCACATGAGGGAGGAAGGAGAGAAGAAATATCTCTTGCAAAGGTATGGTTGTAAGCATGGTTGTAGGCATGGTGAAGTATGGGCAAAGCATGGGCAAGGTATGGTGGAAAGCATGGATCTTTGGTGTATAAAATAAATCAACATGTGAGGAAAATGGGGGAGGATTTTCGGCAAGCCTCATCAGCCAAGGGAGAGGAAATTGTTTCATGTAATTGTGGTTAAAGATGTGTTTAGGTGTGTCTTTGATTAGGCTTTTGATTAGGAGTTTATAAGAAGGTGTTTAGGTGAGGAAATTGCGTAATTAGAAGGTCAAGACTTGATTAGGAGGGCAATCTTACTAGATTAGTAATTTAAAATAATTCTTTTGGTCAAATGATGTATGGCACAATTCCTTAATTTAAGGAATTGGAGAGAAAACACTATTCAAGATTCCATGACTAGGAATCTTGAATTAAATGCAATTTAAAGTTTAACTAAGCAATCTTAGGTTCTAATTAACCTTAATAAATCATTTTGACTCTAGATTAATTATCGAAACAAAATTAATCTTCGATTAGAGCCTAATATTGCTTAGGTTTGCTTAATTGCGTCGTTAGGCTCACTACACTTCTAGGGAAAAATGGTAATTTTGCACTAAAGTGCTTCACTTTTGAGCAAACTAAACACCAAACATTGCTCAAAAACATCATCCTAAACTTCCTGGAAAAATTTGGGCTCAAACGGCACCTTTTACCCATGTAGAACACAGGAGGGTATTTTGGTCATTTTGAGCCGAAAGTTTAGAAACAAGAATTTTACCTCGATATCATTCATAACAATTCTAACCCCTTCAAACATTGAGTTACCCATTGGGGAATCCGGGTTACTTTCCTCTTCAGGGTAAAAATGACCTCAGGGCATTTTGGTCATTTATACTCAAACAACAGAAATTACATACCAAGCACTCAAAAACTTGTAACTAGGTTAAATAAACTTATATAAACCATGTTCAGAAAACTTGTAAACCTTATTAAAAACTCTCTATGCCAAGAATAACAAAACTTGGTAAACTACTCCAACATACGAAATGATTTTTATTAAAAGCCTTCCAACTACACTTAAATCTTAAAAGGAGAAAACATATTACATTAGTACATTGGATATAGTAAACAAATCACCATTAGTGGAATATTTTGAGCTATTTTCTATGGCCTCCAACAAACATGTGTTTAGCTATAACCAAATGCACTTCTCCCATGATTGCATCCTGAATTGCCTTGTATTTGTTAAGCCTAATTTACATTGCTAGTTGTTCTTATGAATCATATTAATGGCTTTCTTAGCATGACATTACTCTTAAATTGAGATCAATGAACAATGCCGTAGGTGTCGCATGTAGCACTAAATTAGTTCTATCCTTAGCTTTCCACTCTCACCGCTAAAATGCCCATTCTCATTATATATGTTAATGTTTGACATAGAGAACCATCATCAAGGGCACAAGTTATATCACAAAATGTTCTTTTCTAAAGCCTACACTTGACTCATGCGCTCATACATTTTTTGGGGCGTACAATATGATGGCAGGGAGGTGATAAAGGAAGGTTTATTCATCCATGAATACAAGTATGGTGACTAAATCCATATCATGAGTATTTTATAGACAAAGATGCAAGATCAATGTAGTCAATTATTATTCTTTTTATTTTATTTATCAACTGCAAGTATTCAGTTGTTTCCATTGTGTCATGAGGGAATAGTGAGTGCAAGTAAGTTGGGCATATTGTGCCAATAGCATTCACATGTGCACTTTTCACATGTTCACTTATGCAAAAAAGTGTTGTTTATTAACATATAATAATATATTAAAAGCATTTGTTGTGAACATTGCATAGATTTGTTACTATATTTTTTTCCACTTAAATACATAAGTAAGTTACAACATTTATGTGTTAACATTCTAAGATTTAGATATACATGGTATTCACGTGTGAACATGGATACATTTGGATGGATACATGCATGCGTATGAATACACACTGAGGGCATAGTGCCTCAATTTATGTATCCACTGCATGCATGTGTATTTATACATACTTGAGGTACAATAATTATAGCACTTGAAGAGCAATATCCACAAAAGTCATGAATGAGTATTGATACATACTACAAGATCCAGACTGGAAATATGAGAATCAAAGGACTAACAAGGGAGAATTGGAAGCCATTAGGGTGAATGGTTTTTTTCCCAGGAAGAGCCTTATGAAATACAAGGTGAATTAGTGGAGCTTCGATTTAAGGTGCAAATTCCAAACTTAAATGCTACACAAATGTGGGAGAGTGCTAGTAGTGTAACGAGATGGAGCAAGCCCTTATATGTATAAGGGTTGAGAATAACATCATGACACTTGCAAGTAGCTCAATATTCCATGTTTAGGGTATGCATAGATTTTTCAGAAGCAAATAAGAGGACTCTATCAACACTTGAAGAATAATTATGAGAGGGATGAGTATTTTTTAAATTTGAAGGATGAATGTTAGTGTTGCTAATGTGTATCTGAACATGGGTGATTAAGAATGTAATGGACGTTGAATGATGTTAGACTAGTTAAAATACTTCCAATCCTATCTTGATTAGTATATTTCTCATCAATATCTACAATTTTTTTTGTAAGATTTCAAAGTTCTTGTATGCTATTAAGAGGTATTAGCTTCCAAGTATATCAAACGCTTTTATTAAACCTGGCTTACAAGTCACTAAAGTTGGTTTAGAAGTTTTCTCAATATAATGTAAGTTTGTTGAACCTATTCACAAATGTTAAAAGTTTTATGAGAAAGGCTTACAAGTTATTTGCCCTTGGTTTACAAGCTATGTGAACATGGCTTTCAAGTTACCTAAGGTTTATAAGCTTGTTGTAAAATAGTTTATAAGTTTTTGTCAACAAGGTTTATAATCTTTCAAGGGCTTGTTTACATGTTATTTGAACCTTCTCTAAAGGTTTTGTGACCATGGTTTACAGGTTATGTGAGCCAGGTTTACAAGTTTTTGTAACATAGTTTACAAGTTTTTTCAATAGGGTGCAAGAGCTAGTTTACAAGTTATTTGAAACTTCTCTATAGGTTTTTGTGAACCTGGTTTACAAGTTCTATGTCACAAGTTTACAAAATTTTGCAACATGGCTTACAAGTTTTTCTAACATGGTTTACTAGTTTTTTTAAAATGGTTTACAAGTTTTCAAGGCTAATTTACAAGTCATTTGGACATTGTTACAGGATTTTAACCTAGTTTACAAGTTTGGAAACTTGTTTGATAAAGTTTAACAACTTAGTTTTCAAGTTTATGTTAAACCTATTTACCTTACATTTTCAATTACAATTTGGCTCAGATGCACTATGTCAATAAATATTTACAAAAACCTTATGTAAGTGTTACTTGCACATTATATACAAGGTATAGGTTGGGCAAGAACTCTTTTGCCCCTTTACATGGCATGCAATGTATGGAGATTGTGCTGGGGTCCTGAGCTTTCTTTTCTACTTGTATACCTTTGTGTGCCTTAGCTTGGAATGCCAACATCATGACCTTCCACACGAGGTGAGTTGGGATGATGAGATGCAATGATAGTTGAAGCAAACATGGCATCCATTCCAACAACATCCAAAACATGCTTCCTACATTGGTTTCTCACATCCAACGCCCACCTAACAATGATATCACGCAAAACGGGTACATATAGCTTGTGCATAGCGTACACTAAAAATTAAACAATTTTCCAACTTAGACATAATTGAACATAAAAGCAGGTAGCAAGAAAATGGAACTCATATAGTCCCATTCAGGCATGGTTTGGTCTCTATCAAATAGTGTGACATCATCCCAAACCTCCATGTATTTGATGGTGTATACTCCACAATCATACCTTCATGGACAAGGATTAATGATAGCAAATCACTAATCAAATGCATTTAAAAACTAAATATGTTATAGAGAAGAGTGCTTTTGTATTAGGCTATTTTGAAAGATTTGCAATTTCAGCATCTACTTTAACCTTCCTTTTAAAGTAAGCTAGAGAAGGATCATGAATTCATTGAATGGCTTAGCCTAGCAATGTAATAACTCACACATAAATTTATCACACATGTATTTGTACTACAAACATAAAGCTACATCCTACCATAATCTTATCAAGTGCCAAAATGTCTTCGACATGGTCGCTCTGTAGAGAACCAAGCACGTACATTACCCGTTTATCATAGTTAAGTGCATTGCACCACCAACGATCCTTATAAATAGCTAGGGCAAATATCTGCAACATCAGGAGTTAGAAAATGCATAAACCAGGAACTAAAGACCAGGAAATGACAATTAGACAACAAAAAATCCATACAAGGTTGTCCTTTGATAACAATGCTTGATCTAACATTGGCCACCAAAGGAATGGTCCCAGGTAGAGCACATTGTTTTCTTTGTAGTTTTAAATGTCTTCTTTGCATGAATCCTACATTGACATAACCAAATAATAATGATTGATTTTGATGCACATAAAGGATAATGCATAACATAAAATAGCCCAACACATATATAAGTACCACCAAAAGTGATGGCAAACAATAACGTTGTGGTTTTTGTCTTTTTCTCTTGCTCTTCAGTGAGGTACACACTTGCAAATTTTACAACCTAAATCAAAAAATAATATCAACCCTCACACTAAAACACAATCGCAAAGTGCCTACGTACTTTAAACCAAGTCTAGTGTTGATCAAATGAAACTATCACAAACCATGTTGCTTAACCAAGCTCTTAGAGCAATGGTGGTCAAGTCCTTACATGTTAGCAAACTGTCCAACATTTAGATAAGGACCCTAAACCATGGAGGAAAACTAGTTTAGATCCTACATACAGGAAATTACATTATGGGCATGTGTCCTCATTTAACAGTAAGAAGAAAAATAAATAAAAGGATATATGTGTTCTTACTCCCCAACATCTCCAACCGCACTTGAATTCTCGTCCTCCAATCCCTAGTGTTGTAGGCATACACTTGATTAGTAATATTCTTCAAAACTACACAACAATGAGGACCGTAGCAAGAGGTTCCTTGTTGTCTTCTCCTATCATCCCAGCAGTGGAAATAAGTTTCTCATACTCTTCTCCTCCCTGACCAGTAGTAAGAGGTTCCTCATGATGTTCTCCAACTTGAATAATGGTTAAAGCTTTTTCTTACTCTTTTCCACCTGATCAGTATGAGGCTCCTCATTCTCTTCCCTACCTAAGTAGTAAAAGGTTCACAAGCTTTTTTATCATGGTTTACAAGTTTTGTAACATGGTTTATAAGTTTTTGTAACATGGTTCATAAGTTTTTTGAATAAGGTTTGCAAGTTTTTAGAGGATAGTTTACAAGTTATTTGAACCTTCTTTAGAGGTTTTGTAAACCTAGTTTATAGGTTTTGTGTCACAGGTTTACAAGTTTTTACACCATGGTTTACAAGTTTTTGCAACATAGTTTATAAGTTTTTTGAACAAGGTTTGAAAGTTTCAGGGCTAGTTTGCAAGTTATTTGAACCTTCTTTATAGGTTTTGTGAACTTTTACAAATTTTGTGTCACAAGTTTACAAGTTTTTCTATCATAGTTTACAATTTTTTGTAACATGGTTTATAAGTTTTTTTTTAATCAAGGTTTACAAGTTTTCAAGGGCTACTTTACATGTTATTTGAACCTTCATTAGAGGTTTTGTGAACCTGGTTCACAGGTTATCTATTAAAGGTTTATAAGTTTTTCTATCATAATTTACAATTTTTCATAACATGATTTATATGTTTTTATAACATGGTTTACAAGTTTTTGGATATAGGTTTACAAGTTTTTAGGGACTAGTTTCCATGTTATTTGAACCTTTTGTATAGGTTTTGTGAACCTAGTTTATAGGTTATATGTCATAGGTTTACAAATTTTTCTATCATGGTTTACAAGTTTTTTTTTTTATCTAGGTTTACAATTTTTCAGGGCTAGTTTACATGTTATTTGAACCTTCTTCAAAAGTTTTGTGAACCTAGATTACAAGTTATATGTCACAGTGTAAAAGTTAGTGCAAGATATGACACAATATATATTTTACCAAAATATGCAAACCAACTAGGGGTGTAGAAAGGACGAGTTGGGACGAGTTGGACAAAATCTAAATGCGGCCCGATTTTTAGATCAAGTCAATTTTTGATACAAACCTAACCCGATAATGACGACTATACACCTGGTCATACGGGTCAACCTAGCACTCGAACAATATATGAGAATTTGGAGATTATATATAGTAAAATTATAAAATTTTATAAGTAAGAAATAAAATAGAAGAGATATTTTACAATATAGGTTTCAAAATAAACCATATTAATGTAAAAATAACATCAAGTTATGTAAAATATATTAATTGAACTTTAAAATCTTATAATTTTTCACAAATTATTATTAAAAAATGTCTCTTAAGAAATTATTTGACTTCAGGTTAGGTTGGCCAACCTAACATATAACCCAAACCCATCCCAAGAGCTTCAGGCTTTCGGGTTATGAATACCCCTAAAACCAACCCATACCATGGAGGGGTACTCAAGGTAGTCCTGGGCTATACCTAGCACTGCCTCCCATGCCATGTCTTTGCAACCATGAATATCCTCAGTCATTTTCCTACTTAAGAGGTCAGCGCCTCGCCGGTAGAAGCATATTCGTGGCGGTTGGGATAAAATGCACTAGGGTCTTCTCCCATGTCATAGTAATAGAAGCTGTTTGCTTAGGCAACTTCCCCTTGCTTCATCTCCTGATGAACTCTATGTAACATCCCATATTGCTTTATATTGCCTTATGGATTGACGACCGTCCCCACAAACTAACATGGGTCTTTTCAGCATGCTTTATCTTTACTCACACTCTCCTTAGGAAAACTTCCTAGGAGGTCACCCATTCCAAAATTGCTCAAAGTCAGGCACGCTTAACCATGGAGTTCTTTAATGATGGGCTACCGAAATGAATATGCATCTTGTTAGTATAGGTAATACCAATCAATTCATATAAGTCACCCTCAACTATATAGTCCCATACCTACAAAGTCTTAGAATCCCTCTCATTCTGGTGTGTAATCGGTTCATTCATGGACCCCTCTTAGAAGCCTGAGGAGCTACTCCTTATCTGCCTTCTTGCACCAGCGATCACTCCTGTCCTCGTCAAACCTTGGTGTTACACTCTCTATCATAACTAACTCTTAACAAGCTTCACTTGGCTCTTTTATGCATTAGGTAGGAGAACTCTTCATCGCATTATGGCCCTATATTGCCTTCATCGCTTCAATTTCAGCATCAAGTTCCTTCCCATTCTTAATGCAAGCAGCCACCACTTTCCTAATTCCTAACATAAAAACTAGTTTAAAATTAAGTTAACTACTAACACAATTGTAAGGAGGAAAAGGAAATAAGAAAAAGGGGTCAATTTTGTAATTCCTCAAATTTCTTTTTAAAACAAAAAAAAAGATAAAAGAAGGGAAGGTGGCTTTAAGCCACCGTAACCCCATCCCTAAACACACATACATCTCTCGTCTCTCCCTTACTCTCTTCCTCATCTCCATTTCTTTCATTTTATTCTCCTATAATCATTCTATAGAATCCATTCTTGTCTCAATTGCCATCAAATCCTTCAGCCCTTTAGCTTCCAAAACTTGAGGTAAGTCTCTAATGTCAATCTGTTTTCTTTTTTTTGGTTAGTCTAGAGTATATCTTAAAACTAGTAAGCTCCCAAAAATGGTGGATGGGTATATGCTTGATATATTAAATACAAATCTAGTAAGCTAGAAGCTCTAATATTAATAGATGGTAGTGGGTAGTGCCAAGACTTGATTTTTTCTCTAATCCTTAGGAACCCTAAGTTCCATGTATTGGGGATTTTGTTCAATGGGCTCTCTAATTAATAAATTATTTTGAAATAAATTATTTAAACTTGCCAAAATGCTTATGTTTCCTAGATTCTATTGACGTGAAGTGAGTTATTCCCTTCGGAGATATTAAGGAAGCCCAGTTGATTCTTTTGTACCTGTGAGTGATTATTTACATAGTGGCAGTATTTTAAATTATCTTTATGGAAGAAACTAACTTGTTATATTTGATAAAAATTTTATTCTGAGCTACTTGAATTATTTGGTTAGTTTGATTAGTTGATTTTCTTAACTATGATGGTTATTAAGTATGACTTGATAGTTTGGTTGAAAGTATTGCTAGCTCTTCTTGTTGATTTCATAATGCCATGATTCTACTCTGTGTTATTTCAATTTGCATTGGAAAAGATTACGATAGTTGATACTTCCAAGACTAGATTAATATAAGAGCATGTTTAAGAAAACTATGATGAGTTCTAAGTTGGAACCACCGCTTGCATAGCAAAGAAATATAATGGTAAAACCACTCGCCATAGCGAAGAGATACAATAGCAATATCGCTCGTCATAGTGATAAGATATAATGGCATTACTGCTTGTCATAGTGAAGAGATGTAATGGCCTATGTGCACATAGTTTCTCTAAGAGAAAAAAATTGAAAGAACCTTATTTGAGACATTATAAACCTTAAGATTTACGGGTTGAGATTACTTCCCAAATAAAATTTGTTCTTTTTATGTAACTCTCATGAGTATTTGAGTATTTAATGATGGAGTTAATTTTATGTGATAATATGGAATTGGAGAAAATAGTAAAAAATTGTATTTAGTAACTATTTTTGAGATTATACTTAAAAATAAAAATTTCAAAGAGTATTTATTCTAAAACTATGGAAGAAGTATGTAAAGTATGGACTATTATTTTTATTCCTGGCTTTCAGAAATATGTATGATTTATAGGCTATCCTGTTTCATTTTAAATGCTCGTTCATTAATTGATTTTTCCTTATCCAGTTGTTTATAGTCCTCACGATTTATTTACACTCACCCCTCTCTTTTCCTCTAGATTTTCAAGGTAGTCAGAGGTTCTTGGGATTAATGTTTGCCCATGATATTCTTTTTTTGTAGGCTTCTATTGTTGTTAGAGCTTTTTGGTTATTGACTCTAATATTTTACAACTATAGGACATAGGTTGAGTAATTTGATTTATGTGTATGAATAAGAGTTTAAGCATGATCTTTTGTATAACTAGTCCTTATTATGTCTATAAGTGGAAACACTAGAATGTTCTGGCTATTGAATTTAGATTATGATATTGCATTATGTAACAAGTTAAACTTGATATGTAGATTGTTTAGTTTTTAAGGGAGGTTCTTGATTTCCCATAGTCAAAGCATTAAGATTGAAATTTAATTTAGTGGGATCATACTTTTAAGCTTGCCGAGTTAAATGAGTTCATCTAGCCTATGCACTAGTCATGGCCTATGTAACATCCCATATTGCTTTATGGATTGATGACTGTCCCACAAACCAAGCATAGGTCTTCTCAACGTGCTTTGTCCTTGTAACATCCCCTCCTGCTTTATGGATTCCGCTGTCCCACAAACCAACACGGGTCTTTCAGCGTGCTTTGTCCTCACTCACACGCTTCTGGAAAACTTCCAGGAGGTCACCCATCCAAAATTACCCCAAGTCAAGCACGCTTAACTATGGAGTTCTTCGTGATGGGCTACCAAAAGAAAGATGCATCTTTGTGGCATATGTAGTACCAATCAATTCATATAAGCCTTCCTTAATGTATAGTCCCATACCTATACAACTCAGATCCTCTCATTCGGGTGTGTAATCGGTTCATTCATATACCCTCCCGAGGAGGAGCCGCTCCTTGTCCGTGCCCTTCAACAACGATCACTCCCTGCCTCGTCCCGGGCGTTACATGCCCACCAGCTTCCGCTTGGTTCGTCCAGGAACCACACCGTCCTGGGAGAGGTGCAGGCTCTGATACCATTTGTAACATCCCTCCTGCTTTATGGATTGCTACTGTCCCCACAAACCAACACGGGTCTTTTCAGCGTGCTTTGTCCTCACTCACACGCTTCCTGGAAAACTTCCAGAGGTCACCCATCCAAAATTACCCAAGTCAAGCACGCTTAACTATGGAGTTCTTTCGTGATGGGCTCCGAAAAGAAAGATGCATCTTTGTGGCATAGGTAGTACCAATCAATTCATATAAGCCTTCCTTAACTGTATAGTCCCATACCTATAACTCAGATCCCTCTTATTCGGTGTGTAGTGGTTCATTCATGTCCCTGGGCTTGGAGGGCGGGCCCTCTGTGCCTTCTCAACAACGATTACTCCTGCCTCGTCCCAGGGCATTACATGCCCACCGCTTCCGCTTGGTTCGTCCCGAACCACACTACTGCGAGAAGTCAGGCTGATACCATTTGTAACATCCCTTGCTTATGGATTGTCGACTCCCACAAACCAACACGGGTCTTCAGCGTGCTTGTCCTCGCTCACACAGCTTCCTAGGAAAACTTCCAGGAGGTCACCCATCCAAAACCCCAAGTCAAGCACGCTTGCTGGAGTTCCTTCGTAATGGGCTACCGAAGAAGATGCATCTTTGTGGCATAGGTAGTACCAATCAATTCATAAGCCCTCCTTACTGTATAGTCCCATACTATATACTTCAGATTCTCATTGGATGTGTAATTGGTTCATTCATGTACCCTTGGAGGCAAGCCGCCCTTGTTCTGCCCTCTAACAGCGATCACTCCCTGCCCGTCCCGGGCATTACATGCCCACCAGCTTCGCTTGGTTCGTCCAGAACAACAGATATGGGAGAGGTGCAGGCTCTGATACCATTTGTAACATCCTTGCTGCTTTATGGATTGCCGCTGCCCACAAACCAACACGGTCTTCACGTGCTTGTCCTCACTCACGCTTCCTGGGAACTTCCAGGAGGTCACCATCCCAAAACCCCAAAGTCAAGCACACTTAACTATGGAGTTCTTCGTGATGGGCTACAAAAGAAAGATGCATCTTTGTGGCATAGGTAGTACCAATAATTCATATAAGCCTTCCTTAACTGTATAGTCCCATACCTATACAGACTTAGATCCCTCTCATTCGGGTGTGTAATCGGTTCATTCATGCCCCTCCGCTTGGAAGCAGGCCGCTCCTTGTCCGTGCCCTTTCGCAGGCGATCACTCCCTCTCGTCCCGGGCGTTACATGTTTGCATTGCCCTCTTGTCTAGGAACCAGGACACCTGAACTTCGTTCAAATGCCATGGCTCAAACTCATAACTTGGAGCGGGCAAGCCACATTGGTGCAGCCACCAACCCAACCAAGCGTAGCCAGCTGTGTCCAATCACCTTGTTGCCCCCACTTTGGGTCACAAGTTGGCGCCACCCAACTCATGTAATGCCCGGGACGGCGGGGAATCGCGTGCGAGAGGCACGGACAAGAGCGGCTGCCTAAGCGGAGGGGTACATGAATGAACCGATTACACACTCGAATAGGATCCTAGTCTGTATAGGTATGGGACTATGCAGTTAAGGAAGGCTTATATGAATTGATTGGTACTACCTATGCCACAAAGATGCATCTTCTTTTCGGTAGCATCACGAAAGAACTCACAAGTTGCCTTGACATGGGGTAATTTCGGATGGGTGACCTCCTGGTTTCCAGGATGTGAGTGAGGACAAAGCAAGAAACCCGTGTTGGTTTGTGGGACAGTCAATCCATGGCAGGAGGGATGTTACAAGCCTGCACCTCTCCCAGTCGGTGTGGTTCGGGGGACCAAGCAAAGCTGGGCATGTGACAGAGGAGGAGTGATCGCGGGGCGGACAAGGAGCGGCTCCTCAAGCGAGGGTACATGAATGAACCGATTACACACCCAATGAGAGGATCCTAAGTCTATAGGTATGGGACTATGTTAAGGAAGGCTTATATGAATTGATTGGTACCTATGCCACAAAGATGCATCTTCTTTTCGGTACACACACACAAAAGAACTCCATAGTTGCTTGACTTGGGGTAATTTGGGATGGGTGACCTCCTGAAGTTCTAGGAAGCGTGTGAGTGAGGACAAAGCACGCTGAAAGGGTGTATTTGTGGGGAATACAATCCATAAAGGCAGGGATGTTACAAATGGTATCAGAGCCTGACTTCGCATTGGTTCGGGGGAACAAGGTGATCAGTGGAGCGAGGCAGGAGTGATTGATCCAAACGGACGGAGCGGCTCCTGCCAAGCAAGGGTACATGAATGAAATTACACTCGAATAAGGGATCTGAGTCTTATAGGTATGGGACTATACAGTTAAGGAAGGCTTATATGAATTGATTGGTACTACCTATGCCACAAAGATGCATCTTTCTTTCGAGCCCATTGGAAGAACTCAGCCGTGCTTGACTTGGGGTAATTTGGGATGGGTGTACCTGGAAAGTCCAGAAAGTGAGGACAAACACTGAAAAGACAGTTTGTGGGGATGTAGTGTTAACTCTCACATGCTCCCTGGAAAAACTTCCAGAAGGTCACCCATCCCAAAATTTCTCCAAGTCAGCCTGCTTAACCATTGAGTTCTTTAGTGATGGGCTAGCAAAAAAGATGCATCTTGTTAGTATAGGTAGTCGTACCAATCAATTCATAGAAGTCATCCTCAATTGTATAGCCTCATACCTACAAGTCTAAGGATCTCTCTCATTCTGGTGTGTAATTGGTTTATTTGTAACACCTTGAGTTTATTTTGAAAATTAATTGAGACTTTATTAATGAAAATCTTAATTTTCTGCAGACATAGTAATGATGAGAATGACTCTATGAACGAACAAAAATAAATAAATAGTATTTTGTCAACCCACAAGTTCGTCAACAAAACCTTGGATTTAAGACCCGAAGATGTCCAAAACTAAGAAAACAAAGGGTAAGGTTAGAAATAGTTAGAAATGAAAATTTTATACCTAGAATTGAATTTTGGGTAATATCTTCTTAATCGGGTACAATGTTTACCCATTCGGTGAAATTTCAATATAGGATTTCTAACAGGAAAAATGATTTAATCACCACAAATGGATAATGTATATCCATTCAAGACATGTGGATGAACAAGATTTAATCTTGTAATCCAATATTAAATCCTAGCCGTCCATTTTACTTTCTATCCTTAAGAATTATGTGTTTATATTATGTAATATCTAAACTTTACTATCAGATAAACATAAGTCACCTAACTTCATTAATTTCTTTTTTCATGAATTCGCCCATCAAAGGAGAATTAGCAGCCTGCATTTTCATTCCTTAAGAGTTCCAATCTTGCAATCTCAAAAATCTTAGCTTAGAATTGTTAAAACTACCAACTTCCTTCACTAAACTTAATCTACACCTCAACACCTACAATTCTAACCGATTAAAATTTCTATTCTCCACCAATCCTCACTTTGATATATCATTTCCTCACTGCCTAAGGGAGGTGTGGGGTTTGTTTTGGAGTCCTTAAAGTGAAGAGAAAATCCCTTGGAACACCTTTGAAGTATAAAGCTCAAAAGATTTGCAAAGTAGGGTTTGTTGTCTTGTTTAGTGCAATTTTGTTCCTTGCAGATTTTGATGGTTTAAAATTGATATTTTCTGGTTCTATTGTGTGACTACACATATATATAGATGTATTTGCTTTGGTGGAGTGGTTTTTTGTTGTGAAAAATTCATTTTTGTGAAAAGAGATTTGGGTCATATCCTGGATTTTCAATTTTTGTATAGGCACAGCTAATCACAAATTTTCCGAGGGAATTGTGGATATTTTCATGAGCTAGAAAATATATATGTTTAAGCTAACATCTAGGCTAGTTCCATAAATTTTTTTGAGCTCTTTTTTTGACTCCTAATGCTTTAAAAAATAAGAATTGGAAGTGTATATGTGCTCATGATTATTGAAGCTGAAGCTGCAAATTTGTCTAATTTTTTTACCATAGCAAATAATTGAATTTTCCTTTAAAATTTTTATAACGTGTTGATAACATTTTGAAGTGTAATTGTGATGTTTCTTTTGAATTGATTCAATCATTTGCTAGGGTTAAAAAATATGAATTTAAAGACTCTAAGCTAAGGTTGAGTGATTTCTGAACATGAAATTATATAATTTTATTAACATAGTTAGAGAACTCTTTTTGCTTTGAAATTTTTATGGAACCTTGTGACACATTGAGATGTTATGAAATTTTTTTTAGATATGTAATCGGTTGTTTGATATAAGAAATAAATCTTCCTACTTGAGTTAGAATTTAATGTCAGGAAATGAACTAAATTCTTGGAATGGAAATAAAATGACTTTTGACACAAGTATGATGAATCTCAATGCATGCCATATTATTTAAGATTCATTCATGAGGAATGGATGAGAAATTCATTGTGAATCAGCATTTATATATGATTTGGGCATACCTTGAGAAAATGTAATGACGATGATTAGGTATATGTGAAAAAGAGCAATGTAAAAAATTCAATTGTTCATGTTCTAACATATGGGGAAAATAGAGATAAGACTTATGTTGGTTAAAAAGGGAAGGCAAAAATAAGGACTTCGCTAGAGGTATTATGAGTTGGTAGACGTCTAAGAGAGAACTGTATGAGATTCGAAAAAAGGAAACAAATGAAGTTCAATGATCACATGTAGGAATGAGCTTATGTCCTGTCAGCAGTCTATTGCCCAATTGTGGAGTTGTCCACTAGAAATACCACTTGGTATAGATTTAAGTCTTCCCTATATTAATAAAAAGAGAAAATACACGAAATTGAATTCTATAATTACAAAAGAACAATGCACAAATCCTTACAATGTTTGCATTTGACTTTGCCATCAAATCCTTCAACCCTTTAGCTTTCGAAACTTGAGGTAAGTCTCCAATGTCATTCTTTTTTCTTTTTTGTTAGTCTAGATTATATCTTAAAACTAGTGAGCTCTCAAAAATGGTGGATGGGTAGATGTTTGATATTTTAAGTACAAACCTAGTAAGTTAGAAGCTCCAATATTAATAGGTGGTAGTGGGTAGTGTCAAGATTTGATTTTTCTCTAATCCTTAAGAACCCTAGGTTCCATAAATTGGGGGTTTTGTTCAATGGGCTCTCTAATTGATAAATTGTTTTGAAATAAATTATATAAACTTGTCAAAATGCTTATGTTTGATAGATTCTATTGACGTGGAGCGAGCTACTCCCTCCAGAGCTATTAGAGAGCGGCCCAATTGATTTTTTTATAGTGAATGGCTATTTATATAGTGGCAGTGTTTTAAATTATTTTTATGGAAGAAACTAACTTGTTATATTTGATAAAAATTTTATTCTGAGCTACTTGAATTATTTGGTTAGTTTAATTAGTTAATTTTCTTAACTATGATGGTTATTATGTATGACTTGATAGTTTGGTTGAAAGTATTGCAAGCTTTCCTTATTGATTTCATAATGTCATGATTTCGCTCTGTGTTATTTCAATTTTCATTGGAAAAGATTGTGATAGTTGATACTTCCAAGACTAGATTAATATGAGAGCATGTTTAAGAAAACTATGATGGGTTCTAAGTTGGAACCACCACTCACCATAGCGAAGAGATATAATGGCAAAATTGCTTATCGTAGCGAAGAGACATAACAGAATTATCATCACCATGCGAAGAGATATAATGACAATACCATTCGCCATATCGATGAGATATAATGGCATTCCTTGCTTGCCATAGCGAAGTGATGTAATGGGCTATGTACACATAGTTTCTCCAGTGAGAAAAAATTGAAAGAACCTTATTTGAGACATCATAAACCTTGTGATTTACGGGTTGAGATTACTCCCAAATAAAATTAGTTCTTTTTATGTAACCTGTAACACCCAATTTTTTCTTTGAGTGCAAATGACCAAAATGCCTCTAAGGTCATTTTTAGAATTAAGGACAGTTTACCCGCAGTCTCAATGGGTCAACTCAATGTTTGAAGGGGATCATATCTGTTATGTTTAATATGAGGTGAAAATCTCATTTTCTAAACTTTCGACTCAAAATGACCAAAATACCCATGTTGTGTTCTACACGGGTAAGAGGTGCCGTTTGAGCCTGGAACTTTTCAGGAAGTTTGGAATGATGTTTTTGAGTGGTATTTGATATCTAGTTGAGAGGTGGGCAGTTTTAGTGCAAAATTACCATTTTGCCCCTAGAATAGTGCACAGTGAGCCTAATGACGTGATTAAGCAAACCTAAGCAATATTAGGCTCTAATCGAAGATTAATTTATTTCGATAATTAATCTAGAGTCAAAATAATTTATTAAGGTTAATTAGAACCTAAGATTGCTTAGATAAACTCTAATCACATTCTTTAATTCAAGATTCCTAGTCATGGAATCTTGAATAGTATTTTCTCTCTTAATTCCTTAAATTAAGGAATTGTGCCATACCTCATTTGACCAAAAGAATGATTTTAAATTGTTAATCTAGCAAGATTACCCTCCTAATCAAGTCTTGACAACCTTAATTAGCCAATTACCTCACCTAAACACTTTCTTCCAACTCCTAATCAAAACCTTAATCAAAGAAACACCTAAACACATCACTAAACCACAATTACATGAACAAATCTCCTCCCCTTGGCTGCCAATCTGGCCGAATACATGGCCCAAGGAAAGTGCCACATGTTGAATTTTATCCCACTAAGAGCCATGCCTAGGCCATACCTCAAACCATACCTCACCATGCTTTCAACCATGCTTTGCCCATGCCTAGCTCATGCCAATCAAAGAGATATTTTCCTCCCCCAAAGACCAAGCAAGGCGGCCTTCTCCCTTTGTGCAACCACCATTGTGCAAAATTTCTATAAATACCAAGCTTGAAAGAACTTGGTTACACTTTAGATCATTTGCCAAGTTTAGTTTTCTTGCACTTCCTTGCTTTTCTCTCAAATTTCTCTTCATCTTGTTTATCTTCTTCTTCCTCTCAAAGAACCTTTCCACCACCACAAACCACTACAAATAACCATAAACCACTACTCCCTCACCTCAAACCATCTCTTAAACACTCAAACTTTCCATTTCCAAGCTTAGAAACTCAAGGAAAAATCATCTTCCTTGAGCTTCCTCCTTGGCCGAATCCATCCTCACATTCAAGATAAGATTTTGTCTTCTCAACTCTTCAAGAATCAAGCTTTCCTTCTTCCTTTCAAAGACTTCCTTAGGTAAGGGTTTTGTTTTCAAGTTTTTACTTGTTTTCTTCAAGAAAAGTTCTAGTTTTCTCTTGGTTCAAAACTCTTTTCCTCTTCCTTTTTCTTTTCGGCCAAGTGGCCTTTTCATGAGAAAACTTTGGCTTGATGATGAGGTTTCAAGATAATGACTTGTTGTTGTCATGTGAAAACCTCTAAAGCTTGAAAACTTGGTCTTGGACCATACATGCTCTTGATTTCTTTCCTTTCTCTTGCTTAAGTTTTCAGTTTTTTTTTTCCTCTCAAAAGTTTTGGTTTTCTCTTCCTTTTCCCTTGAATGGTTTCGGTTTCCTTTTCCTTTGTTTGAACAAAGTTTGCTAAAAATGTTAAGTAGATCACAAAAGTTTTGTTAAAGAAAATTAATCCTATGTTTTCAAAGAGCTCTAAGCTTACCCTTGCCAACCTTAAAGTTGGTCAGCCATTCTAAGAGTTTTACTCTAGATTGAAGCCCATGAGCAATAAAATAAAGAATATGACTTAGTTCTTGTATTTTGTTTAGACAAAGTGTTGAGCTTTGTGTCTATTTTCTTGAGCTTGATGATGAAGTTCAAAACCAAAGACTTCTTTGAAGTCTTGGTGCTAAGAACTCTAAAGCTCACTTTATGTTGTTAAGATGCATATTGGGTTAAGGTTGTGATGTTCCTTTAAAGTCTTGTAAGAGCTCTAGCTAAGATAAAATGAGTTGCACACATGTTTATGTTTATGCCTTGCATAGCATGTTTATTTTGATGTCATCACTAAACTCTCAAGAATAACTAAATGGACTTGCATTATCATGTTTAAATTTCCAAGCTTGCATTTCATGTTTATATTTCAAGTCATCACTTAATTTTAAAGATAATAATGAGGTTGCATCTCATATTTATTTTATGCTCTCACTTTACTTTCTAATGAAGAATAAAATAAGTGCATATCATGTTTAAGTTTATGCCATCACTTAAATATCCTAGAGCTCAAAGACTTGCCCAAGTATCTTGCATAAAGTTTTAGAAAATGGAGGCATTTCAAGGATGCCATTTCGGCCTTGTGATGATGATGATGGACTTGGATGAGTTCATCTAATCATAAGTGCCCATAGTCTAAGTCTTGGAATTTTTCTAAGCTTAGATGTACTCAAGGAACTTTATGAACAAAGTTTTATGTTTTAAATCTATTCCTTGAGCTAAATAATTTAGCTACTGACCTAGCACATATTTATATGATTTCAATGAGATTAATTGGTTTCTAAAAGAGTTTTGAGTTCCTAAAATGATTCCAAGAGAAACTAGCAACTTATATGTATTTTAATCATGAGATTATGTGATTATATGATGACTATGATTTCGATTCTGCCCTTGGTGTTTGGCTACTGTATGAATTCTGTTTTAAGGTGTTAAAATGTGTAAAATTATGTTTGAGTGAAGCAAGGAACAATTTAGGGAAGTTAGAAAGAACAAGTAATTAGAAAGGACTTAAAATGTGAATTCTAGAACACTTAGAAAGCACAAACTTGTAATTCTATTCCAGCATAATTGGAGTTAATAAAAATGGTTTATAATTAGTGGATATGTGTAGGAATCCCTCATAATTGGTTTAGGAGTTAATTATAGAGCCTTAGGCGAAGACGGAACTTAGAAAGGGTTAAAGACGGAGATTCTAGGACCCATAATCATAGGATAAAATTCTACCCAAATAACTAGGGCTGTTTGGTTATGTTATAAATCATAAACATTAGAGGAAATTATAGGTAATGATCCCTTAGGTGTTATAAAAATCCATAATGAAGGTTAGGATAATTGAAACACAAGTTTAAGACCCGTAAGGGTCAAAGCATAAGACACCATGAGATAGGAGGTGTGATGTGAGCATGAGATCGAGTGGGTATACTCACAATGATGTGAATATGTTAATATCATGAGCATGAGACTTTATGTGTATTTGTGGCATGTTGATGTGATGATGTGTTATGCCATGTTTGAGATGCATGAGATTTCGAAATATGAATGAGTTAGAAGAGTATGCTCCTGTGAATTAGAGATTTATTTAATTGAGAAAGTTCCATGAGAATAATATGTGCAATTGAGTTATGTGGCATGACTCAAATTTGAGGAAATTCAGTGTAGTCATTATGCGAATTTCCATCAAATTTGAGGGACTTGAGAAAGTTTTGAAAAGAAAGATTTTATATGTGACATGAGACGCATTTCTCGTGCTACGGTGAGGAAAAGGAAACCCGTGGAGGGTATGGTCGTGGGGGCCATACCTAAAGCGGACAATGTCACTGGTCTTAACCAATGATGCGTTTCGCGCTGAGACGTACTTCTCCTACTACGGTAAGGAGAAGGTAAAACCGTGAGGCATCGACATTAGCCTGCCAAATGGACAAAGTCACTGGTCTTAACTAGCTGATGCGTTTCGAGAAGGAAGAAAGTCCCATGATCGGTGATTCCTTAGGTACCCTCGTACTCTGGGAGTCAGGATTTGTTATTTTCATGATTATGATTCGCTTATCAAGAAGATAAGTAAGAACTAGTGACAACTAGTTAAGGTATGAGCTCATAGCCTAGTATCAGGGGGTTACTATTGTTTTCAAAGATCATGATGTCACAAGTTGAGAAATGAGAAAAGATGATAAGTGTCTTGCTTATGAAAGCGAAAGTTTGATCATGAGAAGTTACATGCGACTTATATGTGAACTATTTGTTAATGATATGTTGTATTGTTGCTAAGTATTGCCATGCATTCATGTTCTACTATGTTGTATACATACATTAAAGATTCATTATAAAAGACACGGACTTTGGATAATTATCTTTTATAAAACCTCATAATGAACCTTTGCATGTTTAACCTTTTTACAATAAACTTAAGGTTCCTGGGGACGTTAACGATGACATTAGGATAGAGGATTCCTGAGATTCTTTAGCAAGATTCTCACCCCCTCTCTTTGTTTCTTTTTCTGTTACGTCTCCAACCGCGATGACGTCGTTTGTGATCTTCGTTGACACCCGGTTTGGGAGGTGCACTACGACGCGATCATTAGTCTTACTATTTCGAGGGTCGTTGTGCTGTGCGCATTTTTTCATACATGGGACGCCCGTTTGCCTTTCCAGTCTCCAGCTTTCGCTTCACCCCGACTTTTCCCTACGGTGATGATTTGATTTTTGAGAGGACGCAACCCCGTGACGAACTACCATGCCGACCATCATCTTCGGCGGTACGAGGCTACCCAGAGTACATTCCTCACCAGGGCATTCGGAGACCGATCTCTCAGGATCCCCCTTCTCATCCTTTTCGGAGGGATCTGCCCCTCCAGCTCCCATAGATTTCGAGAGGGGCAGTGAGGATACGGTGACACGCGGAGGCTAGCTTCGGACGGAAGATGCGCCCTTATCAAGGGAGGGAGTAGTCATGGTTTGGGGGATCTTTAGGGCTTATCCATGTATTCGCTGATATGTTTCTTATATCTCGTCTTGTACTTTATGTTTCGTGTACTGCAAGCTCTGCCCATTCTTGTGTGGGTATGACTTTATGTTATTATTTAGTTATGTACTAAACTATGGTGATTAATATCATGATGGATGTTTTATGAATGAAGTGTTCCTTGTTGCTTTATATTGTATGATTTACTTGCTCTTCTGCTTTACGTTTTGTTTACGGTGTACGCGATGGCTCGCATCTTGTTTTACGCATCTCAATTTCAAAAAAAAAATTTACCTATTTTCGCTAAATAATTTTACAAATGAGTTTAAAAAGGGAAGTAATAACTAATAATTAATCTTAATACGTCCTAGGCATGTTAGGTTAAATATTAGGGTGTTACATAACCCTCATGAGTGTTTGAGGATTTGATGATGGATTTAATTTTATGTGAGAATAAGGAATTGGAGAAAATAGTGAAAAATTGTATTCATAACTATTTTTGAGATTATACTTAAAAATACAAATTCCAAAGAGTATTTATTCTAAAACTATATTTATTCTAAAACTATGGAAGAGGTATGAGAGGTATGGACTATTATTTTTATTAATGGCTTTTAAAAATATGCATGATACATAGGCTATCATGTTTCATTTTAAATGCTCATGCATTAATTGATTTCTCTTTCTTGTTCACTTGTTTATAGTCCTCATTTGAATCTGTTTGACTCACCCACTCCCATTTCCTCTAGATTTTTAGGTAGTGATAGTAGGTTCCTAGGATTGCTGGTTGCCCAGGATATTCTTTTTTGGTAGGCTTCTGTGTCAGTTAAGGCTTTTTGGTTGTTGACTCTAATATTTTGCAGCTATAGGACATAGGTTGAGTAATTTGATTTAGGTGTATGAACAAGAGTTTAAGCATGATCTTTTGTATATCTGGTCCTTATTATGTCTATAACTAGAAACACTAGAATGTTCTGGCTTTTAAATTTAGATTATGATATTGTATTATATAACAAGTTAAACCTGATATGTGGATTGTTCAGATTTTAGGGAAGGTTTTGCAGAATTTTCAATATCAAAGCATTAAGTTTGAAATTTAATTTAATGGAATCATACTTTTAGGCTTCTTGGGCTAGGCAAGTTCATCTAGCCTATGTGCTTGGTCACGACCAAAGATTGGGTCATGACAACAACATCATGAAAAAGTTATAATAATCAATTTAAATTCCATTTTGCTAAGAAAGCAATTACCTCATTTTTATATGTTCTGTTCAAAAAGTCTTGAACAAAACTATCATAATCTTCTATGTGGGCATTGAGTATCCATATAGAAAATGGAATAAGGGATAAGGATCACCCCTAAACATTTCACTTGTTAAATAGAAAAAAAATAACACAATTAATCAAAAAATTTAAAACTAAAGCACCCTTGGATGAATACTCTATGCTAGTGTTTCACCAGAAGATTATCACCATACATTGGCAGCCCAAATGGCACATACCAAATCTATGCAATGTGAACATAATGTAAGTTATATAGTGTAAGCCACACATATATAATGGTGTTTCACAAATACTATATCAAAGATAATAACATTAAATAATTACAAGCCTACCATTAGAAAGTACATGTAACACCCATCCTACTATAGTGCTATGCTTCGAGTCATAACATTAAGTAAGTAGTTGTTACCCATAACTACCTTATAGACTTTATCTTTCTCATTTATAGGAATTATATACGTATGTGTTGTAATAAATAAGAGTCTTGCACTAAAAGCTATACTAATTTTTTTTTTCTTTTGCATATCGCAATCCTTTCTACATAATAATCAAGGTGTAGGAATAGGAATATAAAGTGCATCCTAAGAAGTCGGTACAATAATTTACATTTTATATCACATCCATAATAAGTTAAGTCATACAATTATGGTATATACATTCACATCTAATTACATATTTACTTTAAACAACCCTACCCTGGTCCTCAAGTGACCACCTAATCCGAGTTAGGCCTAACAAAATATAGCCAACTATATATATATATAAAAACCTAACTCTTTCGTAACGCTCATCAAAAAGTTAGAACTTAAGAGGTGATAGTCAGATAATATGAGGGACTCTAAGTCATACTACGTCTATCAATGAACTAGCTACACCGTCATCGGTAAAGCGAGTGAAGAGTAGTGCCTATTAGGCACGTCAACTAGGTAGCCCTACCAGTCCCCACTACCCGGAAGGAGTAGAGGAACCAAAAGATGTCTCCTTTGAAGGGTCAGACTCAGCATTGACGCAGGTTGTGGTAGATGTGTCGTATACAGTGAAACATCAAAAAAAGGGGATGCTGGATCAAAAGTAGGACTCATACAGTAGTAGCAACAAGCGAGCAAATAGTACATAAATATGGATATGAGCTAACGACCAGGTAAGTGACCCTAGCTCTAGGGTCGTAATGCCAGTGCAGTTAGCATCTGAGAAAGAACATGATCGAGGCCATCTATAAAATACATCATCCAGTAGGAATGAGAATCAATGATTCATAGTAGGAAAACACAAGTCCATTACTCAATGATATTCAACTTAATGCAAAATAAGCATTGTAATATGTGGTTGTTTATGTAATGGTCTCATTAATTAGTGTCATTATTTCTTATGATTTAATTTCTTATTAGATAATGTTAAACTTAATGGTAGAACCCATAGGACTCTCTGATATACTTCTTTGTGGATCGTCCTGTCAACGATGTAACGTCGTCGTTACAACTTGATATAGTTCACTAGATTGAGTACGTCTATTACATCTCATCTGAATAGTCTCACTATTCTTTCTTCAGTACATCCCTTTTCTCATAACGATGTAAGCAGTCGCAATTACAACCTGATATAGTTCTAAGGGCGTAGCACGTCTACTACTACCCGTGAATCCATGAGCTTACCACTGAGCAATTAACATTGGATAAAGCTTATTTCTTGAATTTTCTCTTTTCATAAGGATCTTTAATATTGGCTTAGGAGAATCTTATGATTCTCAAAAGAAATCTCTTCTTAATAGTTCTATACCTCATACTCTTGCTTGAGATTTTCTTGAAATCTCCTTAATTCTTATGAGATATTCTCTAAAATCTATTAAACTATTATGAGATTTTTCAGGAATAACTTGTTAGAGATTTTCTACATTGTTTGGTAATCTTTTATGAGATTTTTCTTAAAGAAAATAGTTCAACATTTACGAGATTTTCTATAAAAGCTACTAAACTTCTATGAGAATTTTCTATAGAATATGTTAGATTGTTACAAGATTTTCTTGTAAAATCTACTAGTCCTTATGAGACCTTTTATGATTTTATATCATCATAACTTATAAAGTTCTTCATGATGAAATTCTTATAAATTTCAAGGGAAATTCTTGAACAATAACTGCTCCTAAATTTTGAAGATACAACCACGTCTTGTTGCCACTTTTTCAAGCTTTGATTAGTATGTATCACAAGATCATACAACTCAAGAATTGTTCAAAATTTCAGCACACAAGACTCTAGCACATACCTACTTAGAGCACCTCTTATATCATACAAACCAAGAATTAGTGCTGCAAAATTTCAGCACACTAAAATTCTAGCACATGAAATTCCAATACACAAGATTTCATGATAAATTCTGAAATCCTGAAATAAAAATTCTGGTTCCAATATACATGATTCCATCACAACTCAAGCAATTATAAATCCTAAAATTAGGTTTCAGATTTCCAGCAACATAACACAAAAAAATTCAAGCAATTGTCTTAGCAAAATAGCCAAATATCATGAAGCAAAAGACTAGAATAATTTTCCTACCTTCCTCAAGTTTTTCCCCTAATTTATCAAGCCTCAAAACCCCTTTTTTCTAGCCCTTATTTGCGCTCCCACAAGGATCAAAAGCAAGGGAAAAATAAAATTTTCAATTGATCTTGATGTAGAGAAAATGTTCTTGAAGAAGTTTAGAAGCTTACCTATGAGTATCCTTTGAGATTATGGTGTTTTGATGGAGTTTTACCAAGAGAAAGCTTGGAAAATGAAGAATCAAAGAAGGAAGAAAAGGAACAAAGAAGGAAATGTAAAAACGTGGTTCTATGAGTGTAACCAAGAAAAAGTGCATTTCATTACCATTTCCTTTAAAATTCGGCTACTTGTAGAGAAAGTAAGAGAATTTTTATTTCCTGATCAATTTGCCTTGTATCAGTATTAGAAATATCTATATTTATTTAATTGTCATAAGTAAAAATTATTTGGAATCAAATAATATCAGTTATTTTTACTAAACTCAATGTTTTGGTGTAAGGTTATTACCACTTCGGTGTACCAATTATTACCATTTTGGTACCCGATTAATACCTAAGAATTCTCCTTGGGTTAAAAACATCTATTTAACCTTATCATTATTTTTCGATGTTCTTATACCACTTATAGGTCGTATTCTATATCTCTGGTTATAATATTATTATATTGAATTTTTAATAATATTAAATGAATTTTCATTTTTTAATCCTTATATTGTTTCAATCATAACCGTATACTAGAAATTTTAAAATCCCTACCGATTACTCACAATTAATTATTTTATTAGAGACAAAAAGGTGAGTCGTTCAGTACACACATCCTTTGATGCCCCTCAATTGGCTTTAGTTTTTGGTAAGCTTTAATGCACCCAACAGCCAATTTAACACAAATTGACTCAGTTGTATTGTTAAGGGTTCTAAACATCAAGAATAGCCCCTAGCAAGCTCGGAACTGGGTGCTTGTTTCAGAATGGGACACAAGAAGGTCGCAAGTTGAGAGAATGAATGTTTGCTTGAATTTTTCATTTGTGCTGCCTTCCATCATAATTTCTCTTAACTATGGTAAATGAGTTCCTAAACTTCATTGACGATATTGTTTTGATCCTTATTTAATTCAAAGGAGTTGGCTGACCTATTGCAACAAGAATAGATGTTTGGGGGCTATTGCGACATTTTAACTTGCAGCAACAATAGATTACTTAGTTTACTCATTGGTACAAGGTGGTCTAGGACCATTCCTACCAAGAGGTGTAACATTTATTACGTGGCCCTTGGCTCAAATGCACCCCTTTCCTCCACATCAAAGGCCTTCACTAGCTCCAAGATTATTAACCGATTTTGTAGTGTGTAATTTATCCTGGAAGTCCATCGAAGCCCATTTCCCCACCATAGTTGCTTGGTTTAAGGTCAGCCTCTCCATAAGGGCTACAATCTTATTTGGAGAACATTTAGTGTTAAATGCAGGCTCCATCGCACATTGCAAATAAACAACAACTGGCTCATAAAACTAAACTAATACTGAAAGTAAATAAAATAAAAGTATAGAAACAACCATTAAACGAATGAAAAGTGGTGCTAATTGAACTAAAGAAAATTTACCACATCATGCTTCACTGAACTAACCCCTTATCCAATTTTATTCGTACCATGTTGGTGGGGTTTTCCACATTTATTGCCTTTGTTTCCTTTTCATGCACCTCAACCTTCTTTTCTGAATCCTTACTTCCTCTTGTATTATGCCCCATTCTACTATGGTTTGTGTACCAAGTAATAGAAAACATAGAAAGCAAGTGCAAGAAGATGATAACCAAATACAACAAGCATGTAGGCCCGTGCTAGACACTTGTGAACCAAAATAAGAATACTTTAGAAAAAAGAACATAAAACTTTTTTCAGTACGAGCTTATAAGTTCTTATACAAGGAAAACAATTTTGCATATTGTTTTCACAAGTCTTGTGCATAGCGTAGTTTTCCAGGTCTTATGAACTTGATTTACAAGTTTTTATGATAGGTTCATAAGTTTTTGTACTAGGTTTACAAGATTTCAAACTGGTTTACAGGTTTTTATTATATGGTATGCAAGATTTTGCATATTAGTTTACAGTCTTGCGCACACCATAGTTTTATAGGTCTTAAGCACTTGGTTTACAAGTTTTGTAATCCTATGCTAAAACTTGTACACAAAGTGCAAAAAAAGTTGTGAACCATGGGCCAAAGAACTTGTAAACCAATGGAAAATACAAGGGTGCTTCACAAACCAAGTGTAATAAGCATGCAAATCAAGTGCAACTAGTTTGAAAGGATAATCTGTGCATAAAACATGGTTTATAAGTTTATTTACACTTGGTTTATAATTTTTAGAATAGGTATACAAGTTTCTTTACTTGGTTTACAAGTTTTGTAATCTTGTATTGAAACTTATAAACAAAGTGCAAGATCATTGTAAACCTTGGTCAAATAACTTGTAAACCAATGAAAAATACAGTGATGCTTTACAAACCAAGTGCAATGACCATATAAATCAAGTGCAACTAACTTGAAATGCCGATCTATGAGTAAAACTTGGTTTACAAGTTTTCAGAACAGTTGCACAAGTTTCTTTTCTTGATTTACAAGTTTCAAAATGGATTTACAATATTTTTTAAATGGTATGCAACATTTTCCATATTGGTTTACAAGTTTTGGGTACATTTTAGTTTTACAAGTCTTATGCACTTGGTTTACAAGTTTTGTAATCTTGAAAATTGTAAACAAAGTGCAAGATCATTATAAACCTTGGTCAAATAACTTGTAAAGTAATGGAAAAGACTTGTAAACATGTGCTTACTAACCAAGTGCAATAAACGTATAAGCTAAGCGTAGAAACTTGTAAATCTAGAGCAATAAGCAAGGGTACTCAATGCTAAAAACTTGTAACCCTAGTTCCAAAAACTTAAACGAATGATGAATGGCAAAAACCGTTAAAACCTTGCAATGAACTCCAACAACAGAACAAAATAACTCCTTTAAATGAAAAACACATTCTAACAACCCTAAACGACTTCAATGTATGCCCAAATCACCAACCCTAACCCCTAAACTAATTTATTCTAGCTAAACAACCTACAATCAACCATTACATGCATTTGCAAGCATTTTCCGACAACTTACTTGCGAAATGTGTAACACCCAAAATCATTTAGAAATTAATTTGAGCTTTGTTATTCATAATTTCAGAAATCTAAGGTACAACGATGATGAGGGTGGCCCAATGGACCTTTAAAAAAAAAATTCGGGCCCATGAATAGTAACCTTGCGGGCCGGGCTGCGGACGCTGAAACCTATTTGAGCAGGAATGCCCGAAATTAAAAAATGGGAATAAGGTTAGAAATAGGTGGGATTGATAATTTTATACTTAAAATTAATTTTCGGGCAATATCGATTGGATTGGGTACGGTGTTTTACCCGTTCGATGAGATTTCGGTGTGTAGTTTCTTACCGAATGAAACTTCCAGTGAAAGTTTGCCACCCATCTAGACAAGTGTGTGGCTTAGAAGAAGCCACACCATTGCCACTTTATTAGGACCAATAGGATGCTTACAAAAAATTTCTACATTTATCTTTAAGAAAAGAAAACATTTTGGACTTGAAAATTCTATGCATTTTGTCATAAACTCATAAAATCACTATCTTATCATTTCCTTCATGAAAATTTCATCCAGACCTCTTAAGAACCATTCCTCCATTGTTCTTCCTCTCAAACTCCATTAACAAGCTTCAAGCTTGCAAAACCCTAGCTCAAAGTCACTAAAACCACAAATTCTCTTCACTAAACTTATTCTATTCATCATAACCTACAAATCTAACCGATTATAATTTGAATCCATCACTTTTTCCAACTTTGAGGGCACACAATCAGAGGTTAAAGGAAGGGTTTGATGTTGGTGGGGAAGCTTTGAAGTGAAGCAAAAGCATTCTAGAGCATCCTTTGGAGCATAGAGCTCAAGAGCTCTCAAAGTAGGTTTTACTGTTCCTTTCTTGTGAATTTTTCAATTCTGTTTTAGCTTGCCCTAATTTCGAATTTTTGATGATATTGATGATTAACATATTGATATTGATGTATGAATTTTTGTGTTGTGTTTGGATGGTTTTAAAAGGGTTTTTCTCAAGTGAAATTGGAACTAGGTTGCTGGATTGATTTCTCTTCTGTAATCAGAATTTTTCACGAATTTTCTGGAAATTTTGTGGGTGGTTTCATGAGCCAAGAAAATTATATGTTGTAGCTAACCTCTTATACTAAACACACGAATTTTCTTAGGGGTTAATTCTAAGGTTTGATGCCTCAAAAAAATTAGAAACCGAATTGTAACTGCTGTCTGAATTGTTGAGACTGAAGTGACAAACTTGCCGAATTTTTAATCATAGCAATTGATTGAGATAGCTCCTGAAATTTTTACACAAGACTAATAACATGTTGAAATATCTCTATGAATTTTCTTGTACTATGATTCCATCTAAATCTAGGGCTAAATATTTTGAGAACACAAGTCTGGACTATGAATTTGTGGCTTCTGACCACCAGATTTTCCTATTTTATTGAAGTGGTTATATAACTCTGATTGCCTTGAAATTTTTACAGGTTGTCCTAGACACATTATAGTGTCATACAGAATTTTTGTGGCTCTTGAAATAGTTGTTTGATATGGCAATTAAATGTTGCACCCAGAACAATTCTGCCAAAGTGCTGGAATGTGAGAATGACTGGAAATTTGTGATAGTTTGATATCTATTCCAAGTCTATGGTATATGAATGCATGATAGTGACTTTAAGGTTTGGTTTATGAGGAATGAATGAAAATCACTTGTGATTGATTATTTATATGTGAATTTGATGATGGTACATGTTTTAAGTAGAAATGAAAGTCCCCTATATTATGTGAAGGGCACGAGAAAGGTCCCCTAAATGAGTAAAGGGCACAGAAAAGTCCCCTTTTTTTTTTGGGCACGGAAAATTCTCTTTAATGGGCATGGGAAAGTCTCTTTAATGGGCATGAAAAGAAAGTCCCATTCAAATGTACTGAGGCACGTATATTTAAAATGTAATACTATGCTATTGAGTAGTATTATGTGTGTATATTAAGTGATTGAATAATAAAAGCTACCGACTTCGAAAAGATGATTTTGAAACTTTAAATGAATCTTTCATTACATTACATGATCATATTTTTCTAATAAGGGAAATGGCTGGGGCGATGACGATGACATTTATGATTGTGTTCTAGAGATTGTTATTCCTAAATTGTGTAATTCTCACCCTACGATTTTGTGTTTAGTGCCTAAGGTAAATCAGAGACTACGAGGTTGCTACACTAAAGGAATCGGGGAAGAGTAGTTTAGTAGTTAGTGTTTTTATTATATTGTACTTAGTGGTGTGTATATGTTTGTAAACGAAATAGAACATGTATGTATTAAACCATAAAAGAGCTTCTTTTGTATTTATTTATGAAATAAATAAATGTTTTGTGTATTTGTTGTATATATTTAGTAGAACCATGAATTAGTTACTCTCAACTCGAATAAATATTGCTATAGATAACTAGAAAGGTTAAACTGGTTAGTGACGCCCTAAGGCATAATGTAATAAAACTTAAGATGACGCTTATCCTTGGGAGGATGTTACAAAATGTAGTTGGAAGCCATCGCAAGCAAAGGAGACTTCAAGGAGAGGAACAGTGGCACTTGGAATGGAGAAGACACAGTGGAGAGAGTGGGCACAATGAGAGGGGGAGTTGGCGAGTGTGGCCCAACGTTTATGCAAGGTGAGAGTTGAGGGAGGGAGGAGATTGAACGTGTGCTTGAGAGAAGGAGGAGAATGTGTAGTTGAAAGAAGAGGATGTGTTTTGTTGTTCAGTTTGTGATTATGGAATATTTTGAAATTTTACTAAAACTACCTCAATATCATTAATGAGTTATACCTCTATTTGTCTTCTTTCATGTATAAGCTACAGTTCGAAAGGTAGGTGGTTGGTTATGTAGTGTACACATAACATTATTCAAATATAAAATGAAGGGCCATGGAAGAAAGTTGAAGTGCCATGGAAGAAAGTTGAAGTGTGATGATAATAAGAGTAGATGTTTATTTTAGTTACAGAAATTGTATGAATGATTCAACTTCATTTAACAAAATTAAGAAAATATTAGTTTAGTTAATGAAATTTTTAAAAGTCATTCAATTTAATCCTTTTAGTGATTGAAATTAGTTTTAAGAATAATAATATAAAAATTAATTTGAATTACTTTAAAATTTTAAGGAGTAAAGTGATATATTTTTTAATTTTAAAAACTACATAAATTACACATTTTAAGAATAAAGGTGAATATTTACTTCTGATTAATAATAAAGCTGAGGCTTGCCGGTCCCTGAAAGCGAGAAAGTTTACGTTAAGGTTCTCTCTGCCACGAGCCCAAAACTATCTTTAACAAATATCACCGCAAAATTATGAGAAAAAAATACAACAAAATGTACTGCTTCAACAAAGTCTGCTGGAATCCACATGATGATATACTGAAGAATCGTAGTGAAGAAGAATAAAGGGCTGCCTTCTGTGCGGGAATCTTTCTTTTGCTTTTCTTTGCGAAGCCATAGCTTCCCTTTAGGCCTTCCAGAAAAAGAGAAGAAATACGGATGAAACATTTCTTACATTCATTTAGTGCAGACAGTGACGAAATGTCGGTTTGTGAGATAGTCCAGTATGCGACCCCTTCATTTGCATTCAACCCGTGTCACCAGTTTGTCTTGGTCTTAGCCTCTTAATAGAGAAAAAAGCTGACACCAGGGAAAATGGTTTCTAATTAGTGAGATCTAGAGATTTGTTATTGATGAGTTTATTCATGTATGATTGAAAAAATTTTAGCTTGTTCGATTGGGTGAAGGACAGAAGGTGGACACTGCAAGTTCTGAAGCTATTTAGTTTTTTTTTTCTTCCACCTTCTATTTTTTTTATTGGTATAACTTCTTTGTTCTTCAAATTTTGAATCTGTCACGAGAAAGAGATGAAATGATTTTTTTTTTTTTCAAATTCTGAATTTCGAATTTGATTCATTTAATGCAACGTATTCTTGCCACTTTATTGTGCTTGATTAAATTAACATGCCTTCTTGTTGTTGCAGGTTCCCCACCTTGTGGTCTTGGAGAACCAAGCTTCAATTTTTAAAGGATTGTGAACTTGAGCAGTCATTTTCACAGTTGCTTTCTAGATTATAACAAAGCCTCTCGGGTTTATTGCATACTTTTGCTCTGCCGTTTGCCCCTGCATACCCTGCCAATGGCAAATAGACTCCATCCTTCAGTGCTTCTTGCTTTGGTTACAATTATACTTTCAATCTATCACTCAGAGCAACTACAATCGTCCCAGTCTCAGGCCCTTCTAACAATTCAAAGGCTACTGAACTTCCCTTCTGTTTTAAGCAGCTGGAATAGCAAGACAGGCTTTTGCAGCACAGATTCAAAATCTTCTCTTACTGTAGTATGCTATGAGGGCACCATAACCCAGCTGAACATAGTAGGCGAAACAAGGGCTCCGCTTCTTCCTCGAAATTTCTCAATAGATTCCTTTGTCACGACACTGGTAAGGCTTCCCACTTTGAAAGTCCTCACACTGGTTTCTCTCGGTATATGGGGTCCATTGCCTGGTAAGATGGCTCGTTTGTCATCACTGGAAATAGTTAATGTGAGTTCGAATTTTCTATACGGTGCCATCCCTCAGGAGTTTTCATCACTTTCACATCTCCAAACTCTCATTCTTGATGACAATATGTTTGCTGGCCATCTTCCTGACTGGCTGGATTCCTTTCCAGCCTTGACTGTGCTAAGTTTGAAAAACAATTTGTTCAATGGTTCGCTTCCGGATTCGCTGGGTAGGTTGGAGAATTTGAGAATCCTTTGCTTTCTCATAATCATTTTTATGGATTAGTACCTGACTTGAGTCGTTTGACTAGTCTTCAAGTGCTGGAGTTGGATGACAATGCTTTTGGACCTCAGTTCCCTAGGCTTGGTAACAAGTTGGTCACTCTAGTACTAAGAAACAATAAGTTCAGGTCTAGCATCCCCGATGAAGTGAGCTCATATTATCAGCTTCAGCAACTTGATATCTCGTCAAATTCATTTGTTGGGCCACTCCAGCTGGAACTGCTGTCACTTCCTTCAATTACTTATCTGAACATTTCTGGAAACAAATTAACAGGGATGCTTTCTGATAATCTATCTTGCAATTCCGAACTAGAAGCTGTGGATGTATCCTCGAATCTTTTGACTGGGAGCTTACCAGAATGTTTAATGTCAAATTCCAATGGTAGGACTGTCCTGTATGCTAAAAATTGTCTGGAGGAGACAATCAAAATCAGCATGAATCGTCTTTTGCCACACTGAAGCTTTGGCTGTGGGAATATTAGCTGAAAGAAGGAAGCCCAAACAAGTATCTAAGGCAGTCCTTTCTGTTGTGATAGTAGGTGGAGTTTCTGGAGTAGCAGCTCTAGTTGCACTGCTTTTCTTTATTCTTAGAAGAGGAAATGCCAAGAGCAAAATGAAGAATCCTCCAACAAAATTAATATCAGAGAATGTAGCTTCTAGATACGCCTCTAAGTTACACTCTGATGCAAGTAACTCTCTTTCTCCCTCTGAAATGCTCACACAAAGTTAGCACTAGCGTGTGTGCATGATCTAACTACCTTCTACTTTTTTATGTATTTCACCACATTCAGAATATTGAGAAAATCACAGACACATGCAACTCTATTGTTTATTTGTGCACTGAGTTATTGGACTCTGCATTATAGGATACATAGCTCATTACCATGGAGAATAGGATATTTATGTAGCTAAAAATGCTGAAGCTAAATTGTCAGTAAAACAAAAGAACAATACTGTAGTTACAGTTAAAAATGCTTAAATTATGTTTATTTGGAGGAAATTAGGTTGAACTTTTTATCAATTTAGCCACAGATGCTTGCTTTGGTATTTTCTGTATTCTTCCATACAAAAGATAGATGACAACCATTTATTATCACTGTACTATAGGGTATATATCTCAAACAATGAAGTTCGGAACTGTTGGCCTGCCGCCTTATCGCGCTTTCTCACTGGAAGAGATTGAGGCGGCTACAAACAACTTTGGGACGGCTTCTTTCATGGGTGAAGGCTCTCATGGGCAGGTATAGGACTAGTTTGAAGTTAATGTCTATTATATATATATATATATAACCTCCACATTTTAATTTAGATAAATATACCAACAATTTTCTTTTTTAATCAACTTGTAACTAAGGATAATTTTATTTCATTTACATTAACTGTGATCATAACACTTTTTCTCACCTAATTAATATTTTTTTTACTATTTCTCACCTAACAATATTCTTTTTTTTTCTCTTTCATGAATTATATGTAGAAAAATATAGAAAAATAATAATTATTGCATGCAGAGCAATAAATGATAATAATTGTATGTATTGAAAAAAATTGTATGCTTGCCCAGCAAGAAAAACCAATAATTATATGCCCAGTAAAAGAAAACAATAATAAAACCAATATTATGCGTTGTAATAAATATTCGTTACGTTGCAATGTGATTTTTTTGCAACAGGCCCCGAATAGCTTTATTATAATTACAAATAATCATGAATTTTATTGCAAACACATTTTACACTTTAATACCAGCACTTATAAATATTGGTTTTATTGCAAAACATGCCATTTTTTTCCAGAAAATACAAATGAACAATGGATCTGAAATTTCATAAATAAATATTTTATTTTTTTCAAGTAATCAATATTATTTTACAGTTTCTAAGTCATATAACAGAAAAAAAAAAAAGAGAGAGAACATTATTGTTAAGATGAGAGAAATAGTGCCTCTATTCCTTAATAATAGTCATGGTAAGAAATTGTATCAATTTGGTACATCAAAAAGTGGTAGATATATGAATTTACCAAATTGACACAATTTCCTATCATGACTATTATTAGGAATGGAGAGAGTCATACAAAGAGAATATTAATTAGGTGAGACACAGAGTTATGATAGTAATTAATGTAAATAAAAGGAAATTACAAAATTACCTATAGTTACAAGTTGATTAAGAAAAGGGAGTTATGGATATTTTTGTCTAAAATAAAATGTGTTGGTTGCTAACCTCCAGGTAGGTGTGGAGGTTAGTGTAAGTTGAATTATCCAAATATAACTTAAGCAAGAGTTATACCATTGAATAACATTTTATTGGATCAATTTTTAACAAAACCCAAGTTAGATTAAAAATTCACATCATGTAGATCATATGTATAAAATTTTAAATTACCCTAAAATCATTTGGCATAGTTTTATGTACATCAAAATCAATGTAATATATGTGTTTGAAATGAACAAGAATAAAAGCTGTGTGATTACATTCTTATTGATGTTTAATTCTTTTAAATTTTGGCATAAATGATCTTTATGATAGTTTATTGTAATTCAACTGTTGAATTTTCAAAAAAATTAGGGTAAATTACATTCACCTCCCATAAGATTTATGGAAATGCAACTTACACCTCCTCTAGTTATCTAGCTTACACTCACACCCATGCTTGTCCAATTTTAAGTATTTATATTACAATCACTAACTTATTCACAAAACACTATTGATAAACTTAACGAATGACATCTTTGTGATATTAATGTTTTAATTAATAAAACTATAAAAATACCTGGGTATTTTTATAGTTTTATTAATTAGGAAAAGTTAATATCACAAAATATTATTCTGTTAAGTTTTAATGGTGTTCTATAAATGGGGAGTGTAATAATATATTTAAAATTTACAAGCAAAAGTGTGAGTGTAAGTTAAACTAAAGGGGTGTGAGTTGTATTTTACAAACTTAAGGAGAGGTGAATGTAATTTACCCAAAAATTATTTAAAGAGTTATTACGGTATAACCTGATCCTAACTCATATATATATATATATATATATATATATATATTTGTTTTCCTGAGTCATGAACATTATTATATGTGCACTTGCATCCATGGATTTGATAACTTAAGCCCAGCTGATAAAGGGCTTCTTCAGTCCATCTACTATGAAATGCCGTATGAAAGGAATCCGAAATTATGAAACTAGTGAAGGACCACCGACACGAATCAAGTCCATGACCTTTTTATCCATGCTGTTGATGTCTTTCTGTCTAGTACTATTTTTTTGTAATATCTTTTAGGAATATAGCATAGTTTCTTTGATTAGTAGTAGTTAGGAATTACTAGTACTGGTATAAATAAAGAGGAAAGAGTAGAAGAAAGATGTCTAGGAATTGAGTCACTTGAGCGTCAAGAGAGTTTAGAGGTCTCTCGAATGTCTTCTCTATCTTGTAATATCTTTTAGGAATAACATAGTTTCTTTGATTTTTCTTGATAATCTAAACCAGTTCTATCATATTAGTATGATAATCTATCCAAGCATCCACGATTCAATTACTCCATTGGACCTGTAGATGTTACTAGGCATTACAACTTCTTATCTCTTTTAACGTTTGTTTGAAGTGTGTTTCATGTTTTAAATAATGGTTTTTTCTGATATGATTCAGATCTACAGAGGTCAGCTGAAGGACGGTTCACTAGTTGCCATTAGATGTGTAAAAATGAATAGAAGCTACAGCACTCAAGACTTTATGCACTACATAGAGCTGATATCAAAGCACAGGCATCATCATCTAGTCAGTGTTCTTGGACACTGCTTTGAATGTTACTTGGATGATTCAAGTGTCAGCAGAATATTTGTTGTCTTTGAATATGTACCGAATGGCACACTCAAGAGCTGGATCTCAGGTAATTCACAAAAAACTAGTTGTCAGATTGCAGAGTGTCAAAAAGATATTATTCTACATTCTAACAACATACGGAATGGATGGGGAAATTTCTCTAAATGAAACTTCATTAGTAAGATTTACTTTAGTTATCATTTGTTTACTTCTACTGCCAACCTCTAGTGATTGCTATATACCATGTACATGAAGTAGAGGAGCCATTTATTAAATCAGTCATTTCAGTTACCATGAAGTTGTAATGAAGATTGAGAGGACAATACCATTAGTGATATCCTCCACCCCAACATGTTATTTGGCAGATGGACATTATAGAAAATCCCTGAGCTGGACTCAACGCATAGCAGTTGCAGTTGGAGTAGCAAAGGGCATCGAATTTTGCATACAGGGCTTGTCCCTGGTGTATACTCAAACAATATCAAGATAACAGATGTTTTACTGGATCAGAATTTTGTTGCAAAAATCAGCAGTTATAACCTGCCTCTGTTATCTGATATTTTAAAGGTAAGAAGAAAATAATCATGAATGTCTTGTTTTCTTTTATGAGCAAAAAATATTCTTGTTTCCCCTGTAAGTTCGGTCTCTTATTTTCCTTCCCAAAAAGAAAAAAAAATGAAAAAAAAATACTTCAGTTAGTGTTCACCCTTGCTTATTCTGGCAGGTTGGGAGTGGAAATCCTTACATTGGATTCAGAAGTCCTAGCCTTAACATAAGGTGCTGTGGTAGAAATTTAATCCGGTAGCAAGATATTGTAATTCGACATATCATACGTTATGTTAGCAAAAGTCTTATGTTGAAAATAATTGTCATATGATTAGAAAGATAAAAATGAAGGCTCTTTAATTAATGAATGATGATGTTTTGCAGTGCGAGACATGAAGATAAGTCAGATATATATGACTTCGGAGTTATACTACTGGAACTCATTCTGGGAAGGACAATAAAGCCAAGGAATGTGGACACTTTGAAGGATCTGGTAATAAAGGGGATATTTATTCATTCAATATTCTCAACCTTTATTTTCTTTCTTTTGATATTTTAATTAACTTTTCAATATTAAAGAATTTTGATATGATCCAGACTCCATAGACCCAAGTTAGCATGAATCTGATGCTCAACTCAGAAAGTTTGTTAAGTATAGAAAGATAGCAGTATATTTTGTTTCCCAGTGTATATTTTTGCTGAAAATTGTTATTTGTATATCCTAGTTTAGAGACACCCATAGACATCCTTAATTTTTAACGCTGAAAGAGTTCGAAAAGTGTGATACGAAAATTATTAGGTTGTGATGACTCAGGACCCTCATTTTTGTGTGTAGATGTCTATGAGTGTTCCCTAAACTGGGTGTTGTACTAATACCTTACTCATGAGCATGAAAACTATGTAGTGTTCCGACTCATCTCATGCTCATTGGGTATCAAAGTAAATGAGCTTGCAAGATAATGGTAGTTTTAGTCATGAACCATACCATTCCAATATTTGCAATTGTATGACTCTGCTTCCGTTGATGGGATCATGAGGCAGTTGCAAGAAAGCATAACAGCTAGTGACGAAGCTCGGAGGAGCATCATAGATCCAGCAGTTCGCAAGGCATGCTTGGACCAATCGTTGAAGACAATGATGGAGATTTGTGTGAGGTGCCTGGTTAAAGATCCAGCACATAGACCTTCCATAGAGGATGTTTTGTGGAATTTGCAGTTTGCTGCTCAAGTACAGGATGCATGGAGAGTGGATTCTCAAAGTAGTGAGGGGTCTCCCATCTCACCTTTGGCATCTCGACGAATGACCTTCCGTTAGTTTCAATACTGAGGACGAGGTTTTCCAATTTTTGTGTTGATACATCTGTAGTATAAGCCTTGAAGATTAATGGTCAGAGATTGTGAGCTTTGTGGTTTACAGCGTCAGCATAGTGTAAGCTGTGATGTATCTTTTTCCTTTTTTGTTTTAATTTCCGAAAAAAAAGAAAAAGCAAACAAACAAACAGGTGAGCTTCTGATGACTGTATTATCAGCGCTTACACCATGTACTGTTAGTGTAGTAGAAACAAGGGAGCTTCTCACATCCAGTTAAAAAAAAAAAAGCCATCTTCGCCTACGGATATAAAAAGTATCAAATAATCATATGACGTGTTCAATGTCAATAACGCCAAATATTTTGAACTAGTCCCTATAATTTAAGGATTATCATGCTCCTCATACTCCCAATAATTTTTTTTTCCCCTCGTCTCTGCATCTCCAATCCTCTCCTCTCTCCACAGCAAAGCTTCTCCACAGCATATCTATTGATTTATGTTTGAAGGGAAATATTAGAATTAATTTTTCAATTGATGATTGGATTATAGCAATTGATTCATTAAGTCAATATGATTTCTAAATAAATTGATATTTCGTTTATTAACTATTTGCAATGGTTAAATGCTAGAAGTTGATCGATTACTAGTATAATTGTTAATAATTAATTACTAATAGCCACTAATAGATTCAATATTTTAGTCAATGATAATTAATTCCAATCATAGGAATATTTTGCACTAGTGTCTTCTTCATTATTGTTATTATCATTTAATTTTAATTGCTTGCTTTCATTCTTCAAAACCTGATAATTTTTCAACTAAGTGTTGAAGGTTGAGAGATGCGGTTGTGCCTTTTTATTATATTTTTTGTCCAACTTAGTATTAAATTAATTTTTTAATTTGAAGAGGTAGGCAACAATCTGTCACACCTCATATGACAAGTGTGTAGCTTGAAAAAAGTCACATCATTGCCTTTATCAAGGGCCAATGAGAGCACTACAAAATTGCAATATTTATCTTTAAGAAAATTTTCTTTATGATAGAAATTTATGTGTACATTATCTTAAATAAAATCAAAATCTCTTGCCATTTTCTTCCTTAGGAGTTTGGCCACCCCCATTTTACAGCCATCTTCATTTCTTCTTCACCAAAATACCAGGAACCAACTAGAAACCTCATGTCACAACACCAAGAATCCATGATTTAAGCACAAATGCCAACTTATCTCTTGAAATATTTGAATCAACTCCTTATAACAAACCATCACCTCATCATCTTATCAGGTTACTGTTGTTCCTACATTGTCTTAAGAGAATTAGAGAGGGTTAGATTAATAATTAGTTGGAGAACTCTTGAAGGAAGCTAAGAACAAGGATTAAAGCTTCTAAGAGCCAAGTAAGACTTTATTTGTCTTATTTTCTTTCAAAATATAGTTTGGATTTTTTTGAATGATTTGGCCTAAAATCTTTGGTTATATTGGTTGATAATACATAGATATTGAAGTGTTTAATTTGGTGGAGTGTTTGGATGATGTTAGAAAATCATTTCTTAAAACATGTTGTGAACTATGTTACTGTAATTGGTTTAAGTAAGTAGGTGAAATTATTTGATTTTCTAACTGGTTTGAGACCTTATCTTGAGTTAAAATTTTTATGTTATGAAACTAACATGTTAAGTGTCTCCAGTATTTTTCTTGAGTCATTTAAAGTAATTTTTCTATTTTTAAAAATTTAGAAACCAACTACTAGGGTTTCTACTTGCACAGTTAATTTGGAGTATTGAATTTGTCTAATTTTACTACTATACCAAAAGATCGAATTTTGACTTGAAAATTTGACATAGTATTGAGGACATCTCAAAGTCCAATCCTTAATTTTTGTAGGATTTTATATATTCATTTGATAGGGTAATAAAATGGAACTTCTAGCTGTTGGCTAAAACTTAGTAGTTTCTGACCTTCAAATTTGTGGAATTTTGTTAATACAACTAGCGATCTTTTTTTTTTTTGAAATTTTTACAAGGTCTCTGAAAATTTGTTTTGCTTTGTTTTATGAGGTTTAGTAGCTGTTCCATAATTTTCTTTAGAACTGAAATTCTAGTAACGCCCCAATTTTTTACTATAATTTTCCTGTCGTTAGAAATTCCTCGAATTACCTTAGGTAATTTTTCATATAATTGAACCAAACAATCCTCAACAAATGAATATAACATTAGAAGAAAGGTTAGGAGCAATTTGTGCGAGAGTTGCAAACCGAAATTTCTGTACGTGTAAAATGACCAAAATGCCCCTAAGGTTATTTTCTCAGAAAATGAGGATTGTGAGGGCCATCCTCAAGGGGATGTTTTGAGGAAAATAAGGGATTGTTTGTGTTATGTGTGTTAATAAAGGAAAGAATCTTAATTTTGAGCTCAATGCGAAATGACCAAAACGCCCATGCGTTTTAACTCAAATTTGCATGCCACTAACCAAACCTCACATAAAATGTTTTAAAACATGTTTTTAAGCTATGTTTGACCATTGGTTAAGCTCAGTGGTCTGGAAGATTTTGAGCGAAATGACCATTTTGCCCCCTCTTTGTGCAATTTTGCAAATTTTGATATTTTTGATTCGTCTACAAAACCTAAGCAATATTAGGCTCAAATTAAAGCTTATTAAATTCTAATTACTAATCTAGAGTCAAAATTATTTATTTAGATTGATTAGAATCTAAAATTGCTTAAAAACACTCAAATTGCTTACTAATTCACCTAAGCCCTTAATGTAAATTCTCTAAATTGCATGAATACCTTACCTACACCTAAATAATACATGGAACACACAAAACCCTCTTCCATGAGGCTGTAATGCATGAAATAATTTAGCCATAATCATCAAAATTATTGCAAAATAATGCACTAAAACAAAATGCCAAAAAATTCCCTAAAACATGGCATAAAACATGCCTTAAACAAGAAATAATTTTCCTCCTTTGTTCCCCATGAAAAATCCAAAAATTATGCCTCCTCCTCTTGTCCATACATGAACTTAAATCCTCTATAAATAGGCATGCTTAAGGAGTCTTAGATGCTTACTCAAAATTGTACACATTTCTAGTTTTTCCATAGTACCAAAAGCTCTCATTTCCTCGTCCTCTTGGCTGAAATTTTCTTCAAGTTTTCAAGAATATTCTTTCATTTCACTCCAAGAAACCAAGTTCTCTTCCTTTCCTTCAAATCAGATTAGATAGGAGTAGTTTCTAAATTTATTTCTATGCTTTGAGAAGTTGTGTTTTTAGCTCAAAATGTTAAAATTATGAACTTACCTTAGCTTTTCATTTGGTTTTCCTCTTCATTTTCTTTAACCAATTCGGCCATATGGCCTAGGTGGGACTAAGATGATGACTTGATGATGAGGACCTTGAAGGTGGGTTGTGAATCCATCACAAGTTAGGCTTCTAAAGCTTGAAAGTTCCACTTGATGCAAAACTTTAAAGAATAATATTTTTATGATGTTTTTATGATCTTGAGTTTAGAACTTGAAAATGTATTTCTCACTTTGTCTTGCTAAGATATATATATTGGATTGAATTTGTATTTCTATAAAGTCTTGAAGGAGCTCTAGTAAAGAAATCAAATGAACTTGCATCCATGTTTAAGTTTATGCCTTGCATAATCATGTTTACTTTCTATGTCATCACTAAAATTTTAAGAATGAATAAATGGATTTGCATACTCATGTTTAAATTTCCAAGTTGCATTTCATGTTTATGTTTCAAGTTGTCACTTAATCTTCAAAGATAATAAAGGATGCTTCTCATATTTATTTTATACTCTCACTTTATTTTATAATAGTTAAAAGAATCAACGCATGACATGTTTATTTCTATGTCATCACTTAAAGATCCTAGAGCTCAAAGACTTGTCAAAATATTACAAGCAAAGAAATAAGAACTTAAAGCCCATTCAATTAAGATTATTAGAGTTAAAGAATTTATTCTTTAAGAATTCTTGAGATTTGAGCTTAAAAAGATGTAATAATAATTCTCCTTCTCCCTTATGGTTCTATGCGGATTCCCTACAGTTTCTTAAGATTCTTCCCTACTTGGTCATATGCGGACTACCGCGCTCAGTTTCTTGCATCATGTTTATATTTCAAGCTCTTGCATCATGTTTAATTTTCAAGTCATCACCTTAAATCTTAAAGATAAAGAAATGGATTTGCATATCATGTTTATAATTTCAAATTATCACCTTATAATGACAAGATTAAAATGAGGTTGCATAGCATGTTTATGATTCTAAGATATCACATAAATCTCTTAAGATCAAGACTTGCTCCTTTTATCTTAAGTAAGAATTTTAATCATGAAGATTATTTCAAGTTTAGCAAAAAGATTTAGTTTCTAAAAGAGTTTTAAGGCTTTGCAAAGATTTTACAAGAAACTAGTATTCTATGTACACTTAAAATGTGATTTTATGAGATTCATGATTAGCCACTGATCTGAGTTTATTACTAATGTATGATGATGATTTAATATGTTTAGAGTTGTGATTATTATGTTCATTGATGAGGAAACAATTCTATGCAAGTTAGAAGAGAAACTAGCTATATAAAACAAGGTAAAGCTTGAATTTAGCTAGTCTTTGATCTCTTTAAGTTTAGCCACTGCTAAATCTTTTTGGTATGATATAATTCTGTTTAAGATTGGTTAAGCCACGAAAATTTGGTAACAATTAGTGTAGGATTTATCCGAACACTAAAAATGAAACTAGCAACTAAAAAAAACATAAAACCAAGATTTCTAGAACTTTAAAGAATGAAATTTATGTATTCTCCAGAGCCTTTAGTGATATTAAGAACCAGATTTTATCATGTTTAGATAAGGGAGAATGATTCATAATTGGTTTAGTAATTAATTTTAGCATCATAAGGAAAGACGGTAATGAGAAAGGGTTAAAAACGCAACTTCTAACAGTAAAACCTTAAGAATAACCTGTCTATGCTGCCCCATATTGTCTAATAACATTCTTAGGACTTATAATTGATGGTAATAAGTCCCTTAGATGCATAATTAATAGTTCAATAATTAAGGTTGCCGATTCTAGAGTTTCGGTTGTTTAAGACTTTCGATAAGGATTTATGATGATGCCTCTTTGATGTTTAAATGATAAGTCTATGTAGTGATTTGATGCTTATTAAGTATTTGACGTCATTGAATGATTTTCGGGCTTGCATGTTATAGTTGCTGTTGCAAACAATGAGAATGCTTATGCATGAAATAATGAAATATTCTTTGTTGCTTGGAAGAAAATATATTCCTGCAAAAGTGTAATTTGGAAAGGTTCTGGCTAGGAAAGACTTGGTATTTAAGCGTGTCCATTTGTGACCCACCTCTCTTCCTGGAATCTCCAGATGCATGATTACAGTTGGTATATATATTATTGAATAAGACTATAAACGAGAAAATGTTATGAATGATTATGAATTGAGAATTGTATTATGATATAACATGCAAAGACTTAATGGTGACTTAAATTTATGAGGAAATGATCCTGGACCCATCAGACTATAGGCGGTGAAAGGTGATTCTTGCCCCCTAAACCGTTTTCTCAAAAGGGTAGAGTTAGGATTTTAACTTATCAAAAGGGATAAGTATATGCTAGTGACGACTAGTAAGGTATGAGCTCATAACCTAGATTACTCCCAAAAGGGTGGAGTATAGGCGGCCCTTAAGAAATAATGATGATGATAAGATTTTAAGTCACCTAAAGCAAAAGAAATGAAATATGATGTTCTTCTATGCATGTTATTATGATATGATGATAAGGAATATGATGCGCTGATAAAAGGAAAAGTTCATTATAAATATGACATGCTAAGTTTATGATGCATTATAAGACGCATGATTTAAAAATTGATGAACCTCGTAAAGTACTTTTTTTGAACTTAATAATGAATCTTAGCATGCTCACTATTTTATAATAACCTCGTTCCTGGAGACTTGATGATGACACTATAGAAGGAGATAGTCCTAGAATTCTTAGCAAGATTCTCACTCCCTTTCTTTATTTTTGTCATTGTCTTCAGATACAAATGGCGACATTCGTCCTATATGTTGATACCCCTACATGGGAATTTCACTAGAACAGAAGCATCGTTCATATCACTTTGAAGGGAGGTGCGTGGTTCATGTTTTTGTTTTCGTAGGACGTCCATTTGCACACCCGCTTTAGTTATCATTTTTCCCGTCTTCTCCGTATGGTGACGAAATGGTTTTGAGCACGCCGCACACATGATGAAAGGATGCTACGTACTTACTCCACCTCATTATGCTGTCCATGGTATTCCGATTATGTCCCTCAAATGAGGTATTCTGAGACGGATCCATCAAAGGATACCCCTCTCATGTATATTGAGAACTCTCTCCTACTCCCTCGCGTGTGAGAGAGGGTAGTGAGGGAAGTCTGGTGCAGCCAAGATTGGCACGAAGACCATCTATGCGTCCTCAACCCAGTACATCTCGTGTGCCCCTTTCTAAAGGAATTCGTCGTAGATAGGATATATTCCACCATTTTCAGGGCGGTGGCGTGAAAGTTCTTAATAGATTTGAGCGTGATCATATACCCTAGTTTTAGGATAGCTCTCTTCGGCCTTTAAGGTTATGTACTTTAAGTGCATATGTTGTCTTATGTATTCTAATTTGATATATTTGTTTAAGAGGGGAATGTATGAGTGAGGTTATTATGTATATGTATTATGGTGTGCTTATGAATGCTCTATGATGGAGCCAATATATTATGATGTGATGTTTGTAAATTCCTATGTGTCTTTTAAATCTTGCTAAATCATTCACGTTAAGCGGCTTACGTTTTCAATTATGTTTTAAAAAAAAATGGCTCGTAATTTCACTAAGTATTTTCAAAGAATGATTAAGGACTGAAGCAAAGAGTAAAGTCTAGTAATTAATCAGATCCTGCCTAGGTGTATTGGGTTAATTATTAGGGTGTTACACTAGCAGCATACTAGATTGGCTGAAAAGATTATGAAATATCTATGATTTGATCTCATTGATACTATGTGAATTTATTGATGTTGTTATGCATATACAATGGTGAATGTTTGAGACTGAAAGTATTGACAGATGCTCTATGAGCTAGAGCTAAGATAATGAGCAATATGTGCATATATAGGTAAGATGCATACATAAGTAAGATGCATATATGACTATGATGCTTGTATATGTGACTTTATTGATGATGTTAGGCACATATGAATATGATTACTTATTACAATTGCTTACATGTGAAAGAAAGCATGAGATCATGTTTCTTGGTCAGAGAAAGTAAATTTGATCTGGAGGAAGGTAAATCTGACTACCCTTGAATTAAGTCAGGGAAAGCAAACCTGACTAGGAATAGATTTGTGTGAAAATTGGAGAAAGTAAATTTAATGATCATGTATAAGAATGAACCCAAAAGACCTATATGTGAATAGAATGCGCTCAATCCTGAAAAATAGTCTATTAGCTAGGAGTGCAATAATCCTCCACACTTGGGGCCAAGATTAAAGTCACAATTGTCCTAAGCAATCTTTTATATTATATTCTAAGTGAATGATTTTAACATTTATGTTCAAACCAATATGTTTAAGCTGAAACTTAACAGTATATGCTTTATATGATGATAATATATTTATACTAAGTGATTGAATACTAAAAGGAAGCTACTTCGGAAGGATTATTTTGAACTTTAAAATCAACCTTTGATATGTATTGATATTTTCTTAATAAATTGAAGTGGCTATGATGATGACAATGACGATGACATGGATTTTTATTATGCATTTTGGGATACCCTCCTGAGAATTTTAGGATTCTCATTCTATGTTTTATATTTAGTGTCGTATCCAATTGCTAGGAGATTATAAAACGTCATAGAAGAATTTGACATGTATTAGCCGGATAGTTGAAGTCACTTATTGATTTTATTTTATTATGTATATATGTTTGTAATGATATTAATAAACAGATGTATATGAAAACTAATTGAGAAGAGTTTTTTCGTATTTGAATTCAATAAATATTATGTTATCTTTCTATATATTTCAATAGAATTATGAATTAATTATTGTACGATTTGATCAACTTTGCTATAAATAATTTTAATACCCCAAAAATTATTTAAAAATTAATTTAAGCTTTATTAGTCATAATTTCAAAAACTTAATGGTTTTAATAATGATGAAGACAATCCAATGAATGTGAGAAAAAAAAATTTCTAGGCCAAGACATGAATAGTAACCTTGCGGGCCATGGGGCAATTAGACAATCAAAACCCTAGAATTGGGACCCAGGAGAAACCCGAAACTGAAAATTATAGGATTAAGGTTCAAAATAGTTAGAAATGAATATTTTATACATAGACTTAATTTTCAAGTAATGTTTGATTACCTAGGTATCGGATTTTACTCGTTCGGTAAAATTTCGGTATGTAATTTTTAACACTAAAAGATAATCAAATCTTTACAATAGGATAAAATTATCCTTTATAGCTAAGTGTAAGACTAAGATTTAATCTTGATTTACAAGATTAAATCCTAGTTATTTATCATATTTCTTTTTAAAGAAATTAGACCTTATAATTAAATAATGATTTATGCTTAGTATAAGATATGTATAAGCAACCTAACTTCATTATTTCTTCTCCATAGTTTTGGTCAACCAAGGGAACACAAGCACCTCTATTTTTGCTTCTTCAAAAACATGAAAACGTGATTCAAACCTCCATTTTCCTAGCCTAGACTTGATAAAATCACAAACTCTCTTCACAAAACTTGTTCTACTTATCAATACCTACCAATCTAACTGATTGAAATTTCAATTCCTCACCACTTCTCACTTTTATATGACATACTCTACTGCCTAAGGGAGGGTTTGGGGTTGATTTGATGACCTTGAAGTGAAGAGAAATCCTTGGAACATCCTTTGGAGTTATAAGCTTCTAAAGTTGTTAAAAGGGCTTTTGAACCTCTTTTACTTCAAATATGTTTTTATGCTTTGCTTACTGATTTGGCTTAATGTTTTTGATTGTATTGGTTGATAATATATGGATATTGATGTATTAATTTTGGTGAAGTATTTGGATGATGTTAGAAAATCCATTTTGGTAAAACAAGTTTTGAATCATGTGCTGGAATTCTTGGATTTGTCCTAAGGATTATGGTTCATGATTTTTCTAAAGTATTTGTAAATGATTCATGGGTTGAAAAATTTTATATGTTAAAGTTAACATGTTAAGGTGTTTTCAGTATTTTTCTTGAGTCTCAAAAATTTACTAATTTCTAAAAATCAAGAGTAAAGATTGTTGTTGATTGTCTTGGACAACCAATTCTTGAAGCCTGAGCTTGTCTAATTTTGTTACCATAGCAAATGATTGAATTATTAATTGAACTTTTTATAGGGTGTTGAGGATAAATTGAAGTCCAACCCTGAATATTTGTATGATTTGATATGCTCATTTGATATGGTAATAAAATTGGGAGCTATGGTTGTTGGTGTAATTAGGGTTTCTGATCTTTGAATTTGTATAATTTTGTTAACATAGTTAGAGAATGATTCTTGCTCTGAAATTTTTACAAGACCTTGTAGAAATATTGAAGTGTCTTAGATAATTTTTAAGCGTCTGAATTGATTATTTGATGTGCAAATAAATTTGTGCTACAATGGTATGAAATATGCCCAATTGCTAGAAATGAACCCAAACCTTGAAATGGTAATGTAATGAATTTTGATTCAAGTATGATGAGTATAAATGCATGCCATGTACTTTAACAAGTAATTTATGAGGAACGAATGAGAATTACATTGTGAATGAATATTTATATATGATTGGAGCATGCATTGGTAAAAATGAAAGGTGATAAATGAATATATGTGACAAAAGAGAATGTGTGAACTTCAATTGTGCATGTTCTAACATATGAGCAAAACAAAAACAAGACTTAGGTTGGGTGAAGGGGAAGGCAAAAAGAGGAACTTTCCTAGAGATATTATGGGTTGGTAGACGTATGGACTAGGAATAAAAGTATGTGTAATTTAGAAAGAAAAAATTAAGTCCAATGATCACATATAGAAATGAGTTTAGTTTCTGATAAGTAGTCTATTTCCATTTGTGGATTTATCTACGGCAAACACCATTTGGTATCAATTACCCATTGTGGCGTTATCCGGCAGATACCATTCGGTATGAACTAAGTCTTCCCTATGTTGATGAAAAGAGAAAAATGCACGGAATTGAGTTCTCGTTTAAGAGTCAACACATGACTAATTATTGTCCTTGCATATGTTTTTGCATAAAATTACTTGTATGAGTGAAATTAAATAATTATGTTATGATTATGTCTGGGGAGTGCCATACTAAGAATTATATAATATTCACATCCCTATATTTTTGAATTGTTGTGTAGTCTCCAGGTTAATCTAGAGGACTATGGGGCAGCTACACAAGAGAAATAGGAATTGCAATAGTTTAGTGCCTAAAGGTACTGAATTATATTTAGTTATAGGTATATGTCTATAAATATAAGATAACAGATGTGTATTAAAGCCCATAACAGAGCTTCCTTTTATACTTGACTTTGTATTAAATAAATACTTTGTTGCTTTGTTATATATTTTAATAAAACCATGATTTAGTTGTTACTTGATTCGATAAATCTTGCTATAGATAATTAAAAAAGGTCCACAACTTATAAGTAACAACTCTTAAGTATAATATCATGACTTAAGGATGATGTTGTACTTGGGAGGATGTTACAATATTTTAAGAAAAGGTCGCTGATTATAAGTAACAACTCTTGAGTCTAATGTCATAGCTTGAGAATGATGTCATACTTGGGAGGGTGTTAGGGCTTTGAAGGCGACTTGTGTGCAAAGGAGGGTGACAGTTGTAACACCTCGAAGTTGCTAAAAATTAATTGAGCTTTATTAATGGGAGTTTGAGTATTATAAAGACTTAGTAATGACAAGGATGATCCAATGGACAAGTAGAAAAAAATTTCTAGGCTGGGCATGAATAGTAATTTCTAGACCCCTAGATGAATAGTAACCTTGGAACCAAACCAAGGATGTAGAGGATAGAGGAACTTAAACCCAGAAGGTGGGATGAATACTAGGCCCAGGGTTAGGTAAAGATATTTTAAGTTTCTAGTAGAGATATTTCACCCATTCAGTTAAGGTTTGATGTGTAGTTTTTAACACCATAAAAGTGACTTTGTGGCCAAGTAATCACTATCAACCACATCTTGTCAAGTAGATGCTATAGATTAAAACTTGGTGGCCCTTCATTAATTTTAATTTCACCCAAGGCTAATATCTATAGGTTGGTAAAATTTAAATGTGAAATTTTTAACATCTAAAGTGAGTTACTTATCTTAGCCAAGTGGATGTCCAAGACTTATTCTTTACCAACAAAATGAATCCTCGCTATTCATTTCATTTCTTTTGCAAAAAGAAAGAAATAAGAACTAGAACCTAGATAAATACATATTTAACTTAAGATAAGATGAAAAATAACTATCCTATCATCCTCTTCCTCATAGTTTCAACCAGCACCCTTCCAAAATCCAGTCTCCATTGTTATTTCTCTCAAAACCATAACTCTACCTTTAGACCCTCAAAACCTAAGTTCAAAGTCACTAAAACTACAAGTTTCCTTCACTAAACTTCATCTACTCATCATAATCTTCAAAGCTAACCGATTGAAATTTTGATTCATCACCATTTACCACATTGAGCCATCATATACTACTACTAGAAGAAGGACTATGAGCTATTTGGAAGGGCTTTAAGTGAAGAAAATCATTTTGGGAGGATCATCTAAAGCAATAAGCCTTAAACCTTCAAGAGTAAGGCTTTTGTAGCCTTTTCTTTTTTTCAAATTTATTTCTCTAAAATATTCAATGGTTGAACTTGGTATTTTTAGTTTTATTATATGATTACACATAGATCTCGATGTGTTTGCATGGGTGGAGTAGTTTGATGTTGTTAGAAAATTATTTTTATCAAAACAAGTTCTAAGTTGATTCCTGGAAACTTAGATTTTTCACTGGTAATAAGTGTTCCACAATTTTTCTCAAGTAGTATGAGACATGTTTTTTATTTGGATTTTTTTTATAGTAAATCCAACACGTTGAAGTAACTCTAAGATTTTTCATAAGTCCATTTGAGGTATTTTAATATTTGTGAAAATCACTAACCGGCTATTGTAGTTGCTCTATTAAGAGTTAGTTTTGAAGCTCTAGAATTTTTCTAATTTTATTGCTATAACAAATGCTCAAAATTTGCTCTAAAATTTTTATAGGTTATTAATTTTCATTCCAACTCTGAATTTGTTAAGTTCATTTTCTATGGTAATAAAATTAAGAATTCTAACTAATTCCTTACAGAGTAAATTCTATCCACTGATTTTGTATAATTTCTTTTACATAGCTAGAAATGTCTTTTTGAGTCAAAATTTTTAAGATTAACATAGACATGTTGAAGTATCTTTCACTATATTAATGAGGTTTGATTAATTAACGAAAAGTTTCTATAAGGCTGAAAGCCTGGATAGGTGCTATATGAGCTGGAATTATGATTATGAGGAGAATGTTAATAATTTTGTGACTTGTACACCATGAAAATTTGTTGATGATGTTATGTATATATGATTATGAATGCTTATGACAATTGCTCCTATATGCAAGAAAGTTAAGATTATGTTTTTCTTGGATTGGAGAAAGTAAATATGGCTAAGTCAAACAAAGTAAATCTGACTTCTCTTGAATGGAGTCAAAGGAAAGTAACTCTAACTAGGAATAGATATGTGTGAGAGTTGGAGAAAGTAAATCCAATAATCATATATCCTGCATGGATAACTTCATTGTTTATATTGAGAGTTGTGGCCTAAACCTACGGCAATGCAAATATTATCCAGAACTGGGGCCTAACTGGGTGCCCCACATGGATTTGTTATTCCATCTCTCAAGGGAAAAATGCATTCTCATGGGGAGACTCAGCACTCTTATAAGGCATGCTTCGTTCCCTTCTCCAATTGATATGGGACTAGTTTCACCCCCTCTAAGGAGCCCAACATCCTACTCAAACTGAGGACATTAGGCTCCTTGGGGGGAAGTGGAACTAGTGCTACATAAATTGGAGATGGAAACAACGCGTGTCTATAAGGGTATGGATACCTCCTTATATAGACATGTTTTCACCTTAAGGGAGGAAAACAAATCCATGAAAGGTGTGTTAAAAGGCCGACGTGTGCATGCCAATTATTCATTCAACAATGACGATATGTAACGCTAGATATGAAAGATGTTACAAAGACTAGTATGGTTAAGTTTCAAATTGACAATATATGCTCTAAATGATAGTGCTTGAATACAATGAACTTGCTGGTAAAGATTTTCAAAGTTTAAAATAATTAGTTGTCTATTATTGCTTGTATGAAATATTTTCTTAAGCAAACCAAAGCAGACTAGGTTGATAATGATGATATGTTTATGCATAAAGGGTTATTCTATTGAGAATTTTATAATATTCTCATCCTTAGGTTGCATGTACTTTGTGTTATCTTTAGATCTTGTAGATGCCACCCTATTGATCTTTATTGACTTGCTATGGTAGGAGTAGCATTAGGATACAGCTACTTGTTTGCCCTGTGTGTTTAAGCATCCTTTCATATCCCGAGGTTCTAGATAATAGTATTCCTCAACTCCTAACACACCCAATTTTGTTATAACCTCACTTACACTGCTAGCACCATGCGGAGGAAGCACCTCTTCATTAGTCAACCTAACTCCAACTCCTCTCCTGGTTCTGGTATTTTTTTTCCTTTTAGAAATTAACAGATATTAAGATGACTATACATATTCATTGACTTGTTGGGCTATAGCTACTAATGTTTCGCTTAACATATGTATACATATTGATGGGCTATTGATGGCCGCATTTGTACTTAAAATCGTTGATGCTAGGTTTATTTTATTTTATTTTCATGTTTTACAACTAATATAAGTTAGAAACTATAAGTAACCTACTTCTAATTATTATGTTAATACTCGAGTAATACATGGTAGTTAGTAGGGTATTACAACGTCACGGTGATGGAGCGCATTTGGAGTGTAGCCGCTGTGGTTGGTGGGACTCTTGTGACTAGCTTCAGGCATTCTTGCTCATCTCCTCAATGGGGAGGGAAATGGGGGTGAAAGGCTAATGATAGGAAAGATAAAAAAAAATGGAAACTAAAATTGATAATAAGGTTAGATAGGTAAATTGAGGGTGGACCAACGTTGGTCTCATAGTTTGGGGTAACTAGGCAATTAGTCCCCATGATTATGACTTGTGTACATGCTTGTTAGGTGTTTGTGTTTTATGACCAGATATGAATTTAGGAATTTGAGAGATTAGAGTTCTGTAAGTGTTAAAAGTCTCAGCTTAGGGTAGTTTAATGCCATGGCTATGTAATTTTATAATTTGATGCCAATGATTGAATTGATATATGTTCATTAGAAATCTAGAGCTAGGATTTTTTTTTGGTAGTGTCGCAAGGGATCGCAATGGGGACGAAAAATAGTTTGTTAAAAATTGGAATCGCCCAAGTTTATTTAAATTGGGAAAACATGGAAAAACCCGTTTTGTAAAAAAAAATTGTCTTTGAAACCAGATTTAAATTCGAAGTCGGTTATGCATAGGGAAGGGTAGGGACTTAATCCTACGCACCCCTAATACACGTCTTTAAACGGTACCTTAATTGACTTGTGCAAATTATTAATAACCTTTCAAAACATTCATTTTTATATTTTTATTTACAACAAATTTTTTTAAAAAAGTAAATTGAGGAACACCAAGTGTCATAACTTAATGTTAAAAATCCTGTCTTAACAACGTACGGTTAAATTAACATTTTTATTCAAAATACAATATTTCACAAATGAGTAACAAATTTAAACTAAATATATGAAAATGAAAATCTCTTATGAATTATAAATATTTACAAATAAGATAAAAATTTATTTTGATATTTTTTACGAAAATAAAATAAAATATAAAAGAAAACATACTTTTAAAGAAAATTTGGAACATCAAAACGAAACAAATGTCCAAAATAGAAGTTAACAAGCCGTCAGGCTAAATTAACTTTTTTATTTGAAATAAAATATTTCCTAAAGAAATGATTATTTAGATTAAATAAAATATCTCATAAAAAAATTTACAAATAAGACAAAAATTAAAAATTTAATTTTGACGTGACGGGATAAATCACCTCCTACGTATCCTCCGGTGCAATGGGGAATTCAAAGTCACGTAGTTTTGTTAAAATAAGTTATATTTGAATGGATTTTAATTTAACAAAAAAAGTTGATTGATTTTAATTGTGAAAATAGATTTTTATTATGAAATGAGAGGAAAACATTTTTTTTCTTTTTGACAAGCTTTGATTTTAACTGAAATTGATAAAACAAAATTAAATTGTAAACATAATTAAACATTTAAGCAAAAACACACAAACATAAAATAATTAGACTAAAAAACAAAATTAATCATAAACATGATTACACAACTATTTTAAATAAGGCACGTAAACATATAAGATAATTAAACTAAAAATCTTTATCATTATTTTTTATTCTTAACATTTTATTACAAACATTAAATTCACTCAAGAGAAATAATCAAATCACTTTTTTTATTTTAGTTTGCATCATCAACATACTCAAGGATTTATTTTTAACCAAACTTCTTTTATTTAAATAGAAATAATCCAACAAATAAAGTCCCAAAATATCAAAATATAAAACAAACACTGATTAAATAAATAAATCTTAATAAAGGGCTCAAAGTGCAATCCGACATAGACTAAATAAATAACGATCCAACAATATAATAAAACAATATTAACAATAATAATGATAATAATAATATAATTGTAACTACCCTTAATAACCTTTCCCCAGCACATACACACGGACACACACACACACACACACACACAAAAATAACATAACTCACGTACCCGCATAGGACACACACATGATGACTCACCACAAAACACATACTCACGGGTCTCTCTTTCTCTCATTAACACACACATACACACATCACTCTCAAGTAACACTAGAGAAGCTAAGAGAGAGTGGAATGCTGAGGAGAGCTGAATAGAGAGAAAGGAATGGAAAGAGGAAGGACTGCGCGGAGGAGTCGGCGGAGGGGCGGCAGTTGGAGCTCGCGCTCGAGGACGGTTGGCGGCAAGCGTGGAGGCGGTGCGGCTGGGCGCGCGGCGGCAACTTCCGGTCCGGGTGGTTGGGCCGAGGCGGCGTGCCGACGCGACGGTGGGCGGTCTTTGGTGGGAGGTGTGCGACGTTGATGGAGAGGCCGAGCGGTGGTTTGGGTCATGGCCTTCAGGTGATGAGACGGTCCAGGAGGGAGGGGGAGAGGAGAGAGGAACGCTCTTCTGTGGCGAGGCGCGAGGAACCATAGGGGGAGATGCGGATGGGTGGGGCAGCGGATCTAAAGGGAGGTAGAGGTCTTTGTGGTGGTGGCCGCGCATGGCTCCGTGCTTGAGGGGTTGAAGGCAGTCTGAAGGGAGGTCGCGGTGGTTCAAGTTTGAGGATGGGTGCACGGAGCTATGGCTAAGGATACACGAAAGCGGCCATGGGTGGCGGTGAAAGGAAGAAATTCCGCGCTTCTGCAAGGCGAGAGATGGCGGTGCAATGGCTGGGCTTCACGGCTACTTCACGAAGGAGGGTGGACGCCGTAGATAGTCCTTCGGGCGCGCGGTGGGTGGTGTCATGAGGAGGGCCCTGGCGCGGTGGCTGGGGGGCTGAATCCGCGTAAATCGCGATGGTTAAAGGATCCACCACCACCTGGGTTACGCGCCGTGCGATGGGAAGAGGGAGAAAGGGTTGGTGGCGGCACGAGGGAAGGAAGAAAGGAAGGCTGGCGAGGGGAGAAGAGGAGGAGCGGTGGCTGAGGTGGTTGGGATAATGATGATGATGAGGTTTGGATGATGATGATGTAAAGATGTGATGATATGAGGCAGTGGTGGGGGAGAGCGGCGGCCTCTCCTATTTTTTCTTTCTTTATTTATTGAATTTTTGTATGATGATGATATCGTTGTTGCTCTTGAATTTACCTTGTTCCCTTTTCCTTGTTGGTCCTGGATTATCTTTGAAATTGTGGCTGAGTTCTTTGGGTTTCCTCTGTTCTTAGGATTTGTGTATCTCAACCTTTTGTCTATTCCTGATCGGTCTATATTTTTTGTGTGTTTGAAATTTTTTTGCTTTTGCTGAATTAACCCCTTTCCTGGTTGATGATGTATTTTTATAGTGTTTCACTAAGATCATTGAACATTCCACTTTTCAGGGTAAGTTGAGGGTTCCCGCTCATCACCAAAAGAAAATTTAGCCTCTTGCACGAAGTGGAGAGACTCATCATGGTGAATTTGTTCTTCAATTTTTTCAAACTCCTCATCATCACGATAATGTTGCTTCATGAGTCTTGCAGGGAATGAAGAACTGGTGACTCCTCCTTTGTCCCCTTTTTTGTTTTTGTTGTTAGCAAATGGATATGACAAATATTAAATTGGTGGTTTGTTTGTTTATTTTTTATTTATTTGTTTTTTTTATTTATGAATATGAACTCATGGACATGCAAGTTGTGGGCTTTGGCAAAAAAGAAATAAAATAAAATGGGTGAATACACATTAGAATGGGTTGAAAGGAATTAAAATGGGTTGACATTCGATTTTTATTTTATGTAGAAAATGGGCTGAACAATAATTATATGTTTTTTTTTTTTTGGTTTAAAATAAATAGATGAAAAGACTATAAAGGAAATTCATTTAAATTATGAAATATGCAAATTTTTGGATTTTTGATTAAAAGGACAAAATTAGGTGTTAAGGTTGCCCCTCTTTACTCATTTCTTATAAGAAAATATGAAAAATCTGAGTTCTTATATTGTTTCATAAGGAATGAGTAAAGACATGAACATTGATTTTGTTCGGCAATGCATGAAATGCAAATGAAAGAAATGTTGAATTCTAACTTTGAAAAAGTCTAAACATTCAAGAAAATCACATGTGAATTATGCAATTCATAAATCATCTATGTATGAATCATGCAAAGAAAAGACATTAACAAATTTGACACACTCACAAATGACAAGAAATGTAAAAACCAACGGAATTAACATGAACTTAAAAGCCAATGAGGGTTGACAGTAAATAAAAGCGATAAGCGCAGAGTTAAGGCCTTCAACTCACTGGATATGGGTCAACAAGTGACAAGAAATTAAAAATATTGCGACCGCTGCTAAGATTCACAAGTGACAAAAAAATGTAAAAGCCGCAGGCTGGCAGAAATTTGAAAATCTTGCAACCAATTGGATACGGTCCACAAGTGGAGGAAATTAAAAGATGAGGTTAGGGCGACATGAAATGTAAATGGCAATCTGAGGCCGCTGGAAAGTAAATGGTGGCAAGTCTGAGGCCGACTGAAAAATAAAGTGACAATCTGAGCCGCTGAAATGTAAATTGGCAATCTAAGCCGACAGGAAAAGTAAAGTGGCAATATAGGCGGCTAAAAGATAAATTAGTGGCGTCTGAGCCGCTGAAAAATAATTGACGTATAAGCGGCTGGAAAAATAAAGTGACAATCTAAGGCCGACTGAAATGTAAATTGGTGGGTCTGAGGCCGCTGGAAAATAAATTGGCAATTATAGGCCGCAGGAAAAGTAAAGTGGCAGTATAGGCCGACTGAAATGTAAATTGGCGTCTAAGGCGCAGGAAAAATAAAGTGGCGTCTGAGGCAGACTGAAAAATAAAGTGGAATTCTGGGCCGACTGAAATGTAAATTGGTGGAATCTGAGGCCGATTGAAAAGTAAATGGTGGCAATTTAAGGCAGACTGGAAAGTAAATTACCTGAAAACAATGATTTGCACTGTTCCTTCTTTTTGTTTTTGTTATATGCAAAAGTCATGAATTTATCACTCACTTGCAGCTTATTTCAGACACATTCTTGAAGAACTGGCTATCCAAATCAAGCAAGCCTGAAGAAGACTTTACCGATCAAACTCGTAATTCTTGAGTTGGACCTGGCACAAATAAAGCTTTCTTTTCTTCTGTAACTTGACCACTTCTTTCCATTCTTTTCCTTTCTCTTTTCCCCTTTAAGGATGATGATTGCTTTCTGTCAAGCTTAATTGAGGCTTCTGAATTTTCTTGGTGTGATGCTAGTCATTGATATATTGCTATAAACATTGTTAGGTTGTATAATTTAAACTTAATTATATCCTATTTGAGACATCGTAAATAAACATGAATTCAAAGAGAAAGTGGAAGAATTAACTGAATGGACATATTTATTGCTTGGTGTATTGGATGACAAAATATTTGGAAAGAGACAACCATAAAAATGAAGAATAGATGTGAAAGACATGAAAATTTTGCCAAGTTTGGGTTCTTTGTGGCTCATTCAATTGATTTTTCACAGCAAATTGATGCTATAACCATTGCTTCCATCCTAGACCTTCAATCTTTCCTTTCTTAATTCCCAAGGTGCCCCCAGCTTCATCCTAGCCTGCTTTCTTGAAGATGAACTTATCACCGAAAATTGCCAAGTGTAGATTGCTTGAGATGATGCTTTGCTCTAACTTTTGCTTAGGCCGCTTTCGAGTTTTCAACCTAGAGCTTCTTTTTGTTTTGCCCTAATTTTTGCTTAGGCCCTTTCGAGTTTTCAACCTAACGGGTTTTTTCCCTTTTTTTTTAGCATCTTTTCAAACATAAAACCTTTTGACTCCATCAATGTTTATTGGTTTAGGCAATTCTTGTCCATCCATGTTTTGCAAAATCAATGCCCCACCTGAGAGCGCTTGTTTAACAATGTAAGGACCCTCATAACTCGGAAACCATTTTTCCCTTGCGTCCTCCTGGTTTGGGAGAATTTTCTTCAGAACCAAATCTCCTGGATAAAAATCTCTAGGACGAACTTTCTTATTAAAAGCTTTGGCCCTCCTACTTTGGTACAATTGGCCATGACAAATAGCTGCCAATCTTCTTTCTTCTATCATGTTCAACTGCATCGAGCCTTCCCATTCAGATTCCTCTAGTTCAACCTCCATTAGAACCCTCAATGACGGGATTTCCACTTCTATGGGAGATACAGCTTCTGTTCCATATACCAAGTGAGAAGGAGTCATCCTTGTGCTCGATAGTATGTTGGTACGATACGCATGTAAAGCATATGGTAGCATCTCATGCCAATCTTTGTAGTTCACAACCATTTTGGCGATGATTTTCTTGATGTTCTTATTTAGCCTCAAGGCGCCATTCATCTAGGTCTGTAAGGAGCAGTTGTGGTGCTTGATTTTGAAAGTCTTGAAAAATTTCTGACTTCGGCACCATTGAGATTAGGAGCATTGTCTGTGATGATTCTTCTGGAATTCCATATCTCAGATAATGTCCCTCTTGATAAATCTAAGAAACACCTTCTTGTGTGATCCTGGTGAAGGCTTCCACACTTAGTGAAATAGTCTATTGCCACCAAAATGAAGCGATGACCATTGGATGCTTTGGGATTAATTGAGCCGATACATCCATGCCCCACATCGAGAAAGGCCGGGAGATACCATGTTGTGTAATGGAACTGGAGGAGCATGATTCGGTTTGCATATATTTGGCATTTGTGGCATTTCAGAACATGATTAATACAATCATTCTCCATGGTGGACCAGTAATAACCACTTCTTAGGATTTTGCGTGCCATCATGTGTCCATTGGCATGAGTTCGCAAATTCCTTCATGGACTTCAGTCATGATTATTTGAGCTTCATGAGCATCTACACATCTAAGGAGAGTGGTGTCATGATTCCTCTTGTAAAGGACTTCACCATTCAGGAAAAATGACATAGCCAGTCATCGATTATCTTTTTACTTATTTCATTTGCCCAGTTGGGTATTCTCCCTTTGAATATCCTGCTTGATATCATGATACCATGGTTGACCATCTGGTTCAGCCTTACATTACCAGAGTATCCTGGTTCATCTTGTACCTCTACATGGATAGGTTGGACATTGGTGTGAACTTCCAATTTAGTCATTAGCCAAAGTCGCCAATGCATCCGCATATTGGTTCTTGTCTCGAAATAAAGAGAAAATGATATATCATCAAAGTGCTCAATTAATTGAGACAAGTGCTTTTGATAAGGTACCAATTTGGGATCCTTTGTACGCCATTGTCCATTAACTTGGTAGATATGATGCCGAATCTCCAAAGACTTTTAGTTCTTTGATTCCCAAGTCAATTGCCACTTGCAAACCATTTGCACATGCCTCATACTCTGCAATGTTGTTGGTACATTCAAAATCTAATTTGATGGAACTGGGTCCTGTTCCAACTTCGTGATCTACGAGCTCCTATTCACATCCATTCATGTTGATAGCCCCATCAAAGTACATCTTCCATGTATTCTCCTCTTCTACATCTTCTTTCCACCACCAATACCTCGTTCTCAGGAAACTCAGCCGTGGTGGATTGTCCATCCTCCAAAGGGTTTTCAGCTAGGTGATCAGCAATTGCACCTCCCTTGACAGACTTTTGAGTCACATACTTGATATCAAATTCTGCAGTATCACTTGCCACTTTGACATTCTCAATGACACATGGGGACTATCAAATATGTATCTCAATGGATCCATTTGAGAAATTAACCAAGTGGTGTAGTATAACATGTATTGCCTAGCCTTTTAGAGGCCCATGCTAATGCACACAGGTCTTCTCAATTGCCAAATAGGATTCACGTCATTAAACTTCTTGCTAGATAATAAATAGCTTGTTCCTTCTTTCCATACTCATCATATTGTCCCAACATTGCCCAAGTGACGTGGGCAACATGAGATACAATTTAAAGGACGACCTGGTATAGGTGGGGTCAAAGCTGGAGGTTTTACTGAATAAGCCTTTATGTCAAAGGCTTCTTGGCACTCTTCATTCCATTCTCCAGGTTGGTGTTTTCGTAACAGCTTGAATATCGACTCACAAGTGCTAGTCAAATTGGCAATGAATCTAGCAATGTAGTTGAGCCTCCAAAGAACTTCTCACTTCCTTTGGTTCAGAAGGGCATCTCCTGTATCGCCTTTACTTTGTCTGGATCTACCTTTATCCCTCTCTCCTGACAATGAATCCGAGTAATTTCCCTGTAGACGCTCCAAAGACACATTTATTCGGTTAAGGGATCTTAACCTTTCAAACAACTTTTGTAGAACTACATGACTTTCTCCCTCTTTAGACTTGGCGACCATGTCATCCACATACACTTCAATCTCTTTATGCATCATGTCATGGAATAATGCAACCATGGCACGTTGGTAGGTGGCACCAGCATTTCATCCAAATGGCATGACTTTATAGCAGAATGTTCCCCACGGCGTTATGAAAGTAGTTTTTCCTTTGTCGTGAACGTCCATGGGAACCTGTTATACCCTCGTACCCATCCATAAATGAAAAGCGGTGATTTCCAGCTGTATTATGACTCAGACATCAATGTGAGGGAGTGGAAATCGTCTTTGGGCTAGCTTTGTTTAGATCCGATAATCCACGCACATTCTAACTTTTCCATCCTTTTTAGGCACTGGCACAATGTTAGCCAGTCGTGTGTCTGACAACTCCAAAAATCCGGCCTCTAGTGTTTAGTCACCTCCTCTTTTATTTTCAATGACATTAGGCCGCATCCTTCTCAACTTTTGCTTTTCGGTTAAGCTCCCACATATAAAGGGATCTTATGTGAAGCTATTTCTGGAAACCAGGCATATCATGGTAGGACCACGCAAAGACATCCAGGTATTCTTTAAACAATGCAATCATTTCTAAGCGTTCTGGATTTTCCACTATTTTCAGCTCCTTTTTCTCTTCTTCAGTGCCCATGTTAATCAACTCAATCACCTCATTGTCTAAGTCAAATCCTTTTCTCTATGTTCAGGTAGTCTGAAAATTGCCTAACAATTTCTTGATCTTCATAAGATTCATGGCTATCACAATCAATCAGCGAGAACCAATTGACGAGTTTTCAAATTCCCTTCGTGAGGCAAAATTTCTATAGCATTTAGATTCCTGGAAAGCAATTGTGGTGGGTTGGAAGGCCAAAGCGATAGTGGAAAAATGCAAAATAAAATAAGAAAATTAAAAATTAATGAGCTAAAAATGATGATAAAGAGAAAGCAAATAGAGGACTGAAACGAGAAATGAAAGACACCAAGAAATATAAAAGATGCGGGAATAGAAAAAAATATGCTGAATAAACACACAAGTTTATTTATGATGTCTTCAAGTAGCATAAATAAAAGCATAAATAGTCTTTCCTGATACAACACAAATGGTCTTTGGCAATAACATCAATCAGTTAACTTCAACCATTAGCATTTCATCATTGTTGGCAACATAAATCTTGTTGTTCTCTTAGATTGTCTCTATGTCCAAGGTGTTGATGGTGAGACGTAAGGGGAATGAACTTTTCCACTGTAATCACTTCACTGGACTAGGAAATGTTTCCTTCAAGTGAGGATCTGTTTTATTTTCTTCTCATGTTTCTCCTATTGAAGGACCATAGCATCTATTTCCTCTTCTAATGGTGCATTATATCCCAACCCAAATCGATTAGGTTTCTTGGAGCCGATATAGGTACTCTAATACCTTGTAGTCCTAACCCTTTACCATGTAGGTATCCATTCTTAGCCATGATATGAGCCACTATTTGATTAACATTCTGCATTATGGACCCACTCATTTCATATCGGGCTTCACCAACTCCAGGCTATGCCACAAGTTATTGTCTCTGGACTCCACATTCTCCACATATGGTAGTGAGACTGGTTTGGATACAATGATGTCTTTCCCATGGATTGTGACAACTGATCCATTCTCAATATATTTAACCTTTTGATGCAAGGTTGAAGGGGCAAGCAGATATCGTAATCCATGGTCTTCCTAGCAACATGTTATAATCTGAGCCAATCTCCATCACCTGGAATAACACTGTGATTTGCTTGGCCCAATCTCTAGTGGCAACACCACCTCACCTAGAATGTTTTTGTAGCTCCATTAAAAGCTTTTACAACCATCACTTGAGGTGATATATCATCCACACTCATTGATAGTTGTTTCAAAGTGGACATTGGTAATACATTTAACCCTGATCCTCCATCAATAAGGACTCTAGGCACTATGTGGCCTTTGCATTTGAGGGTTATATGTAGCGCTTGTGGGTTAGCCGTGATACCACTTCTTCATAAGAATGTGATCATATTGACACGTTTAGGTTTCATCCACATACTTATCATGTTCTCCAATGAAGTGTCGGCTTGACATAGGCTTCCTTAGGACCTTCAATATTGCCTTTTGATGAGATTCAAAAGACAAGATTATGACAGAAGAATATCACAGGAGTCTTCTTTAATTGTTCCAAATATCATACTCGCTCTGTTTCATGATTTTAAGGAACTCTTCTTCCTCCTCTTCTTTCTTCTTCCTGACTGAACCTTTTTCAACATTCCCTTCATCAACAAATTTCCCTTTTTCCAACTCCTTGGGTCCATACACCCTTCCACTTCTTGTTATTCCTTTCCTCCATGACCCTGGTCACTTCCTCACCTTCTTGAGCTTTTGAGGTTTCCCCTATGTCACTTTTCATTTCAACCTTGGTCTCATAATTCCAAGGTACGGCATGTGTGTCCTCATACACAAAGGGTGTCAAGGTTTCTTCACAAGTGATCACTACCTTTTTGGCTTTGGTGCCTGATTAGCGGAGGCACTCGAAGTACAAAACGCTCGATCACGTTCACCTTCAGAATTCCGTTTCTTTTTTTTGCTTGTATAACACCCAAGTTAAGCAATCCCTGTACATGAACCTTGAAATCCAACAGTCCTCAATATCATGCCCAACTTCCACAATGGTATGCACAACTTGATTCCTCATCATATTTCTCATTCTCTATTGTTAAGGGAGATCCTGCTACTGTATTAACCGCTTCCTCAAGCCGATAAAAATTTTCTGCATAGGGGTTTGAAGATTCAAAACCTTCTTGATCAGTGGTTCTTCTACCTCCAAAGCATTTACTCGACCTCCTCCTTCATGATTTGGAATTGGATTATGGACAATATCTGGTTTTGACTCCTCTTGAAAATCCAGCCTCCCACAGCAATTAGCTTCTTCATCCAATCTAAAACCTTCACAATCCTCGAATGGAATGTCCTGCTATGTCCATATGATATTTGCAAGTTAAGTTTGGGTTCTACAAGCTGGGTATGGTGGTTCTAATGGACGCCAGGATATGTCGAGATGAGATGAGCATCAACTAGTCGTTGAAAAAGATCAGCATTTGAGATGGATAGTTTCGGGAAAGGTGGTAAGTTTGGGAATTGGAGAACGACTTTGGTTTTGGGTATAAGGCGTGGTGTTGTGGTATTTGGGTGATTCTGAGGATGTATGGTTGGGTATTAGGTGTATGTTGGGCGAGCTGGTTGGTATGGGCGTATATGGATGTTATTGACTTGAGGTTGGGGGTATGGAATTGTATTTGCATTTGGAGTGACTTGGTATAGTGGGTAAGGAGAGATGGATGGTATTTGGGTCTTGCATGTGAGAGGTATATCTTGGAATGAAAGATTGCTGACCTTGCACATAACTTACTTCCGCCTCTTTTTTCCTAAGCGGGAATCTCCTCTCGTGTCCTCATTGCTCATAGGAAGTTCCAAGCTTGGCCAAACTCTCAATTCTTCACCTGCGGTCACTAGCTCAGAAAAATCTTTGTATGCTCTCACTACCATTGTCCCAATATAAGAGATCCTAAGGTCCCCAAAAAGTACGAACACATTTCAGAAGGGATGAGTGGCGGTTGCACCTGAGCGGCTAAAGTTCTCCATCTTTGAGCATATTGTTTAAATGACTCCTCCTTCTTCCTTTGCATTGTGCTTAATTGCTCACGTGTGGGTGCTATTTCCATGTTGAACTTGTCCTGACTCATGAATTGATCAACCAATTCTCTCCAACGGAAATTTTAGAATGGTCTAACTGAATATACCATTCTAAAGCGGGACCACTTAAGCTTTCATGGAAAAAGCTGATGAGAAACTTCTCATCTTTGGACCATATCGCCATTTTAGTACGTAACTCTTCAAATGGAACAAAGGATTACCGGTCCATCATATTTAGAAGTCAGGAACCTTGAAGTCTTTGGGAACTATCAGATCTCAGGAGGACATAGTTGCTCAATTTCCACATCACCATAGGTGTTAGGTCCCTGAATGGCCTTAATTTGATCTTGAATCTTCTTCATCCATTCTTCTCTAAATTTGTCTTTATTCACCTCTAGGACGGCTATTCTTCTGAGGAAAATGGCTGTTTTTGAATGACAACATGAGGTGGCTCCCGCAGGGGTAGCATGCCCGTAGCCTCAATATGAATGTTCTCTAATGGCGATAGCCTTCCCCAATTGGGATCACCAATGGCATTGTTGGTGGTGGCTGTCCATGAAGGTTATTCAGAATTTCATCCCCTCGTTCACCCCTTGAGTGACATTTACAGCATTTGATGTTCCTGGTATGGCTACCATTCATCTTGGTTGTACCCTCCTGGCAAGTCACTATGTCTCATTTGGATTAGCTCCTAATAAATCCAGTGACTCCTTCATGGCTTTCATCATTTCTTCCATCTTTGCTTGGTTATTTGACATTTCATTCAATTTCCCTTTCATCATCAACTTCCATGCTCAAACTTTTTACTTGGTGAAGCATTTCCTGGTTCATGATTACCACAGCCATCTTCATTCAGAGCTTCTGGTATTGTGAATACAAGTTAATTCAATTCTTTCTCCTTGGGCGCCAATTGTGAACAGTTTTACCTTTTGTTAAGAAGAAAAGAGAAAAAAAAAATTAGTGAAAAGATAAAAATATTGCAATTTGTTAAAGGCAAATATATTCTGGTCTTGACGTGAGTATCTTTGATGATAATATTTTTCCAGAACGTCTAATTCAAAGGTACTAAGTTATAGCTATTGCCATGAGACCAACGCAATGCAAAGAAGCAAACATTCTTTTATTTATCATTTGTCACAATCATCATTTTTCATACAACCATTCAAAAGAAAATACATCATAAATAATCAGCAACATTGCTACCCAACAGAAATGCCCTTATGTGTCTTCAACGTCTCAGCGATTATTTGCTTCATTCTCAATTCAAGTCCTTACAATAGCAACAAACTGCTAATTTCGTTGGGATTTAGAAAGGGATGATTTCCTGCTAAGCAAGCTTTAAGTGTCTTGGAACGTCTTATATTGCCGCATTAGCCAACCCTGCTAAGTTTGGAAAGCGAATCTTCAACTCATGAATGACATGATCTTGGTGTTGCACCTCAAAGATCCAAATTTAACTTTTTCCTTTTCT